>VXBA01002737.1:0-72821 GCA_013399895.1 Serilophus lunatus
GGACTGTCCAAGGGCTGTGCCCCCCATTCCCCCTGGGCTGTCCATCACTGTCCATCCTCCCAGCCAGTGCCATCACAAGTTTCCCCGTGCCAATGCCCCCGCGGTGGTGCCAGTTAAGGGTACAGCCCCCATTTCTGGGGGTCCTGAACACCCTTTTGGGATGGCAGAGCCCGAGAAGAGCAGCTTCTCAGGGTCCTTCCCCCTGCCCAGGGCAGTTTGGCCCCAGCAGAGCCCAGGCTGGAGCTGGTGCCCCAGGGATGTGCCTGTGCTGCTGGATGGGCCAGAATCCAGCCCGAGGGTGGCTGTGGCTTTGCTGTCTCTTGGCACAGCTGACCCCAAAGCCTGGCTGTGGGATGGGCCATCCCACTGCTTCCCAGGGGGGTTGATCACTGCGTTTCTTCTCCTCCTGCAGATGGTTCTCAGCCCCTCGAGGAGGAATATTGCTGTGGTCACGTCCCTCCCAGAGTGGGGGTCTGTGGTCAATGGGAGATAAACCCTGGGCTGAAACCTGTCTAAAATGAGATCTGTGAGGAGCTGGAGTGGCCCCAGCAGTGCCTTCCAGAGGAGCCGTGGCTGCCTCTCCTCCCATTAATGCACGGCTTTGATTTCCCAAGCAGCTCTTGGAGCCACTGGGGAACTGGCCCTGTGACTTTCTCTGTGAGAGCAGAGAATGGAGACAGCTGAGTAAATATAGCCTAAATCACTGCTTTCCTGGCCATTCCCCCGCCCTTCCCTGACATGCAAAGGGCTGGTGTGTCCCCGAGGCTGGATTGGCCTCTGCTCTAGTCCTCGACTCTTCCACCATGTGGGAAAGTCCAAGCCATGGTTTGGTTTCTTTGGCGACTCTCTTTGACGTGGGCAGGCCGTGCTTCCATCTGCCCCTGCGGTTCGTGCCGTGGGTTCTCTCCTTCTAAACTTGGTCTGGGCCCCAAACCCTCCGTTTTTAACTCGCTGGAACAAGGGTTTGAGCACAGAGGAAAATCCTTCTCTGCCTGCAGTTGGGTCTCTGTGGACAAAAGCACTTGGTTTGGAAGGGAGAGCGTGGCTCAGCTGGAATGTGGCGAGGAGCGGAGTGGGTTGTGGAGCCAGTTTGGAGCCGTGTCAGAGCGCCGGGTGCCGGGGTGTGTTTACAATGAAAAAGAGTATTTATAATGTCGAGGGCTCTTTTAATTCCTCTGGGAATCTCTGGAGCCACAGCTTGGAGCTGAAGTAGCCGAGTAATGGAAGATAAAAAGCAAACAGAGGAAGGGACGGTGGATTTCTCAAGTTGGAAGGTCTTGGCTCTCTCACCAATCTCCAAATAATGCTGGTCTGCTAATGTGGGTGCTTGCTTCTTACCTTCATATGATTGCTGAGCTGTGCAGAGCTGCTAATAAATCATATAAATTCCAAATACCCCGGGGAATGTGATTTTAAGCAGATAAGTTAGCAAGAACAGTTGGATTTTTTTTTCATGTACTCGGGTTTTTTTTAGAACTGTGATTTTTGAGTGAAGGAGCCAAAATGCAGCTCCTGGGTTTATATATCCCTAAAGCCAACTCCATGAATGTTCTGAAAATGGAATTAGTGTGTTCTTGCTGCTTGGGGGATGGTGTAAAGGGATCCCGGAGGGAGGTGATGGGGTTGGTGTAGGGCTGCTCACTGCCACATAAAAGTCTCTATCCAAGTAAAAAATTCTTGTAGGGGAGAGGAGAAAGTTTCTGAGGTGGGCAAGAGAGGATGAGCTTCAGGTGAAGCAAGAAAGCCTAATGCCAAAAGCCTCTGGAGAGTATGACAAGTCTTGGAGTTGGTGTGCAGGTTGTCTGAGGTGGTCTCATGCTGTCCAGCCTTTGAGGAGGTTACTGGGACTTCCAGTTGTCTTCCAAAAGTGAGGAAGGTATCAGCCATCCCAAGGTAGGGATTTATTCAGGTCCTCAGATCCCTTCTAACCATGACATTGACCTTTTCTGTGAAATGTTGCAGATATTATTGGTGATTAAAGCAAAATACTTAATGAAACTCAAGCACGAGAGGAAATGCTTGGTGTCCCTGGCAAAGGGCACCTCATGGCCATGGGCTCCTCAGGATCTGTTGCTGCCTGAGTGGGAGAAAAGAGGTGAAAACAGCCTGGGCTCTCAGGATAGCAGGGCATAACTCCCCCTCCCCTGCTGCTTTTCCCAGTTTGGAAGGAAATACCAGCTGGTTTGGCAGCTCCATGGCCCTCCTGGGAGCACCAGCTCCCGGCACAGCTCCGTGCTCCTCTGGCCTCTTCCCCAGGGGCAGCTGGTGGAGCATGTCCAGCTCTGCTCCCTGCCTGTGCCAGCTCCCCAGCTCCTTCCTCCCCAGCTCCTTGTGACATTCCTGCCTCCACCACGGCCTGGCTTGTGGCTCCAGCCTCGAGAGTCACCCTGGCTTCGGCAGGGCTGGGAAGGGAGCCTGCTCGGGGAGCTGCCTGGGAGCAGAGAGAGTTGCTGTGATGTCTGTCCCAGTTCCAAACCAGGAGTTTCCAAGCTCTTGCCCACTTTGCTCCAGTGCTGCTCTGTGGTTTTGGTGCTGGTGGACATGGTGGGCACCACTGGCTTCTGCCACCCTGTCACAGGCTGAGTCAAATCAGAAGGATGTGATCCAGCAGCAGATGTCACAATAGCAGGCAATTCCCTGTCCATTTTTATTCACTCATTGCATTGTCCTATTTTCTCTTTTTGTTAAAGGAAAAGTTTGTTCTTATTGTCTGTAACATGCAGTTCAAGACCTGATTTGCTGTTTGTTTTGCTCGCTGAGGATCTGATGTAACTTGGAGTGGTTTGGGCTGTGTAAATTGTTGGAGGCATATCCTTCTTTTAAATATTTTTAGGCATTCTTTCCCCTCACTGGAAGGAAAGTAGGGCTCAGTCTCTCTTCAAGTCACTCTGCCCTTTGAACTGCATTTGGAACGGAGTTAAAAAGCGCAGGAACCACATTTAAAATGTTAAGATGCTTTTATTTATGTGCTGGGCACACACAAAAAGACTTGTAATGTGTTTTTTGTTTCAAACCCATGTATTAAACAAAGAAAGTATTGACAGCAGTTAATGAATTGAGGGATTGTTTCTGAGCACTGAGATAGATTTACCAAAGGTATTTAGCTGTCTGATACATGGGATTTTCAGAGCAGCCTAAGCAAGTGCTCGCCAGCACAGACACATGAGGTTCTTCTCCGAGAGCCGAGCAAACCTGGAGCTGGGCCCAGCCAAAATCTTTTGGCAAGCTGCTCCCTCTCTCCTGCTCCGAGGTGTGCTTCCAGCCGACAGGCTCATGCGTGTCCCAGGCTCTTGGAGCTGCCTGCCCTCCAAAGAGCTGTTTCAGGGCTTTGGGAAGTGTGTGTTCCCTCTCCACAAAGACACGCCGACTCGCTCAGCTGCTCTCTGGGGGTGCAGAGCTTTCCTGGCCTTTGGCTGCAGCCGAGCCAAGGAAGCCGCTCGCCGGCCCTGTGGCAGGACAGGGGACAACTGTTTCCCACTGGAGAGGACGGTGCTGGCGGTAGCCATGTGGATTTGGAATTCCTGGGGGGCTCCGCGCAGAGCACTCGATGCCCACACGAGCTGAGCGTGGGGAAGGCAGGTGAGGTTCCTCCAGGACCAGCCTGGCTTTAAATTCTCTGGATTTTTTTCATGTGCCCGGTGACTCGCAGGGTGACCCAGAGCTGCCTCTGCATTCCCACCCCAGGGAAGAAGGTGGTGGAAGGAGTCAGTTGGAAGAAGCTGCGGGACCTGCTCTTTGGAGACACTCGGTGCTCCCGAGCCACTCTCCTCTTCCCACCCCTCCACGCAGATCTGCTTTTAAAAGCTACTGAACAAGTTTGCCAGGGCCGAGCGTTTTGGCCTCTTCGGCTGCACCGGCTTGTCAGAGGCGCCTGGAGTCGGGGCTGGGATCTGCGGGTGGAAGCTGAGGGGGTGCCTGAGGGGGAGCATCGACCCAGCTGGGTTTGGGCTCAGCTGCCTCTGGGTGCCTTTGGGCTCTGTCCTCTCCGGGAGCTGCCGGCGCCGTTCCCAGCAGGCAGCGGCCACTCGGGCCCTTGGCACCCAGACAGTGCCCCCGGCGCTGAGACTCGGCTTTTGGAGGGGGGGAACCTTGACAGGCAGCGTTCAGAGGGGTGAGGAGCAGCCAGTGAGCCTGGCCATAAATCTCTTCTTTATGCTCTAGATCATGAAGTAATATTTTCCTGGCTGGGGCTGGTTGGATTGGGGAAGCGAGTTCCCCGCAGCCGCCATCCCAGCACGGTGGGGGCTTTCACAGCGGCCGTGCTGGGAATGTGCTGCTTCCCCCATGAACATGAGGGACATTCCCAGGAGCTCTGCATGAGTCTCGCAGCCTGCTGTTGCTCCTGGAGCTCTGGAGAAAGCTCTCCAGCAACCTGGATCAGGCTTAATCCTGTTCCCCACCCGCCTCTGGCCGCAAGTGCCTCACCTCCCTGCGGGCAGTGCCTGTTCATTCATGGCAAAGACAGCCTGGCTGGGACTCCTGCCCGAGCTCAGGCAGGCGGTGCAGGCTCTGGCTGCTGCACAGGTTTCCTGTGCCATGGCCTTTTTGTGCCTTTTGTCCTTGTCAAGGGGAAGAACCCTCAGCCTGGTGCCACTGTGGAGGGATGGAGCTGGCTCCTCTCAGGGGAACTCACCCCCATCTCAGACCTTGTGGTAGCACATGGAGGGGTGGTGGGTGGCGTGTGCAGGGGTGATGCCACGTGCAGGAGGAAAGAAGGGTTTGTAGCTGATGTGAACTGTAGCATGTTGCTGGCCTGGAAGGGTTATTTTGAAATCCTGCAGATCACCACTGTTAGTGCCTCTCACAGAGTCCAACCAGCAAATTGGAGCAGCCTTGGCTTTGTGCCATGCTTGGTTGTGCACTGACCCTGCTGGGAAGGGTGTCCTGGCTGCCTCTGCCTCCTCCCCCTCCCTCTGCCCGGGCTCCCACAGCCCTGAGAAGCGCCTTCCTGCTCACTAATAGTTTTCAGATGAGCCTCAAAACTTTGAGCTGGGTTTGGTGGTTTCTGGGCCAAAACAGCTCAAGCTGTTAATAGGACCTGCAGCGTTTCAGCAGGCCCAGGGTGTCCCTGGGAAGGCTGGTTTCTGGCTGCCCTGGTGCCTTGTAGGTCCGGAATGCTGGGATTTGCCTGGGGGAAGTGGAAAACTGGCCTGTGCAGCTGAGAGAGGATGGGAAAAGAGGACGTGCCTGGCTGGTGGGAATGCCCCAGCTCGTACATCCCTTCAACAACATGTTATAACCCAGGTTTATTCTTTTTGGTGGATTTCTGGGCAAGGCAGCATATTCAATTTCTCTCTGAATAGCTGAAAGGCAGTTAGGAGCTCTAAGTAGATTTGAAAGCTTCTAAGGATTATTTTAACTCCTCTCGCCTCCATCTCTGCAAAAAGGACCCATGCCTGCACTTGATGCTGTTGGTGCTTTTGAAAAGTTCAAAAATTGACTTTTAGCTCAGAGCAAAGCTTTGAAGTGCTGCTCTGTGGGAATGGCAGCACCTCGAAAGCCTTTTGCTGAAAGCTTGGTTAACCTACATTTGTGGGCAGCTCCCTTCAGAAGATGCCTTTGTGGGGGATTGCATGGTGAGATATAAAGGTGAACTGTGAAATTTAATCGATGTAACAAGAAAAGGTTAAATCTGTTTGTTCTGCTCCTATTCAGGGCCTGCAGCTGGTGGGTGCAGGGTCACCCTTTTCTGTATGCAAAAGTTATCCTGCATAAAGGCTGTTTTGTCCCACTTGTTGTCTCCTTGTTTGCATAAGTGCTTCGAGGAGGGTAAGCTGAAGAAGCAAGAGTGAACCTCTTTAAGATGCAGAGCTGGTGCCTGGCTGTAGCAGAGAGGAGGTGGCATTCCTGCCCACAGCCACTGGCTCCTTGCTTGCTTTTGGGAGTGGAAATCGGGATTAGCATGTTCTGGTTGGATTCAGGGTTCAGAATCAGCTGGTAGGTGGGAGAGAAACGAGTCCTGCCTCTCTCAGGTGAACCCCTAGTTTGAATGTTGGAGTGTTGGGAGGGTGTGGGGTGCCTGGCTGTGCAGTGACAAGTCTTCTTTTTTTTGCAGGCACTGGGAAGAGGGACACAGTACGACACGCTGTTCTGGGCTGGAAGCCTGCAGTACTTTTCTCCCCCAGACTCCAAGAAACCTGCGTCTTTTTTGGTGAAACGGACCCCGATCTCAGGTTTCTTTGCTGCATGCTCACTCACCAGTGCTGGATTATGTTTGTCTCCTTCTCCCTTTGCTCCATCATTTGGTTGAATCGTGGTTTCAAGCTCAGGAAAAGGGGCTGCACCTAAGCTCTCCAGGGCACCCAGACCAGGCTCCTGGGGTGCTGCTTCAACACAGAGACATTCAGAGTGCTGATGGGGGAGAGCTGCCTCTGAGGGACCTCCTCTCCCACCTGGAACGTGCTGCCTCACCGTTCAGAGCCCTTCTCCCCAGCAGAGAGGATGGGCAGCACCGACGGCTTCCAGTACCGCGCGCTCTACCCCTACCGCAAGGAGCGGGAGGAGGACATTGATCTGCTGCCTGGGGACATCCTGGTGGTGAGCAAGGGGGCCCTGCAAGCCTTGGGCTTCAAGGATGGAGATGAGCAGACCCCCAATCAGATCGGGTGGATCCTGGGTGTCAACGAGAGGACCAAGCAGAAGGGGGACTTTCCTGGCACCTACGTGGAGTACGTGGGGCCGGTGAAGATCTCTGTCCCTTCTCACCGGCCCCGAGTGCAGAGACCCCTGCCTGCAACACCAGGGGCCAGCAGCTGCCGCCTGCCAGAGGCTCTGGAGCAAGGTAAGTGTGGCAGATGAGTGTGTCAGTGGCTTTGCAGGACAGCAGGGAAGCCCTCGGCTCAGCAGCTCTACAGTAGAGTTGCCTGAGAGTTGTGTGTTCAGGCTCAGTCCTGGCCCAGGGAAAAGCGCTTTGTTCCTCCAGCTTATCAATCTGCTCAGCAGAGCTTCTTGGAGCAGGCCTTGTCCCACTCTCCAAGATCCTTCTCCCTCTCTGTCCTGCAGTCAGCCAGGATTCCTGTGGTCCTTGGTCCCTGCTCTGCTGAGTTTTGCCCTGCTCCCTCCCTTCAGGATAAGTCCTGACCTCTCCCAGCCACCAGCTCCCCGCCTCTGCAGCGCCTGGGGCACTGCTCCCTGCCAAGAGCTGCTCAGCCCCGCTGAGAGACACAATTACTTGTCTCTGGGCAAAAGGAGAAAAGTCAGGGTCTAAAAGAGCACTTCTGAGAACTGGAGCTAATTGCTTGTCTGCCTGGCAGCCAGCCCTCCCCACGGGTCGCAGAGCCCTTGCTGGGGCTGGGCAGCCACCCTGGGGCTGGGCATGGGCTGTCCTGCACCTGCAGCTGCCTCCCAGCTGGCACTGGGCTTGGCATGGATCTGGTCCGGGAGAGCCAACGTGCCTCAGCCCTGCCCGTGGAGCTGTGGCAGCTGCCTGCTCTTTGCCTGTTTTTTTTTTTTCTTCCCAGGCACATAAACACTGTGGCAGAGGCTCAGCAGCCTCCCCTGGCTTTGTCCTTGTGCCCCTCTACTCTACCCACATAAAACCCCACCTGGATTACTGCATCCTAGTCTGGGGTCATCAGCACAAGAAAGATGCAGATCTGTTGGAGTGAGTCCAGAGGAGTCCACGAAGATGCTCCAAGGGCTGGAGCACGTCTGCCATGGAGGCAGGCTGGGAGAGCTGGGGGTGTTCAGCTTGGAGAAGGCTACGGAGAAATCTTATTGTGGCCTTCCAGTACTTAAAGAGAGCTTACAAAAAACAGGGAGAGAGACTACTTATACAGGCAGATAGTGATAGGATAAGGGGGAAGTTTTAAATTATAAGAGGAGAGATTTAGATTAGCTGTCAGGAAGAAATTCCTGATTGTGAGGGTGGGGAGGCCCTGGCGCAGGTTGCCCAGAGAAGTGTCCAAGACCAGGTTGGAGCAACTGGGAAGTGGAAGGTGTCCCAGCTCATGGCAGGGGGTGGAACGAGATGAAGTTTAAGGTTCCTTCCAACCCAAACCGTTCTGGGATTCTCTGAAGGGTGATGGCCACCATTTGCCTTCCCATGCCTTGCAGAAGACCTTGTGCTGGGGCAGCAGCAGGAGCTGGTGGATGTCAGAGAAAGCTCCCAGCTGGCCATCCTGCATTCCTCCTCATCCCTCTCTGCTTGGGAGCCATCAGAAGCTTCCAGCTGTGTGAAACACCTCTGGGGTCTTACAAAACCCGTGTGGTGGGGCTGGTGCAGCTCCCCTAAGCTGCCTCCCTTTCTCCCGCTCCCGAAGCCAGAGGGGTGGCCCCAGGAAACGTCTCCGCAGGGTGGGAATGCGGCTGAGCTGTGCTGGGCTGGGCTGTGCGTGCGTTTGGGTTGGCAGCAAGAGCTGCTGACCTGAGTCATCCCCCTCACAACCTGCCTTTCCAAGAAAGCAGCTCCTCTTGGGAGCCCGGGACACGCTGTGCAGTGGATGTGCCGGCCTCGCCTGCGTCCAGCCCTGCGCTCCCTCGGGGGCTGTGTTTCTGTCCCTCTCTTCTCAAGGGGAGGATTGGTGCAGGTGTGTCTGGGTGGTCAAAACCACCGGTGGGATCTGTGGGATGTGAAACCAGAAACGTGCCAAAGCTCTTGACACACAGAAAAGACAAATTTGGGAAGGAAACCAAAAGCCAGGCTGTTTTGTGTCCTGCCTGGGGTGGAGGATGGGGTACCAGGACACGCAAGGGGGATTCCAGCCCTGTTCTTGTCCCCTGTGGGTGCATCCCCAGAGCCAACCTCCTCTCTGGGCACAGCCAGGGCCTGCAGGGAGGCAGTTCTACCACCATTTTAGACTCAGCCTGTGCATTCGATCCCCATATGGGCCATTCACTCCATGATCCTCGTGGGTCCCTTCCAACTCAGAGCATTCTCCGATTCCGTATTTCTCTGTTCTCCCGGGGAGACACATTTTTGCAACGGAGAAAGCATCTTTGAGCCAAGCCCGTGTTATTTCTTCATGGCCTGCACTTTGGGAGGTGCAGAGCTGTCTCCTGGCTGCCCCACGAAGCTCATGCCGTGCTTCCCGGGTCCTGCCCCGGCTGGCAGGGATCCCTCAGCCCCGCGGTGTCACTCGTGGAGCGGGGCCAGCGCCAAGGCCGTCACGCAGCCCCGGGAGCAGGGCTGGCCCTGCTGAACAGCGAGACCCAGCGTGTCCTGCCAGTGGATTTACGAGCTGCCGGTGTTTGCCTTCCGCAGAGAACACGAGCGGAAAATGCGGCTCCCAAATATTTCCGCAGCTGCCCGGGCCGTGCTGTGAGCAGCCTTGTTCACGGCGGCCCAGCCCGGAGGCCCGGCAGGCTCAGGAGTCGCTGCTGGCTCCGGCACAGGCTGAAAAAGAAAAAGACAAGCTGCTGCCTGCTGAAGCAGCACATTCCCGGCCGGGCCACGTGGGCAGCGCCAGTATTTACTCTCCCTTCAGCCCTTCCCAAGGGTCAGGCTGGGAGCTGCCAGCCTGGCAGTTTGCCTGTAGCTTCCCCACCCGGACCAGCACCATGCTGGGCCCCTTCCTGTGCCCAGAGGCTCACTCTGGTGGGGGATTGCCTCCCCACACACCCTCCAGCAGCACAGGCCCTTGCAGAGCTGCTGGGTGCCTGCCCCATGAGTGCTCCATCTCCCCACGAGGCCATGGGTGCAGGAGGCTCAACTGGATGCTGAGTTTCAGCTTGCTGAGCCTCGTGGTGAGACCACACCAGGCGAGTTCAGGTCAGATCCATGGCAACAGAGCTGTTTCGCAATGGGGAGCAGCTTTTTGGCTCTGCCTCTGCAAAGTGGAGTGTGCTGGGTGTCCTCACCCACCGTGGGCTCCCCAGGGTCTGCCCAGTGCTGTGGAGCACCCCGGAGGTGCCTCCTGCACTGACTGATGCTCAGTTGGAAGCAGGATGGAGCCTGGCACTGCTCATCCTTCGGCAAAGCTCCTGCTGGCAGCTGCCTGGCCAGGCCTGCGTGCTCCTGCCCCGGCATGCACAGGGAAGGGGTTGCCTGGAGCCAGAACCTCGAGATTTTCTGGAAGTAGCAGTGAAATACCACCCGCCATGGGGCTGTAGATCCTCCAGGAATGAGGGGGACCCTGGTCCCGTGCCGTGGGCTGTCTGTACCCTGTAGCAGCTTGCACGGAGGCTGTGGGCTCACGGGGAGGGGGAGGCACAGGGCCGGTTTCCATGTTAAATGAGCGATCAAGGGCAGGAATTTGCTGACATGGCGTTCTGTCTGAATCGCTGGATTAATCACAGCTCACCACGGCGAGTGAGCTCCCTGGCCCTGCTCCTCTGCCAGCCCTGCACAGCCCCTCTGCTGGGCAGGGACCCAGCCCAGCCTGAGCTCCAGGAGCCTTGGTAACCCTTGCACTGCCTGCCCAGAGGAAGGGGTCCCCAGGGAGATGGGTTCTGTCTTCCAAGCCTCTGCAGGGAGCAGTAGGGATCCATCTCCCTGTGCACACCCAGTCAGGGATAGGCGCAAAGTTGGGTTCAACAGGTGCTGTGCCAGTTTCTGGGCCAGCTCACAGGTTCCTCACAGCCTCTGTGCCATGTCTGCCTGAGCCACAGCTTTCCTTGCTACCTTTGGGAGCTGTGTTTGTTGTGCCCTGTGCTGCTGTGCTGCTGGTGGCTGAGCTGGCACTGAGCCCTTCTATCCCTCTCCCCCAGGGTCTCCTCTTCCTGATGTGCAGGAGCAGTTCAGCCCTCCTGAGATTGCTCCACCACTCCTGGTGAAGCTGGTGGAAGCCATTGAGAAGAAAGGTAAGGGGGCATGCTGAGCACTGGGTGGGTTGGTACACCCCAAAACCCCCACAGTGAGGGAAGAGGGGGAGGCTGAGCTCTGTGGGACACACAGGACACAGCTGCCCTCAGGCTGTTCCCCAGAGCCAGGCTTGACACCACTTGCCCCATCCTGGGCAGCGGTTGGTGGTAAGAGTGCTGTGTCTCAGCACCTACACTCTCCAGATGGGTGCTGGCATTTGGGAAGCACTTCCACCCTGGATCTGTGCCATGGCAGAGAAAGGAGGCCACTGAACCGGGTGTCCTGGGGGCCAGGGGGGGCTGCAGCAGCAGCATCTGCAGGAGGTTGGCTTGGACACCATCCAGGCCTGGCTGGCTGTGCCACAGCCATTGCCTGGCTGGCCCCGAAGCTCTGCGTGCGCAGGGAGCCGACAGCAGCGTCCCCCTTCCGCAGGGTTAGACAGCGAGATGTTGTACAGGACATCTGGCTCCGAACTGAGGCAAGCGCTGAGAACCGGTAAGAACCAGCTCCGCGCGGTGGAGGCGAATCGGCTCAGATGGAGCAGATTAGTGGATGTGACAGCGCCAGCAGTAATGCAATCCAGGCCAGGCTCGCCTGTCCCCGGCGGTTCCTGACTCCCGGCACGCTGCCGATGGGGCTGGGCTGTCGCTGTCCCAACACGTCCCTGTCTTGCATGGATGGGGTGGGAGTGGGGGGATTCCTGACACCCTGGAATAAAGGGATGTGGTGCTGGCTCGGAGACTCGCAGCACTGAACCCCTGTGTTTGTCTCCTGCTGGTTTTGGGGTGCTCTCAGGGTGCTGTGCTGGTGGGCTGGCAGAGGCTCCTCTGGCTCTGTCACACCACTAATAACCAAGGGAGGATCTTCATAGCTTAGTGGCTGGAACCACAGCTCTTTGGTGCTGGAGCTGATGTCTCTGCTGGGGAGCCTTGGGAGCTGTCTGGGGTCTCATCAAGCACCATGCTGGATGTCCCATTCTCCAGGCGTTCCTGCAAACCCCAAACAGAGCTGTCAGCCCTGGCTGTGCTGCTCTCGGGACAGGCTTCATGTCCCAAAATCCTGTTCCCAAAATCCTGTGCCCTGCATTCGAGGGAGAGGTTTTCCCCCCTCGGTTCAGTGTGAGGTTGCTCAGTCTGCACTTGGCTCTGCCAGCAGTGTGGAGCAAAACTCTTACCCAAGCCTTATGTGCCCAAGATTCCTACATGGGCACCCAAAATGACCTCTGCCCTTTTGCAAGGGGAACTGCTGGGTTTCCCAGAGCCAGCTTATTTCTGGGGTTTAGGGGGAACTTCCAGGAATCCTCTGTCACATGGGCTTCCCGAGGGCTGCCTGAGCTCCCTCGTGGTGCCGTGTCCCATGATAGCAGGCTGGGAGGTGTAGGATGGTCTCTGGGATGGGTGCTGACAGCACTGGAGCTGCTGGCTGGGTGCCCGGTGCTGTGCCCACCACCCATGGGAAATCTGTGCCCTGGCAGATTGGACCCTGGGTGACCTGGAGCCCTTGGATGTGCATTCTCTGGGTGAGGCACTGCGAGGTTACCTGCAGGACCTGCCCTCCCCTCTGGTGCCAGTGTCTGTGCACGGAGACATCCTTCGCACCCTGCAGGGTAAGGACTGGCTTGGGAATGGGTGGCTGGGCAGGATGGATGTGTTTGGGATATTAAAATAAACCCTGTCCCTGTGGGGCCTGGCACATGGCCCCCACTGCTGAGAGTGCTCCCACACTGTGACGCAGTCAGAGCACGGAGAGCGGTGCCGGCTGTCCCAGCTCTTCCATCATGTCTTGTTCTCTCCCCAGAGTTCCCCCAGCCGGAGAATTGCCGGAAGCAGCTGCTGCTGGTCCTGGAGTCGCCTGCGGTCCCGCTCCAGAACACGCTCACCCTGCAGTTCCTGCTCCGGCATCTGGGGAAGGTATCGCAGCAGGCTGAGAGCAACAGCCTCCACCCTCGGGCCCTGGGAGAGATCTTCGGCCCCCTTCTCCTCCGGCTGCCTGGCGCCAGGTACGTGAGGCTTTGGGTTCCAGCAGTGTTCCGAGTGCCGCCTGCTGTGCCTGCTGGGACAGGGAGTCCAGCCTGGAGCAAGCAGCAGGTCTGCCCGCAGCCCCTGCCTGGCTGTACACGGGATTAAACTGCTGGCAGCACACAGAGGTGGGACTCAAAGCCAGGACAGAGCCCTTGCTTCTGTGTGAGCCTGGGTTCTGGCAGCTGGGATGAACCAGCTGATCCCAGCTGCCCCTTTGCCTGGCAGGCACAGGAGCAGTGCCATGTTCTTCCCCACGACTGCTGTTTGAAACTTGCCTTCTGTCTCCCTTGCAGCTCAGAGCTGAGCCCTGACTTCTCCGTGCTGTTTTTGGAGATACTTTTGCAGACGAAGGAGCTGGAGCCGGAGCAGTTGCCTCCAGGTACTGAGATGCCCCTTCCTTGGGGCCTGAGGCACTGATGTTTGTGCTCCATGGGTGTGGAGTCCCTGCCCCCACGAGCAGGTTGACAAGGGCATTTCAGTAGCCCAGCTGTGCCTGGAGGCTGCCTCAAGGTGTAGATGTGCCTGGAGCAGTGTAGCAGCCAAGGGAGCTTCCTGGGTCAGTCACTGCAGGGAAGGGGACTCAGCACTCCAAGGGATTGCCAGTGGGGAGCTGGGGTTTGGGCTCACCCAACTTCAACCCTCCTTCTCTTACAGCCTTGCCTCCCAAACCACCCAAGCCAAAGCCCAGTGCAGCCAGTCTGGCCAACGGGAACAGCGTGCCCTTGCAGGACGCTGAGTGGTACTGGGGAGACATTTCTCGGTAAGGGGGTGACTGGCAGCTCCATTGAGATATTTAGGGGAGCCTTGGGGGGCACCTCACAGGCCATGACAATCCTGTTCCTTGCAGAGAGGAGGTGAACGAGAAGCTGCGGGACACACCGGATGGGACTTTCTTGGTGCGTGATGCCTCCAGCAAGATCCAGGGGGAATACACACTCACACTCAGGTAGGGCACTGGGATCCCCCAGGAGCTGGGATCCCCTGGGAGCTGGGATCCTGGCAGCCTCCACCATTCTGGGGTGTAGCATTTGGCACATGTCCCCGTGCTTCCAGCTGTCAGGCTGCTGAGAGCTCTGGCTGGTGCAGGGTGCTGGGGTTGTGGTAAATGCCCTCTCCTTTCCCCCTGTTCACTACAGGAAGGGAGGCAATAACAAGCTGATCAAGATCTTCCACCGGGAAGGGAAGTACGGCTTCTCGGAGCCCCTGACTTTTGGCTCAGTGGTGGAGCTCATCACCCATTACCGGCACGAGTCGCTCGCCCAGTACAATGCCAAGCTGGACACCAGGCTGCTCTACCCCATCTCCAAGTACCAACAGGTGAGCCCTGTGCTTCAGGGACACCGCTGGCAAGCACAGCCTGAACCAGTGGTGTTTGCTCCTCTGGGAGATGCCAGTGTCCCACCCCTTCTCCAATGCTGAGACGTTGTGTTGTGGGGTGACAGAATGTGCAGGGCTGGTGGGGTTTCATGGGACCAGCTGGAGCAGGTCCTGACTGAGGCTGTGCCTATGGCAGGACCAGCTGGTGAAGGAGGACAGTGTGGAAGCTGTCGGGGAGCAGCTGAAGGTCTATCACCAGCAGTACCAGGAAAAGAGCTGGGAGTACGACCTGCTGTATGAAGAGTACACACGCACTTCCCAGGTACGTGGGCACTGCCTTCCCTATGGGCTGTCCTGACACCCCCTGGGGCTGCCTGACACCCCCTGAGCTCTGGCAGCCACCACGCTGTGCACAGGGGAGGGCAGAGATTGGCCACCTGCTGCCCCATTTGTCTGCTGCTGGGCTTGAGGGGACTTCCCAGTGGATGGGTTTGAAGAGGGGGATATTTTGGCTGCAGCAAGGACAGTGCTGCTTTGGGGAGGGCAAAAGAGGGGATGCAGATGGGTAGAAACCTTCCTCATCTCTCCCCTTCCTTTTTCCCAGGAGCTGCAAATGAAGAGGACAGCAATTGAGGCCTTCAACGAGACGATCAAGATCTTCGAGGAGCAGTGTCAGACACAGGAGAAGTGCAGCAAGGAGTACATTGAGCGCTTCCGGCGGGAGGGCAATGAGAAGGAGGTGCAACGGTGAGGATGGGGGTGGTAGTGACTTGCCCTGGCTGGGGAAGGGCTCCAGGGGCTGGAAGGATCCTGCTCCAACAGCACAGAGCCAAAGCATGCGCAGTCCTTGTCTCTCAGCAGCGTGCTGTGGGCTGGAGCTGGCAGGCTGCCTTCTCTGGCTCACAGCCTAAAAACCCCCCCTCTTTCTCTTCCAGGATCCTCATGAACTCGGAGAAGCTCAAGTCTCGCATCACAGAGATCCATGACAGCAAGATGAAACTGGAGCAGGACCTGAAGAAACAAGCCTCGGAGAACCGGGAGATCGACAAGCGCATGAACAGCCTGAAGCCAGACCTCATGCAGCTGCGCAAACTGCGGGACCAGTACTTGGTGTACGTAGTGCCCCTCCAGCCCGGCCCGGGAGCCATCCAGCTGGATCCTTGAGGGCTTTGGGGCTCGTTGGACCGGCTTGGAGCCTGTTTGGTGCAGGAGCAGCTCTGCAGCACGGCCTCAGGGCTCGGCAGGCCCGGAGAGGGGCGGCTGCTGCCCTCTGGTGATGGCCGCGCCTGTGGCCCGGGAGCCTCAGCCTGAGCTCTGCCTCTCTCTCCACAGGTGGCTCACGCAGAAAGGAGCCCGGCAGAAAAAGATCAACGAGTGGCTGGGCATCAAGAACGAGACGGAGGAGTGAGTGTCCCTGTCCCTGCTCCTGTTTTGTGGGGTATAGAGGGCTGTGGGAGCGCAGGCCTGCCTGGCCAGGGGCCACAGCCTGGGAACTGAGGATGCCTTCCCTGCTGGAATGAGTGGGGGAGATGGGTGGGTCAAGTGAGGGAGCCTGACCCTGCCTGTGCTCACTTGCAGCCAGTACTCCATGATGGATGACGAGGAGGAGCTGCCCCACCACGAGGAGCGAACGTGGTACGTGGGGAAGATCAACCGTGTGCAGGCAGAGGAGATGCTGTGTGGCAAGAGGGACGGCACCTTCCTGATCCGCGAGAGCAGCCAGAAGGGATGCTATGCCTGCTCCGTGGTGTGAGTATCCCTGGGCAGATGTGGTGGGATGGGGCTGGCATGGGCTGTGTGGCTCTGTCCTTCCCTCACCATGCTGGATCATCTCATGATCACCATGAGATGTTGGAGGGGTCAGCTGTTGGGATGAGCTTTCCCAAAGTCTGCCTTGGCTCATCCTGCCAGGGTCGAGTGTGTCTTTGGGCTGCTTTGGTGGCTCCTGCTCATGCTCTGCTGTCCCTGTCCCACTGCTGACCCAGGCTCCTTTGTCTCCCTGGCAGGGTGGATGGTGACACCAAGCACTGTGTGATCTACAAGACGGCAACTGGCTATGGGTTTGCTGAACCCTACAACCTCTATGCTTCCCTCAAGGACCTGGTCTTGCACTACAAGCACACATCCCTGGTGCAGCACAATGACTCCCTGAATGTCACGCTGGCTCACCCGGTCCTTTCCCAGCCACCAGCCAGATGAGCAGCCCATGCACAACACAACAGCTGCCTTCAGCTTCTCCCCAGGGCGCTGCTTTCTGGCTCTGGACTCTTGCACCCTGTATAGTTGAGTCTCTGTGCTCCTGCTCCTTCAGAGCCTCTGAGATGTCTGTGACCGTTCCTGATGTCCCTCTTGGTCAGTAGCTGAAACCCATGTTGGCTGATGGGACAGAAAGGCTGGGCTGTTGATTCCCAGTGGGCTCCAGCCGCTAGGAGGTGGGATCCGGATGTGATTGAATTGCTGGGGGCAAGCACAGCCCCCTCCCCTTCCCTGATAAGCAGGTCAGATCCCCTTCTTGCTGGCAGGTCACCCCGCTATGCATCACTGTAGAGCTTGGTTTTCCAATTCCTCAGTTTGCTCTGGCTGTGATCGAGGAGTTTCTTGCCTGGATGCCAGAGGAGGCAGAGGAGGAGGCTCTGTTGAGCCTTCACTGTCACTTCCCTCGGTGGCCTTGCAAGCTGTGATGGTGTGTGGTACGAGGGGTGCTGCTCTTGTATGCAGAGACTCATTTAGGAAGGAGAAACCTCATCCTCCGTGGGGCTCCCTGGCCGAGGTCTCTGCTCCGTGCTTTGCCCCACCTCACCATCATTCCCTAGTCTCATAACCACCTCTGGAGTGTTGCTGCCTGGGCAGGGAGGATCCAGTTAGTGATGAATCTCACCCTAGTTGTGCCAACGAAGCTGTGAAGTCCCTGTTGGTACCCGTATTTTTCCTGGCAGGATCTGTGGGATGCACAGCTCGTCGTTTCCGGCCCGGCTTTGGTGACTCTCTGCACATGTAACCCATTGAAGCTGACAGTAGCTCTGTAAATATGGTTCTTCTTGTGAGCAGCTGCTTCCCTGGTGCTGGTGTTTGCTGAACCCCCACTGCCACCCCCAGAGTGGGCAGCACTCCCAGGCTGCCTCGGGCCCTGCAGCAGAAGCAGGAGAGGGCCGGAGTCCGACGCACACTACGAGCCCTACACGGAATGAAGGACCTCTCTGCTGCAGGAGGACAGATCTGCTGGGCCTAGGCCATGCTGAAATGTGTCTGCATCATGGTGAACTACATATGCAAAGCACTTAGAATCATGGGTACTGTATGGGGTCTGGGGTGGGGCTGCCCACTGTGGGCAGGGGGTTTTATCCAAGTTCGGAGGGCCCGTGGGCAGCCCAGGTGACCCTGGAAGAGCTTTAAAAGCTGAACTGAGGGTTGAGGCCATGGTGGCATTTGCTTCCTGGGGTTGTCTTGACTGCCTGACTTGAGGAAAGCATTCTTGATCCTCTTGATTTGCCAGAGAGGCTTGTTCCCTTTTGGAGGCCTGCACCCTTGGGACAGGCTGGTGGATGCCGTGGGCTTTGCCGCTTCTGTTCCCATTGGAGCTCAGGCTCTGCCGGATCCACAGAGTGATGTGTGCTCGTGCTCTCCCTTGACAGTGCTCTGTCTTGCCCTTGGTGGGCCACCTGAATTGGGGACACACTGTCCCTCCTTCCCCAGCCAGCTCTGCTGCTCTCCTTGCTCTGGGCTGGTCCCCAGATCCTTTTGGAGCTGGGATTGCTGGCGCAAATGTCCTATTCCCATTGCTTCTGGCAGCTCTCCTATGCTTGACTGTACAGCCCCCATTCCCTGCTCTGCATGTCCTTTCCAGGCCCTGGGACCTGGTTTTGGGTCTGGTGTGTCAGTGTTTGGTGCTCAGGTGCAGGTGATGGGTTGGAAGAGCTGTGGGTGCACAGCCCAGGAGAGGCTGTGGTTGGCTTTGGGGATCACTTTGGAAAAGCTACCAGGGATAATTAAGGGAATTCTTTGGGCTCAGGCACGTGAGAGATGAGAGCACGTGGGAATGGGGCAAGAAGGCTCAGTGCTTACAGCCCTTTCCAGAGACCTCCTGGCATCTGTTCAATGGCTGGAGGGGCTGCCCCAACATCCCAAAGCTCGGTCAGTCTCTCACACTGGTCACCACAGCACATTTTCAGCCTGGAGACTGTTTGTCCCTGCACTTCCACCACTTCCATCACAGGACAGGCTGCAGGTGGATGGGATCCTCAGCCTCTCACCCCATGGGCTCCGTGTCTCCTCACCACCCTCCAAAGTCAGCTCAGGGCTGGTCCTGCCAGGAGGGTTTGCTCCTGGTTCATGCCGTGACCTGATGAGCATCTGGAAGAGTCTCAGCTTCAAGCTGTCACCTGTCAACTCTTCGCTTGGTGCTCACCTGGCTGTGCTGCCCAGGGAAATTCCAGCTTCTCTTTATCCTGTTTTATTAATCCTTTTGGCTGAATTTCTACAGCTCTCCCCGTACTGTCCCTGCTCTCCAGCCGCAGCCTCTCCCTGCCCGGGAGCAAGGGGGGGTCATGGTCACCCCTCTGCACCTTCCAGCACTGCCATTCCTGCCCTCTGGTGGCCTGTCCCCTACAGGGCTCTGCTCGCGTGTCCCGTGTACGACGAGGAGGAAGATGCCCTTGCCCAGGGCTGCCTTTCCCTGACGGTGCTTCACTCGGCTCCCTGAACCGCAGCTTTTCTCCGCTCTCCCCGGGGTGGAAGCCCAGCCCCGAGCTCCTGCAGCGCTGCTCCCCCAAGCATAAGCTCGTCGTGATTTGTCCTTTGCTGCTTTTGCTCGTTCTGAACCCACTCGCGCCGTGTTTCGAGGTGCTGGGCTGTGCTTTGCTGCTTGTGACCCCCCACGTCCCCCAACCGAGCCGTGCACCCCCATCCCGCGGGGCCGGGGGGGCTGTTCCTGTGCCCCAGGGACAGCGTGGGGCTTGTCCCTCCGTGTCCCAGCCCGGGGGGCCCCACGACCCCCCGTGTAACCCCCCCCCAGGGGCTCTGGTGCCAGCGGAGGCTTTGTGCTCGGAGAGGATGTGGTGGCTGCGTGAGGTTTTAGTTTCTAGGCATATGCAATAATGAATAACCTGCCCCCCGAGCTGTCCGTTACCAGCAGTAGTGCTCTCTGCTCTTTCTGTTGATGTTTACTAATGTAAACCCAGTATTTGTTACTGTAAGATGAATTTTTTTTTGTACGGTACTTCGAAAAAACCCACAAAAACAACCAAAAAAAAAAAAAAAGGAAAAAGGAAAGAAATAAACAGAGTTAATGAACCGGCTCCTCGATTGCTGTGGGAGGATGTTACGTGGGGGAGCGGAGGCGGGAGGACAGCGAGGCTGTGCCCAGGTTCCTGGGCTGGGTGCAGGATGTGACCCATCGTCCGGATGGTGCTGGGCTGGGCCAGGGCTCTGCTCACCGGGTTTGCAGGGCTGGGGCACGTGGAGACGAGCCCTGGGCTCACCGAGAAAGGGCGGCTATGAACAGCGGGAGAAGTACGAGGTTCCTCCGCACTGAGCCCCCACGAGTGGGGTCAGGGGATGGTTTGGGCAGCATCCCCTCCCCGCACCCCGAGCTGCCACTCTGGGGGTGCTCCGGCACCAGCTCCGCCCCGGGGGGGCTCGGCAGGGAAATCATCCCATTCCCTGTTCGGGAAACACCAGCGCCTGGGGGCTCACTCGGGGTCGTGTTTCAGCCCCGGACGCGTCGCGTCCTGCGGGGAAGCAGCAGCTGCTGCTGGGGCTGTGACCCCAGAGCTCCAATTCAGCCCCGGTGGGGACAGCGGGGCCGGGGTGGCCGGGACAGGGAGAGTGGCCCACGTGAGTCAGTAGCGTCACCGGAGCGGCAGGAAGGGCGCATGGAGGCGGGCGCTGCCGAGCTTTAAAAGTCCTTGCTGGGACGGGCTCTCTTCCGCGTCACCCCGGTTTCCTCATGGCCCCCACGGTGTCGCTGCCTGTCCTGGTGGCCTTGCTGGCCCTGGTGGCCCCTGGGTTCGGGGTGGCCCCTGGCTGTGACTCCCCTGCCCACCTGTGGTGCAGCTCGCCGGAGATCGCCGCCGCCTGCCAGGTCAGAGCCGCTGGTGCCAGGGCTGCCCCACTCGGGGCAGGGCCACCCAGCACGCGGGGACACGTCCTGCCTGCCCGGCAGCGGGGACGGGGACGCGGGGACGGGCTCGGGGCATCGCCCGGCCACGGCGCCTGGAGCGAGTGGCAGCTCCGGGCAGCGCTGTGGCAGATGTGGCACACGGCGGGGATGCTCAGATTGCCACAGCGGCACCACGGCATCCCCCGGCATCCCTGGGGAACGGCCGTGCTTCAGCCGGACCCTCACCCTGGGCCCTTCCCGGCCGCCGCTGGCACTTCTGCTTTTTAAGCACAAACCGGCTTTTTCAGCTTTTACTGCCCCGGACGGTGGTAACGGTGTGACAGCGGGTCTGGCGGCGCCGTGTGAGCCCCGCGGGGCTGCAGCCACCACCCGGCAGCGCGTGCTGGGCCGTACCCCCACCCAGGCGTGTCCCGGCCTAAATTTGTTTTCCTCTGAAATAGTTTAGGGAAGTTCTCGTGGAAAGCCCCAGCGCTGGGTGTCAGCCCCGCACAGGATCCTGCCGCTGCAGGAAGCCCCCGGCCACTCTCACTTCCCTGCAGCCCTTCTGCCGCACACGCCGGGAGCTTTGCCCCATCCCTGCAACGACTGGGGAGTGGGGCTGCAGCCCCCTCCTCCCTGTGCGCCCCAAACCCTCCCCTTATGCAGGTGCAGAGCCGCTGCCCCAACCTCCCACACCCCGCGGCCGCCCCCGTGGAGCTGAGCCTGTACTTCGAGAGCCTGTGCCCGGCCTGCCGCCAGTTCCTGGTCCTGGAGCTCTTCCCCACCTGGCTGCTGCTGCCCTCCGAGATGCTGAACATCACCTTGGTGCCCTACGGCAATGCCCAGGTAGGAGCTGGCTGACCTGGTGCCACGCCGGCCCCAGTGCTGCCAGCCCTGCTCAGACTGGTTGGTTCTGCAGGAGAGGAACGTCAGTGGGAAGTGGAGCTTCCAGTGCCAGCACGGCCCGGAGGAGTGTTTGGGCAACATGATCGAGGTGACGGTCCCCGTTCCCATGGTGCTGGCACAGGGGGAGTCCAGCTGCCCCGTACCACCCACCCTGTCCCCGTAGGCCTGCCTGATGCACGAGGCTCAGAACTTCAGCACCTACTTCCCCGTCATCTTCTGCCTGGAGTCCGGCACCTCTGTCACCGAGAACCTCGAGGCTGTACGTCCCCTTCCCCACCCCTTGTGCCCCACTCTGGGGGGTGGCCTTGTCCCTCACGCCCACCACAGGGACATCCCTGTCCCCCTGACCATTCCATGTGGCCCCTCTCCCTGGCAGTGCCTGCAGGTCTATGCCCCGGAGCTGGACAGGGGCCGCATCGCCGCCTGCGTTCAGGGGGACACGGGGATGGCCCTGATGCACCACAACGCCCAACTGACCGATGCCCTCGACCCCCCCCACCAGTACGTGCCCTGGATCGTCGTCAACGGGGTATGGCAGGGGGGGATCAGGGTGCCAGGCAGGGCCAGGGCACTGTGGGGACCCCCCTGAATGGCCCCATCTCCTCCCACAGAAGCACACGGACGAGCTGCAGGCGCAGGCAGAGGCATCGCTGCTGGGGCTGGTTTGTCACCTCTACCAGGTGGGATGGGGACCTGGGGGGACAGCAGGGCTGGGGGACATGTTCCCATCCCTGCTGGGGCTCTACCAGCTGCTCTCTGGCAGGGGGAGAAGCCTGAAGTCTGTGGGGGCTCAAAGGCCCAGAAGACCCCGTCTGGCTGCAAGCACTGAGGGATATTATGGGAACACCAAGCAAGAGGCCAATAAAAAGGATATTTTTTTTGAAAAACCTACGGATCTGGAGTGGTGTGCTGGAGGGAGCAGGAACAGGGTGGTCTTGCCCCACCACAGCCTAAGGGGGAGGGGGAGCTGGGCACTGGGACTGGTCTGGGATGTGCCAGGCTCTGCTGAGAAATTGCCTGCTCCTGAGGACCACAAAGGAGCCCTTTGAAGATTCCCAGGGAATTCTGCTGGGCACCTCCTTGAGGATCAGAATATTTACTCTCTCCAAGTCCTGGGAAGCAGCTGATGTCCTTCTCTCTCCTCACACTGACAGTGTTAAACTCCACTATTTCAGGAGCACTGGGGCAATGGCCATCCCAGCTCCCAGCAGTCCTCCCTTCCCAAGCAGCAAGTCTAGGGTGGCATCTTTCCTGATGGCTCCCTGAGTACTTGCGACAAAAAGTTTTCTCCTACAAGCTTCAGGAATTTCCCAGACCTGGTTGCCACAGCAGAAGGTCATTCCCAGCTGGGGTCTGGCAAACCTGAAGTCTGCCATAACAATGAGTGCTCCATGTCCAGAGAATTCTCCTCACTGCTGATAGATTAACTCTTCAGTGACAGTGTCCCAGCCTGGTGATGGGCACCAGCACCTACAACAACCTGTGCTTTGTTCTCCATCCCCCTCATCCTCACCCAGAGGCTCCCAAGCACATCACCCCCGATCATAGGGACTGTACCCTCAAACCTCTCCATCCAAGGTGCAACACCTTTCCCTCACCAGCCCTACCCACCTCTCCTGCACTGCCAGGTGCCTCCATCCCATCTCTCCAGGCATGGGACTTGTCCTACCAAGTCTCACTAATCCCAAGTTGATCCCAGTTCTTGGAGCAGACCAAGGCTTCCAGCCAAAGGCACTTGCACTGACAACCCTCAAGAGCCACCTATAGAGGGTCAGGGGCACCCCAGCCCCCCTTAAATGATCCCCTCCCTAAGAGGAGCTGAGGAGGCTGTTGGGATGGGGGGGGGGGGGGGGNGGGGGGAAGACACACTGAGCTCTACCCTGGGAGATGCCAGAGTCCTTCCTTAGCAGCCAAGAACTGGAAAAAACAGTGGCACTGCCACTATAGCAGCTCACACCACCTGGCCTCCAGGCACCCTGACTCCTTCAGCCTTTGGGGCTCTCCAAAGACTTAACTCCAACCCAAGCTGACCCTTTCAGCCAGGAGATGTTCCTGAGGGGAAAAGGGGCAGGGGGGCAGGAGCAGAGGTGACCAAGAGCCACCCCTCCTGTCCCCCTCAGGCTCAGCCAACCTGTGCCATCTGCCCCTGGGCACCACAAATCCCACTCCCACCCCCCAGTGTCTCCACCACCCCAAGACTGATGAGGGAGATGGGCAGGGACCCTCCTCCCCTGGTCTGGCTGCATCTCAGGCAGCAGCAAGACCCGGAAAAGGAAAATAATATGAAGAAAAAAAAATACAGCATCAGCCAGAGCATGCCTGGAAACTTTATCTCTCTTTATTGCTAATTTCCCATCCAAAACCTGGACCCCATCCCAGCTCTGGGCCCCGGACAAGCACAGTCCCATTGGCACGAGCACAGCACAGCCCCTGCTGCTCAGCCTCTCGCCTCGAGCATCGTCCTTGCCCCAAAATTTCCGTCCCCTGGAGCAGCTGCACCGCCAGCGCCCACAGCTCTCGGGGCCACGGAGAATTCTTCTGCTCGAGAGGAGGGAAAACAAAAGAAAACAAACCCCAACCCCCAAATACGAAGGAGCCTCAGCGCCGGAGGACGAGCTCTCCTCCCCCAAAGCTGCTGCCAAAGCCCTTGGTGCCATCGGGGCTGTGGGACAGGTGAAGCACCTCGTCCCACAGGCTGAGGGGCTCGGACACCCACTTTTGTGCCAGGGGACTGCCCGGAGGAAGTTTGGTACCAGGAGAGGGGCTGCTGCCCCAGGGTGTCCAGGCACCCATCGTGCTCCCCCAACCACCACCACGGGGGCTCTCGGTGCCACTCCCGGGGCTGTAACAGCTGCTGGTTCCCAAGCCCATCCCAAGCGGAGGGAAGACCTTGCTGGTGAAGACGTTGAAATTCCCAGGCTTGAAGCCGCTGCCGGACCAGGCGGGTACCACGGGATCCTTGTTCAGGGGCAGGGACAGCGGCCCCGAGGCATCATCCGACTCCGGAGAGCTGCAGAACAGGGAGTCTTCGCGGCTGCAGGGCAAAGTCACGGCAGCTGCCCGCACCTTCCAACCCGGCTCGTCCCCCAGCTCCTTGTCCCTCTCGGCCTCAGGCTTCTTCTTGGAGCCCTTCCTGCAGAGCCGGACCACCTTGATGCTCTCACAGTCGTGGTGGCCGAGCTCCTCGAAGGCCCTGCGGGCGCTCTCCAGGCCCTCGTACTCCACCAGGGCACAGCACCTGCTCAGCAGCTCGGGGAACCTCGACGTGTATTTCCGCACATCCGAGGGCAGTTTGCGGCCCGGCCGCAGGATGCGGATGGAGGCGATGGCGCCGAAGGGGCTGAACAGCCTCGTGATGGTCTCGAGGAAATGGTCCTGGAGCGGCGTGTCCTGGCCCCGGGGGTGCAGCTCCCAGGCCAACAGCAGCTTGCTGGGGGGGATGCTCAGCAGGTACTCGGGGAGGGGGATCCTCCGCCTCACTTTGGTGCCCTCTTTGTTCACCTCCAGCAGCACCGAGAACTTCAGGGCGTAGAGCGTGAGGCGCCAGTCTCGTGTCAGGTATTTGACCTGTGCGAGAGAGGGGGCTGCTGCATCCCTGTCGGCCTCCACAGGTAGGACACCCTAAACCATTATCCTAAACCATTACCCAGGCAGGCTATAACCCTGTCAGTGGGAATCATGGCAAGGCAAAGTTCCCCTTCCACTCGAGCAGCTTTGGGAACTGCAGAAGGTCCCACGGGCCGTGGCAGCAGTTTCCTCACATGTCACACCACCAGCACTTCCCTGAGTTTTTCAGTTAAGGGCTGGTATCTCCCGAAGTAGTTTGGGGGAATTGTGGTGAATCCAGCCCCAGGGGTGATTTGGGGGCTGCTCACTGCTCCCCCAGCCACCCCTCCCTGGGAGCAGAGCTGCTGCAGGACACTGGAGGCAGAAAGCAGAGCCCAGCAGTGCCAGGACACAGCCTGAGGGGCACCCGGGCCTCCCTGTACACCCCGCCTGAAACAGCCAGAGCTGCCTTGGACACCCTCCACACTCCCCAGGTTACCAACCTTCTTGAAGGATGTCAGTAGCTTGATGCTGACAAAGCCCATCTTGTTCTTCTGGACGTGTTTCAGGAGGAAAGCGTCCTTGGCCAGGTTCTCGTCCGAGAGGTAGAATTCCACCTGGGACACGATCCTCTGGACCAGCTGCGGGTCGGGGAGGGAGTAGTTGCAGTCCAGCAGCTCAGAGCCCAAAGCATCTCTCAGGTCACAGACGTTCCTGGCAGAGCAGGGGGGACACGGGTGTGAGCTGGTGCCTCCGGGACATGCAAAGTGTCCCAAAGGTCTGGGCCACAACGCTGCGACAGCAGAGACACCAGGGACACCCAGGGCTGCCAGCTTTGCCCCGGCTCCAGGGAGCACCAGCCCGCGCCTTGTGAGCCTGGCATGATCCTGAGCACATCCCCACAAGGGAAACATCGGCTCGGGGATAAACAGAAAGAGCAGGGCTCGGCTCCCCTGCACATCCCGGCATCCACGTACCTGTTGAAGCTCTCCAAGTCCTCCTGGCCGAGCAGGGAAAGGGAGCGGTTCCGCGGGGGGAGGACGCGCCGTGCCAGGAAGGAATTTCTTTGTACGGGCACTGGAGCGTTGCAGCTGCGCTGGGAATCGAGCCCTAAGGGCAACCCTGAGCTGCGTGATGACATTGTCCTTTATCTGGGATATCACACAGGACAGGGACAGCGCTGAGACACATCTTGGCCACCTCCAGCCCCGGGGCAGAGCCCTGCTCGGGGCTGCAGCCCCCAACCCCAGCCCAGGGAAGGAGGAGCAGAGGGAGCTGGCTGTGCCCTTACCTGCTTGGCAGCGCTGGGAAGGGTTGGAAAGGCCTAGCAGTACATCCCACAGAGAGCAAACCCCAACCCACCCCAGCTCCAAACTGAGGCTCTCAAAAAAAAAAAAACAAAGGAAAAAAAAAAAAATTACAAAACCAAAAAGAAAACCCCCCGAGCGTGGGGGCTGTGGGTTTATAAGCACAGCCACCCCGAAGGAGCTGCAGGGGTGGGTGTGGATCTCCCCCCCTCCAGACCCACCTGCTCCAGATGGAACCTGTTTGTGGTTTAGCTGCCCCAGCTGAGCCCTGGGATCAGCTGAGCCTCTGCCTCTGCTGCAGAGCCACGCCGGGGGCAGCAGGGTCTGCCCCTCTGGTCCCCAGGGGGACAGGGAATTGATGCCACGAGGAATCTCAATCTGTGCCTCAGTTTCTCTGCCTCGTGTAGGGACAGTGACAACCACATGGAGGTGGAGAGAGGCCAGGCCACCGATTTGGGCCCTCAGTGCTGCCAGAACGACAGGCAAAGGTCCTTCTCCCGACAGAAACACCTCCCACCCCAGCGAGGAACTGGGCTCTGGGATGGGGTGAAGCCATGGGCTGGGGGGGCAGGATGGCCCATGGCCTCAGTACAGGGGGGAAGGAGCTCTGGGGTGAAACATCCCTGTGGCTTGAGCCCCACGATGAGCAGCAGTGGGAGAATGTGAACGCGGGGGGGATGAGGACAGGGGGATCAGAGCAGGGGGGGCTGGGGCAGGCACGGGGTGATGCTGGGCTGGGGATGATGCCAGGGCTGGAAAACGGGAAGTGCCACTGGAAGGGCTGATGCTGGGAGCCCAGATCAGCTGATCCTCACCCTCCAGGCAGGGCTTTAGCTGATGATTCTGTGCCCTGTGGCCCTATGGACTGGCCAAGGCCTCGACTGGCACAAGGTGTAAGGTGCTGTTTCAGTCAAAATAAAAGAGAAATTGCAAGCAGAGAACAGAAGGAGGCTCCAGCCTCTGTTTTCAAATCTGTATTTTTGTATTGGTTTTCATTTTGAGAACATTTTATCATTTCACTTGGCAAGTGTCTGCATCCCAGAGGCTTTTTAGATGTAGGTGCTCAGTGAGGCACAGCCAATGCTGTGGGTGTGATCCAGGAGTGCCAGACCACGAACCTAAACCATTCCAAGCAAGGGACACATTCCCTTGGGGACAAATAGGAGGCAAAACCAGGGCTCGTCCCAACCTCACATCCCAGCAGACATGTACAAGTTCTCCAAGATATCCTGGCTATCACATATCCCAGGCTGGTGGCACTGCAGCATTCTCTGCCCAAGCCATGCAGGGCTGCTCCCAGCGATTCCCTGGGCTGTGCCACGTTGTCCCCATCAAAGCTCATCCTTCTGGGATGAGTCACAGGGACTGACAATGCCAAACTGCCTCCAGGTGTTGCATCCCCCTGATTTCCCTGGAGTTGATGTCACTCCCCTGGCTACCTCCCCTCCCCCTGCCACCTCCTGGTGTTCTTTGCTGGTTGGGAAGAGAGGGAAGACAAAAAATCCTGGGATGCTCATGCTGAAATCTCTGTGGATTTGCCCATCTTGGAGGGGCAGTGGAGTCAGAGGCAGGCTGAGGATGGGGGTGTGTGTTGTACTAACAGTATTTTGAGCTGTTTGCTTTCCACTTGCAGATGGATTTGCTCAGGGGCAGGAGGTGCTGCCCAGCTTCCCTGAGGGAAATAATCCCCTGCTTCCAGCCCTGAGGCTCAGTATCCAAACCAAAGAGGCTCCAGTTGGTCCAGCCATCCCTGTAAGATTTGGCATAATCCAGAGGGAAGGTGAAGCAAGGGCACAGGGGGGAGAGGCCGAGGCTAAATCTTCCCCTTCCCAAGGAGTCAGAGTAGGAGGGATCCAGCACTTGCCACATCCCTGTGTGGCTGCTCTCATCCTCTCAATTAATCTGGAAATGTAATTAGAAAATGCTTCCTATGGCCCCGTGCTCAGCCTGATCCTTCTGCCTCTCCTCCCATCTGAGAGCTCAGGTGTAACAGGGGGTTATCCCTACACACCAGCTGCTGCTCCATGGGGATCCTGCCTTCCTGCAGACACTGGATCCCTGCCCAAAACTCCTTTAAATACCCTACACTTAGATACTGCAGCATCTCCTCACATCTCTTCTCAGGGATTACAGAAGAAATGGGACCACAACAATCCTTGTACAGGCCTAAGCATTTGATACATGTTTATTGCTGTTCAAACCTGGGAATTCTGTGGGTTGAGGTGGTTTCCCAGTCTCCTCACACAGAGCTGCAGAGCTCCAGAGCATCTTGTTTGCATGTCAGGGCCCCTTAGTGGAAGAACCAATGTTCCAGCTCAACTTTCCTATGGCCTCAGTGGGAGCAGGGGAGTTAAAACTTGGTTGCTCAGTTGTTTTTCTAGACCTTTTTATCTCAGCAGGATCTAAAACATAGACTCTGACCCATGGAGTTTTGGTTGTTAAATATAAATCTGCCTCTCTCACTTCTCTCCTGCCACTTCCACATGAGACACTTACAGACAGACAAACACCACCCTGATGGCACGACAGCACGGGACAGTCAGAGGGAAAATGTGCCACTACACACACACACTTTGGTTTCACTTGCCATTTGTAATGTGTTTTTCAAATGTCACAGCCACCTTGGTACCATTGGGAATGAGGAAATGAGAGATTTCAATGGAATATACTCTGCTATGCAAATGTACACCAGACCTCTGGCAAAGCTCACACCAAATATTGTATCATTAGAAACCATCATAATAAAAGCTATTTATGACACGGCCTTTATTCACAGAAAGATTTGCCCCAGGGCTTTGTTTTTGCAGTTTGGCTTGATGGTAGATTCCCCCCCCCTCCTCTGCCCTGTAGCCCACAACACCCCAGTGTAGTCCACATCATCCCAGTGCAATCCATGTCAACACAGACCCCACAGGGCATGGAAAGGGAGAATAAACCCTGTTGAGCTCCCCCAGCTCAGCCCCATGGGAGCCACCACCACACCATCACAGCAGGAAAAGGCAAAAAGATCCAGAGAGGGGGAATGCCACCAGAGTGTTGAGCCCCCCCAGGGTCCAGGACAGCCCCTCACTACATGGGGTGAGCTGTTGGATCAGTCTGAGCTGTGCTGGCTCACCCAGAGTGGGGGGAAGCAGGAACATGGCCCACCCTAAGGCACTGTGGTCACACACCCTCGGCCTTGCTCTGGACACAGCTGCACCTCCTTCATCCTTAGAGCTGGACATGGAGTGAGACTTTCACAAACTCCAGGATGTGGGATCAGTTCCCCTCTGCCTGGGCACCTTGGAGGATGGAGGTTGCCATGGGATTCCATGGGATTGCCCACAGGCGTCAGGGCACTGGGGGCAACAAACACACTCTGCGACCAGCTGCTGCTTCCTCGGAGTCCTTTGGTATCTTGAGTTGGCCTGATGGTGTCCCAGGAGCATTCAGGGATCAGTGGTGAAATGCCAAGCTGAGGAGACATGGGAGCAGGTGGGAATGCTCATCCCATAGTCCCAGAGTATGTACCTGTCAGTCCCAGAGCACTCACGTGTCCACCAGGATGTGCAGCCTGGAGCTGTCTCCCCAGGCAGGTACAAGAGAGACCAACTGTGCTCCCCAGTACAAGTGATTTGGCAAAGCCAGAGCCAGCTTGTCTGGAAAGGCTGGAGGAGAAGAGTCAGATATTTTTCCTTCTTCTTGGGCACTGATTGGTTCAAGTTTGTATCACAGTGAAGTCTGAGAAGTGGGGAAGGAACCCAAACCACCTTCCCTGAAAGAGAAACCCTCGTTTGTCCACCTCATCCGACTGAGGGAGGACAGGCTCTCCCAGCCAGGCACATCCAATCTGCTGCTGTCCATGGAGCTTTCCATCACTTGGGAGCAGACTCTGGAGCTTCTCCCTCCAGCCAGCAGCCACTCTGGAGGGAAGAGGGCGGCCAAACCAGCCCCGTCCCAGCGCCCGCCCCGGCTCACCCTGGAGCCCATCCTCAAACACAAGTAAACATAAAGAGAAACTAAGAGGCACTAATAACGCAGATCTGGGGAGGCTCAGGCTCGTGACTGTCCAACCTGGCTCTGGATGTGTTTGTCCAGCTGGAGGGGAGCCCAGTCCCTGTCTCAGATCTCCTGCAGGGAGTGGCCGGGGTCGCTGCGCTCCCGTTTCACCAGCGGCTCCCCCATGGCCCGGTCCGTGTCCACCTCACTGCCCAGCTCACTCATGTCATCTGCAAAGGACAGAGCTCAGCATCAGAGTGGGGAACAGGGCAAAGAGCTTTTTCCCAACAGAGCAGGCTGGAAGAGCCAGCAGGAGGTTTTCCCCTTCCCACAGCGATCCCACCCTGACCCAAAAGACTTCCCTTGAGGGAGGAGAGGTACCTTTGTCCAGCAGTGTTGGAGACAGGGATGTGAGGTCACCAAACTGAAAGAAAAAGGAGTTACAAGGTCAGTGTGAGGCTTTGCAGACCCAAAGTGCCAGATTTGCTCAATAGCATCTGTCACCAAACATTTCCAACAAGCAGCTTAAGCACCCAGGAGAGACCAGGAGCACCAGCAGTGCTGGTGGCGGAGAGCAGAAAGCAAAGCCAACCACATGTTTTGGGGGGAAAGGTCTTTCATTGCCATTTAAACCTCTGGGCAAACACCACACACAACAATCCAGGGTGGGATTGACCTCTGGAATGAATGGAGAAGTTTTTTCATCTCCCAAGTGATGACAAGGTGTTGTCACAGACCAAAGGATGGTGCCTTTTCTCCAGCCCTTTGCACCTCTCAGGCAATTCTCTTCTTCTGGACTCTCCTTTCCCTCCTCCTCTCTGTAAACCCTTTGCAGTCAAATCACAGAGTGTTTGGTTTGTGAGGCCATGGTGCCAAGTGGAACCAGAGAGCTGAGAGGGTATCTTTGATTCTGGAGATATGTTGTCTCTCTCAGTGACAAGGTCTGAAACACCAAATTGCTGTAAAAATGATGCTAAAAAGTCATGGAAAGTTGGGCAGCAGGAGGAGCTGAGGAGAGGAGTTACAAAGCTCACTGGGAATGGAAGGACACGATTCATCCTCTTTTGCTGGGAAGAATCAGCCTCCTCCTGGAGAACAGGAATATTGCAAGAGTTTAACAGAGGAAAAACCTGAGGGATGGAAGCCTCCCACAGCTGGTTTTTGCAGGAAGCCACTCTCTGAAACATGTTCCTTTAATATTAGTAAAAGCAGAGGTTTTGCAGGGAACAGAGGGAAGCTGCAGTGCTGCAGTTGGAGCAGCAGTATGGGAGGGGAAGGGAAAGCAAAAACAAAAGGCTTTGGTTTGCCTGGGTCCCTCCATGAGCTCCACAGAAGGAAGAAAACACCAGAGCTTCAAGGAGTGAATGAGTTCAATATTACTCTCACAGTAGTTTCAATATTACTGCCACAGGTTGATCAGGGGCTTTTAACTCTGCATTTCAGAGAGAAAAACTGGATGTGGTCCCAGCTAGGCAGGACAGGACTTGTCTGCAAGTCAGGCACCAGAGTGAATGGCTCATTGGTGAACAAAACCAACCCAAACCTGTAGAAACAACTCATCATTTCTCCTCTTCACCTCAAAAACAGAGAGAGTGGCTGACTGTGCATGGAATGCTGGAGGTTGTGGAAGGCTGAAGAAATTCGGTGATTACGGTAACTTTGGACCTTTCTGCTTCATTTAGTGTTTGTGTTTGATGGCAGGAATCCCAAAGTCAGAGTTCTCCCTACAGGTTATGCACAGAAGTGGGAAGATCCTTTCCCTCCCCTCTCCAGGCCTCGACAGCCCAACAGATGCTCAACTGCCCCAAAACCCACGAGCTCCCCACAAGACGCTCCAGGAGCTGGATCCTTGTGCAGGACACTCAGTAAACCCTTTGCTTGCAAATCATGGTGAGGGGACAGTGTGGTTTGTGAACCAAGTGTGTGTCTTTAGGCGGTGCTCAGTCTGGGGCTGTTTCTAGGGAATAAAGGAGTCTCACCTCTCCCATGACGGCGATCGGCGTCTCCCCGGTGGCCTGGGCCACACGATGCTCAACCAGGTAGAACATGTACTCATCATAGAGCAGGCGAATCAGGTGGAAGGACCCAAAGCTGGCAGCGCTGCGCAGGGTGAGGTCCCTGATCACCATGGAGCTGGAAAAAGGCCAGGAAACAACAATCTGGGTTGTGTTTCACACTCGTGTCGCAGCTGATGAGGAGTCTCGATCCTGAAGGTACCGCGAGCTTGTTTCTGCCTCTAAGCCCAGAGTGACACGCAACTTTAAGGAGTAAGTTGATGGAGCATCCTGTCCTATTTGGGCATGGTGGGATTTGGCCAAAAGTTGGATTTGATGACCTTGGAAGTGTTTTGCAACCTTAATGATTTTATCCCTGTGCTGAAAGGATATAGGAGATATAAGACTTTCTCCTGTATCAGAGCTGCAGGTAACCAGAGTTTCATGGGTGTAAAGAACTTGGCCTTGGCTTTTCAAGGAGCTCAAGACATGCTCTAAAGCCTGATGCAGAAATACTTCCAAAATGAGAAAGAAAATGTACCTGTAGAAGGACCATTTCAACAGGAACTGCCTGGCTGCCTTGGGGAAGCTGGGACTGCCCTCGTGATGCTTCAGGACTTGAGTAACAACGTTATCCAGCCAACTGGCCCACTGGTCCAGAGAGCTTTGCTGCTGCAGAGTGAGCTTGAAATCCTGCTCCAGCTTCTGCACCATGCCCTCCTCACACTGGCACACCCAGGAGGCTTGTTCCTGCTCAGCAAGAAGGGTTGTTAGTTATTCATGCCAAACCTTCATGGCGTTGTAACCCAACCCAGGAATTCAACTTCATTTCTAGTAGGCAAGGGCTCCGAACCAGCTCTGAATATTGTCTCCATTCCATCCACAATATAATATCATTATTAAACTACATTATTGTTGGTAGCACTTCTCATTCTTCACTTAAAGAATGGCTAAGCACTGGAACGGGCTGCCCGGGGAAGGGGTGGAGTCACCATGCCTAGAAATGTTCAAAAAAATGAGAGGATGTGGCACTTGGGAACACGGTTTAGTGGGCATGGTGGGATCTGGCTGAAGGTTGGACTTGACACTGGAGATCTTTTCCAACCTTAGCAACTCTGTAACTGTTACAGAAGCTCCCTAGTACCCCCTCCACTGTTCACAGTGAGATGGAAAACCCACCTGGAAAAATACACCAAAACCAACAACTTGTTCATTTAAGTGCTTTTTTTGCCACTGCAAATCAGGTTTCCAGCAGCCAACCTCGCTGTAGAGCCCCTCTCCTAAAGAACCTGACCCAGAGAGGGGTCAGGTAACCTGGGGGGTTACCTGCACATTGGCAAAGTCGACCCTGTTGAGGTCACTGAGCATCTGGTTGATCTGGGAGGTGTTCTGGAGCACGGCACGGGCAGCCTGGGCCAGGTGGTTCAGGGACGTGTATCTGCGCAGGGTCTGAGCAAAGGCACTGACCACCCCCACCTGCAACACAGCACAGGGGGGTGGCAGCATATAAAAAGCTGTGTTAACAGGTTGTCTGAGGGGTTAGCAACTGTGCATATCAGATGGAGAGTTGAAACAGGAAGGATCAAAGGTAGAAAAGGACACGGCACGATCAGGAACGTCATTAGGGGAGTAACTCATGGACAGCTTGTGAACATCTTACTCTTAAGAATAATTGGTTGAGGACTAATCTCAAAGTATCCTATGACTATGAGGGATCATTTGTACCACATGTTGCTTCAGGATTGGCTGAGAAGAAGCTGATAGATAAAGGCTAGAGTCTTTTTAAAACATCCTATGAGCTAATAGAGGTTTTTGAAATACCCTATAACAAAAGCTGTAATTATCTAAATGTGAGTAGAGAAACATTAACTATTTCAAACTATAAAAAAGCTTGTAATATGTAATAAAGTATTTTTCTAATAAACAGATTTTCTTTGTGCATGATTTATCTTGTGGTTCATAAGGAGGATGGATGTTGGCCATACGTGGGGCTGGGGGGCAAACTCTGCTCCCAAACACACACCAAGAGCCTCTGCACTGCCCCTGGATTCTTCAAAGTAACATCTGGATGTGGCAGTATGGGGACATGGTTTGGTGGTGGCCCTTGGTGGTGATGGGTGTCCTGTGCAGGGCCAGGACTGATGATTCTTGTGGGTCCCTTTCAACACAGGACATTCTATAATTTTATGGTTTTCTCACACAAAGCTTTATTTGCAATTTCAGGACACAGGAATGACTAAACAGGCAGAGCATTGCCTGACCTGTCCTCCCACTCCTTGCTGATTTTGGTTCATCATTATTCAATTACACTCTGCTAATCTAGAGAACACGTGGCCAAACTCCAGCAGGGATTTCCAATCCCTGTGGAAAACTGCAACATGCAAACACACATGGAGCCCATCTCCCCAGCCTGCCCCACACTCCCTGCTCACCTTGGTCTGCACAACCTGTGGGGGGAATTCACTCATGGCATTCATCAGCCACCCTTCCAAACTCTTGGCAAAATTCCGGATGGCCTGTGTCAGTGTGCCTGCAAAGAAGGCTGCAAAGTTAGAAAGGCTCTTCTGTCATTTTTGGGTACCACTTTCTAGCTGAGGACTGGTGAGCTGAGATCTTGATTGAGGAAATCAGCTGGGTCCTGAGATGCACTGAAATTATTCTTTAATGTTATTACTGAAACTCTCCTTCTTCTTCCCCTTATTGTTTGATGATTGGACTTAGATGTCTTAGATGTCTTTTCCAACCTTAAGGTTTCTATGATTTTATTATTCTTATTTTCCCTTATCCATTTCTTAGTCATGGTTCTCCAGATAGTGAAATATGCCCTTCAAAGACATCCATGTGCCCCAGCATGTGACTGACAACAGTCCTTAGAGGGACACAGCTTTCTAGTATTGCTCCAGTACTTTCCAGCACTAAACCCAGTCTAGGGCTGAGTTGAGGACTCCATGAGACCTTAGATATGCACCTTACTGAGGAGCCAAATCAGAGAGAAAACTAATTATCCCATCACTAATCTCCCAAATAAGAGCTGACCCCTAATTTCCGGGAGGTGTCATCATGAACAGGATGGTCCCATGCAAACAAAGATATGAACTCCAAGGAAATACCCACAAGGATCAGCTGGGCTTACATGTGTGTGCAGCCTATGCTTTTACCTGACTCCTGGCCAAAATCAGGAGATGTGATGTGCAATATACCAAATTTACAAGGCATGGGAATTCCCAGAGGCCACAAAATGTCATCACAGAGCAAAGCTGCAGGAAGAATATTGCTGTTGCCATAATATTTTAGCCAAAACAAACACCTCTACATCAGTTTTTACAAAGGAAACCTTTGTGGGAAGTGGTAGCCAGAGAGAGTGAGTCATGTCCCATCCCTGGAAGTGTTCAAAGGCAGGTTGGAGCAACCTGGTTTAGTGGAAGGTGTCTCTTCCCATGGCTGGGGGGTGGACTAGATGATTGTTAAGGTCCCAAACCACTCTGTGATTCAGTGTTTGTCAGACTCAGCTCCCCAGGACTCAGCCCAGGGGGGCAGGACCAGCTGTGCCCCTGAATGGGGCTGTGGGTACTCACTGGGCACTGGTCTGAGCACGTCAGGGATGAGGATCTCCACCAGGGCCTGGTACAGGATGTGGTCACAGCTCCTCATCCACTTGAGGATGGGCTCGTATTTGCACAGAGTGATCAGCTTGTCTTTTGGGAGGGTCCCTTCGGGCTCCTCTTCGCTGTGGGAGGAGAAGGAGGGAGGCAGTGTCAGCAGGAGGTTTGTATTCAGTGCATTCAACCTTCCTCTATATTTCTAACTCAAATTTTCAGCAAAAAAAGGACATTTGTGTGTCTTTAGAAAGGAAATGTCTGATTGCTTGTACAGGTCTTGTCTCTGCCAGCACCTCCCCATCCATGGGGTCATTGCTCTGAGCAAACCCACACCTCTCAAACCCACATCTCCTGTGCTTGCCCTGCCTTCACCTCTTCCCTCTTTAGCCTTGTTGCCTCTCACACACTTCTGTACATGTGTATGTGGGAACTGGGCTTCAGCACAGTCATTTCAGCAAGGAAAGGCTGAGCTGGCTCCTCCTTACAGTCCCAGCTATTTCCAAAACCTTCCCACCTCTCCCCTCTGCTCTAGAACTCCTGTAGCACTGGGGACTAAAAGTTTTCAGCCAGTGTAAGAGATTAGCTGATATTGAGAGATACTACAAACATTTTCAAGGTGTTTGACACCTTCAAATGCAGAATGTTTTCATAAAGAAGAAGATTTGGTGTTTGGATGAGAACAGAGCATAGTGTCTGTAACTGACTGAGGTGAATCCAGCTTCAATTCTCACTTTGTAGATGTATGGACTCTTTCACTGCATGATAAAGGCACAAGATACTTGGTTATACAGCAGAGAGAAATGAAATCATAATGCATTGCCAGAGCCTCACAGCAGGGCTGCTCAGACACTATGCTGGGAATTGGGAATGTGGAAGGGATTTTCCCCGAGAATTACATCAAAATCATTAAAGCCAAGCCTTGGACAGACTCTAAAGGGGCTCTCAGAGCCTTGGCCTGAGAAGTTTCAGTGATGAACCCCATGGACATAACTCCTAAAACACTCACATGGGGAAACAAGCCATCAAGCACCTGAATTTGCTGTGAAGTGGAACCCTGCTCTGCATCTTATCACACTCTCAGTTTGTCATTTTAATAATATTTGGGGTTTATATTTGCATATATATATATATATAGTAGGGGAGGGAGTGTGTTATTTGCCTCTCTGGGTTATTAGCAGAGGTATGCAGAGGTGGGAGAGACAGCAAGGCTTTGACAGAGCCCTGCAGAAATGCTGCCTCCAGTATCCCAGTGGGTCCATGTGTGCCTAGGAATAGCTCTGTGGGGTGCTGCTATCTGCCTGGGAGTTATTCCCTGAGGTAAAAGAGATTTTAAACCAATCAAACACAGCTACAGTGACTCCTAGCAGGAAAATATCAATTGGGTCATATTTATAGATATTTGTGGGGGTTTTTTTTGGCTTATTACAATAAATTTTACTGGTTTTCTTCAGAATAGAAAATGTCCATATGAGGAGTCCTTATACCCTCACTAGAACTGGATAGTACAGACTTGTGATAGAAATTTTAAGAAGAAACCTTCACCTTTTCAATTTTCTCTGGTTTCACTTATTTCCATTCCCCTGTCTCTTGGCAACTTGCAATTACCTTGCAACTAACCTGTCTCTTGCAACTATAAGCACATAAAGGAGGAGGAAAAGGCACTAACAACGAGCCAGGCAGGAGCAGAAAGATCAGAGTAGCTTCATTTGCCATGATCTGCCTTGAAACACGAGGCACTTACAGATCTGGACAGCCAGGCAAGGCAGGAGTCAGTTTGGATGCCCCTAAAACCTTAGAGAGTCCCTAAAAGCTCAGAGCCAGGGGATGTCACTGATTAATGACAAGGAATTGTTACTGTCTCCTCCTGGTGAGCACTTGGGAAAGCAGCATCCCCTTCCTGTTCATCTCTGTGTTCTGGATCAGCACTTGCTCCAGGAGGGATGAGGGACATGGATGCAGAGCCTCAGGATGAGAGGAAAGGCCTCAAGCTGCCCCAGGGCAGGTTTAGACTTGATGCAAGGGGAAATTTCTTCACTGAAAGGGTGGTTGGGCATTGGCACAGGCTGCCAGGGCAGTGGTGGAGTCACCATCCCTGGAAGTGTTCAGAAAACATGTGGCTGTGGCACTTGGGGATGTACTTCAGTAGTGGCCTTGGCAGTGCTGGTTGATGACTGGACTTGATGACCTTTGAGGGCTTTTCCAACCTCAATGATTCCAAAATTCTGTGATCAGAGCAGACACTTTCCTCAGAGTTCCAAAGTTTGCATTTCCATTAGGATATAAATTTTTGTGGTGCTCTTTATCCTGACCCTGCAGGGTAGTAAATACTTTCACAGAATCATGGAATATCCTAAGCTGGAAGGGACCCATCAAGATGAGAGTCCAACCCCTGGCCCTGCACAGCACCCTCCCAACAATCCCACCCTGTCCCTGAGAGCACTGTCCAAAGTTTCAAGCTCTCCAAAGCTCTCCAAAAGCCTAAGGGAGCTGAAAACACTTCATGCATCTTTGAAATAAAAAAAAAATCTCCAAGAAATGGAGCACTGAGAAGGAGTGGAAGGCTGGGGAGTACCTGGAAGGCAGAGCAGTGGGACCATCACTAGGTGGTGCCTTTGGACTCCAGAAGGATTGCCAGAGTTTCTCGATGTAATGAAACTGGAGGTTCATCACAACATCCAAAGTTGCCTGACAACAAAGAACACAACTCCTTGGTGGCTCTGCCAGCCCTGTGTCACACAGTGTCAGCACACACCTCACTTACAGTAAATAATTTACAAGAAAAATAACAAAAATGGCATTGTTTTGATAATCAACATAACATAAAACAGGTCACACGGTGAAAAAATAACATAATCACAATATGTGAGTTATAATCCCTAACAAATCAACCACTGCCTATTGTATTCCAGCTTTTCCTAAGAGCAGGATATGAGATGAGCTCACTAATTACATCCTGCATCAATTAATGAATCGATTAAAAATAATCACCAAATAATATTGCAAACAATCACCTCGCAGTGTCTCCTGTACAGAATCTGCAGAGTTTTCACATCATTCAAGGTGAAACCTTCTTGTAAGAGGACATTCCCTAGATCAGGGGCTGGGAACTCAGGAAAAACATGGGTCACATCTAGGGAAAAAAAAGATTGGGAAAGAAGGTGAGGGATAGGAACATTTGGAATACAGGAGAGTACAAGGTGCTGCTGTCACCAGTGGCTTTTTCATGTTTCAGTTGGGATGAAACAGGAAAAATGAGACTGACAATCTAGTTTTTTCCCTGATTTATGCTGTTACACTGGGAAAAAGCAAACAACCACAGCCCATTTATTCAGTGTGGAAAGGAAAATGCCTTTCTTTCTGTCTGTAATAAAAGAAACAAGAAAACATTGTCCTCATCTGCCACACTTCCATTAGATTTCCTCTGAAGCCTGAGAAACATCTTTGGTATTTTGAGAGTACAATGGGAAATACAATTGGGCAGCAGAGGTGTCAGGAGCTGACAGAGCTGGCTGGGATTTGCTGTCTCAGCTGGAGGTGATGGAGACATGTAGATCCAGGTCCAGCAAAGCCAGAGAGTCTGTCCCACAAGGAGAAGGTCCATGTGGATCATCTCCAGTTGGATATGCACTGCAGCCTTTGCAAGAGAGAGAACTGCTTTTCTCCCTCTGGCAAAGCTTGGCAGGACCTCCACTCTTCCATGCAATTTGGATAAAACCAGATAGGTTAAAAACATACCAAAAGGGAACCAACAGACACGTTGGCTCAAAGGAAAAAGCCTTTTTGTGGTGACAGGAGTCAGCAAATAAACTTTACAAGTGAGATGTTACAAAAGCTTATCAGAACACATACTATATATAAAATACATAATACTGTAGACTGATTAGCAAACAAATGCAAAACAGTTGCCCTCCCCTAAAAATCCTAGATGTGAGATAAGTAATCATCAAAGGATCTCCTCACCTATGAACTGCTGATGGTGTTGACTCTGAGCAGCCACAGATTGCTCCGGTGTGGTGTGGGGGTTGTTGTTGGACCCACTCTCTGCCATCCCATCCATCTTCTGGGCTGCCCTGTACCTAAATTCAGAGTGTGGTTTAGGACCCACACAGGCACCAGCACAGTTATTTACAGCACAGTCCTGCAGATCTGTGTGTTCACTGTGAGATACACAAGGTTATGCTCAAGGCCAATGTGTTGAGGGCTGATCCTTTTTATCACTGACTCAAGTGTGGGAAGAAATGAGAAGCTTCCTTTGAAAAGCCTCCTCGAGACAGAATGAAAGGGGTTAAGTGGTTTGCCCAAGGTGACATCAAAAATCAAAAGAGAAGCAAAGCTGGAGTTGGTTCCAGAGCAGACTTTGGCATTTACTTTCTGTCTGGGAGCTGAAGAAATAAATTCTCCTCCTTTTCCACTCCAGGGTCTATACTGCCAGGAGGCAATTCCAAATTCCTTTGCAAACTGTGCTTTATCTTTAAAACTACTCAGACACAGGACTAACCCTTGCACTGTTAACTTGCACTTTTGCACCAAAAAAACCCTCAAAGCCCATCCAAAACCCAAACACAGCACAAACAACTCCATAGCTGAGATCCTAAAGCAGCTTGGCTCCAGGGATGCTGGGAAAGGTGGCACATATGGTGGTACTTGCCACTGGCAAACAGAATAGGCAGACAAATGCCATTCCATGGAATCACAGGATGGTTTGGGTTGGAATGGTCCTATAAAGGCCATCTATTCCAACCCCACTGCAGTAAAAAGGGACACCTTCCACTGGACCAGGTTGCTCAAAGCCTCATCCAACCTCTCCTTGAATATTTCCAGCAATGGGGCATTATGGAATTATTTTTAGACCCTTGAGTGCTCAGGGCAGCCAGTGACCTGCAGCCTCCCCTTTCCACAGCTCAGCAACACTTGGGTTTCAATGTCCCAACACGCTCCCATTGCTCCCAAACGAAGCCAAATCCCAGGGTTGCATATCAGGAGGAACTTTTTCACAGTGAGAGTGATCTCCCACTGGAATGGGCTTCCCAGGGAGGTGGTGGAGTCACTGTCCCTGGATGTGTTTAAGGATGGGTTAGATGATGAATTTAGTGGTATGGTTTAGATGGTTTAAATGGTTTAGATGGTACAGATGTTAGACTGATGTTGGGTGGGTTGTTAACCCAGGTAAAGATGGACTTGATGATCTCCATGGTCTTTTCCAACCTTATTCATTCTGTGTGTGTAATTCTGTGTGATTTGGGCTGCTGAGTTCTTGGGGGAGGACCTGGGAGCACCTACCTTTGCTTCTGGTGGATGGGCTGCTGCCTCATGGCCATGTACTGGGTGTCCTCCTGCAAACGGTTCAGGGGAGACTCCGGCTTCAGACGGATCCCATAGTAGTGATACTTGGAGTTTCCCCTGGAAGTGTCAATGTTGAGATTGTCAGTTTGTCACTGGAAGAGACATCGTGGCCCTGCTTGTTTTGACAATGCTCCCTAATCCTTCCAGCACATGGCAGGGGCTGAGTAATGAACTAATGAATGCCAGCAACCCCTTGAGAATTGAAACCCACGTGTGGCCAAGTTCAGTGACATCCACGTTTAACCCCAGCCAGGTTTGTTCCATGGTAACTGGGGGAGAGGAGGCAACTGCTACAATGCAAAGTGTTATTAAACAGAATGACAGAAAGACCACAGGGGACACTTTGCTGTTTGATTAGGGTTTAAGGATTTGGTTTTTTCCATAAAAACAAGCTTCCATCTTTATCTAGGCTTGGATAAAAACGAGCCTGACTGAACAGACAACTATGATAAGAAAAATGTCTTTGTGTTGCCAGAACTTTCACAGCAATAGCAACAGGCTTTGATGTGGTTTTGTTCTTGGAGTTGCTCATTTTTGTAGGTTTTGTAAAAACTGGAAGCCTTCTGCAAGCACAAGGGGCTGGAATCCTTTCTCCTTTGCTGCTGTGAGGCTCCTTAGGAGAATGTGATTCCATCATATTAGAGAGATATGCCAGTTAAAGTTTTTCCACCAAACCAGAATTTTTCTATCCCAGTGGGAGTGAGAAGGACAGTTCTGCAGCCATGGATACATGAGGACTGTATGGCCAACTTGGTTTTAGCCAATTTGTCACCAATGATGGATGAAATGAGTCCTCAGAGAGAGAAGAGACCAAGCTGAGGGAGCAGCAGCAGTGACTCCAGAGCCTGGAGTGGGAACCCTTAAAATTAATTTGCTGTGTCACTATTACAGGGATTGGAGGCACCTTAAATCCAAGGATGCTCCCCATGGGAAATTTAGTTAGAGAAATTTAAGAGAGGAGTATTTGTCAAACTGGGTTCTTTTGCTGGAGGAACTTTCCCAGTTCAACTGTTTGGTCACTGCACCAAAGGGTTTTACAGACAACATGTGTTCAGCCCTGTCTTAAATGACTTTTAGTGCCTGCAAATTAAGTAACAGCTGCCTTTAAAATCTAAAATTATAATGAATAAGAAAATAATGCTGGACAGTTCTTTCCATAATTATTGAGCTTTACTGTCTCCTTTCCAACCTGCACATTTGCAATTTTAAGTGGGTTTTTTTGCTTGCTTGTTTTTCCTTTAATCCTTGATGGGATTAAAGAATTTCTCTCCTCTAAAGAAATTATTTCAGAGCTCTTGCACTTGGCCCAGTCTAAGGAAATCCAAACTCTCCCTTGCTCTTCCTACAACTGTCACCTCCACATTCCAGCTGTGGAATGTCCTGGATCACATCTGGTTTTGTTCTTGTTTAGAAACCCAAATATTTAAGCTTGAGTTTTATTATAAAATCTTACACAATCAGAGACTTTTTCTCTAGCATATTACCTACTTTTTTAATATTATAAGCTGGAATAAAATGCACACTCAGCTGTGCAGAAGCTTTGGATGCTCCCTTGAAGGACACTTCTGTAATTACAGGAGTGTATTTTATGTTACACTTTTGTTGTAACATCCTACTCATCTTTGATGTTTTAAAAGAAAAAATCCTCTCACAGGATTCAGCCTGATGCTTTGGGGATTTCAGAAATAAACCATTTAAAACTTTATAGCTTGTCTGCATCAAAGCTGTGAGCTCAGGTTCTGTCATGAAGGATCTTTATTAGACACAAAGGGAGAAATGGATTCACTGAACCAGAATTTGGGTGACAGTGACAACCACGAGGATGTTACCTCGTCTTTTTCAGACAATATAGAATCCTGAGCTGGAAGAGACCCACAGGGATCATCCAGTCTCACCCCAACACTCCCACCCTGTCCCTCAGAGCCTTGTCCAAACCCTCCTGGAGCTCTGGCAGCCTTGGGGCCGTGACCAAACCCTGGGGAGCCTGGGCAGTGCCCAACCCCCCTCTGGGGGAAGAACCTTGCCCTGAGACCCATCCCAACCCCCCTGACACAGCTCCAGCTGTTCCCTCAGGAAATGAGCTACTAAAGGCATGAGAAGAAGCCTCGGTTCGAGTGAAATGTGTTACCCCACACGGTCCTGGTTGGTGTTTCTGCAGACCTCAAACGACCTGTGCCTGCTGAAGGATGCTCAGGAGGTTCTCAGTGCAAATGACAGTTGTTGTTCAGAGGGTTTTTCTTCTTTAAATGTAAGATTCCCACCAACCTGGTTCCCAGGCGACGAGTCCTCAGCCCCATGAACACGGAGCGGATGAGTTTCCCGAAGGAAGCAGCATTCACTGGGTCCAGCTTGTGCTCCTGGCAGTGCCTCAGGTAATGGTTGTAGAGGGAGCTCCTGGGAAGGCTGACACCTTCTGCTGTCTCATAGTTGTCCAACAACCACTGGAGCTTTGGGTATGGAAGAACAAAGAACAGGGAAGTCTTGACAGGCTGAGTTGAGAAGGGTCAACGCTCAGTTGTCTGGAGAGCCCTTTGGACTCCAGGAGTTCAGGAGAACTTAATGCTGAGTAGTTAATTTATACAAGTTAATTGACACAACTTCTAATTTAGATAACTTTTTTAGGATGGCAAAAGCACCCCCAGCCCAAAGGTAACAGCCCAAACAAAAATGCTGCTGGATTTTGAATTAAAACACACTCCTGCTGCCACCTCAGTGTCCACCTTGGATTTGGAAGAATTCCTGCAGAGCCAGAATAAAGCTGTAAGAACTCGTGTTTTCCAAGAAAAGCATGTTAGGATACTGCCTAAGAGGAATAAATTTTAGGGGAAGCAAATCTGCTGCAAAGTCTTTATTAATTTGAAGATTGGCACGTCTGCAACTGGTCTCTTAACAATGAAATTAATGGTTGCCAGAGCAACCTTAAAAATCTGAGGGAATCCATCTATTTTGCAAAATTTACTGTCTGAACTTCTGACATTTCTGTTGATTAAAATTTGCAATTAATATCAATTATTTATACCTAGACAGTCTGAAGGGGAGGTCCAGCACACTGTGTCAGCATAGGAATTAAAATGCAAAAGGACAAAGCCCCCAGTCTCCTTTAATTGACTAAATGACTTCAGCATCAATGAAATAAGTGTTATATTAAGTGAATTTTGGAAGGATCTACATGTACAAATGGACTAAAATCAGCAGTGTTGGTAAAAGTCCTGTCATTGTCCTGAGAGATGTTTGGGATTAATGTTTTCCAGGCTTCCCTCTCTGCCTGGACCTCCATCCCTGTGTGTGTGGGAGGCACAGCTCCACCAGAACCAGCTGCATTCCCACCAGATTAGTGCCAAAACAGCCGCAGGTTATGGATCCCAAAATATCAGCCACACCACCTCCTTACAAGTAATAGTTGAAGCAGATTTTGGAATTAAACACAGTTTAAAAATCAGTGGGATTTGACCATGAACATGGAATTACATGTTGGCCTATGCTCAAATCCTCTCCATTCCTACTCCAGTATCCACCTCTTTTCTCCCATTTCCTCTTGGTGAAACTTTGGGGTCCCAATTCAGCACAGGAGTGGAGTTTTATATCAATAAATCTGCTGAAATACAACCTGAGCTGTGTGATGACATCTCTGACACCTCACTCCATTGAGTTATTTTCAGTTTCTGTGTTTCATATCCCACTTCTCTCTCACACAAAGGCTTTTCAGCACCTTCAGTGTGTGTTCTGTGGGTCTCATTCACAGATGCAAATTTAAGCTGCTGCTGCACAGAATGAGCTGAATCCACAGCTGTACAGTTAAAACTATTTCATTCAGCCTGGAGAAGGCTCTGGGGAGACCTTAGAGCCCCTTCCAGAGCCTAAAGGGGCTCCAGGAGCTGGGGAGGGATGGAGGGACAGGACACAGGGAATGGCTTCCCACTGCCAGAGGGCAGGGATGGATGGGATATTGGGAAGGAATTCCTGGCTGGGAGGGTGGGCAGGCCCTGGCACAGGTTGCCCAGAGAAGCTGTGGCTGCCCCATCCCTGGAAGTGTCCAAGGCCAGGTTGGAGCCACCTGGGACAGTGGGAGGTGTCCGTGGCAGGGGGTGGCATTGGATGGGATTTGAGATCCTTTTGGACACAAACCATTCTGTGATTCACCAGTTGGGTTTGATCCAAATCCAAACCCTGAGTTCCAATAACTGGACCCACAGAACAGACCAGGGGCTGCCACAGCTGGATGAAGAAAAACCTTTAGGCCTTTTTCCCCTTTGTCCTGGTTCTCCCTGAGCTACTTGTCACCCTCCCACCTTCCCCCAGTTACACACCACCTATGACACCCTTCAATGTGATCTTCCCCAAAGCTCGTTCCAGACCCCACAGTTCTAAGAGAAGGTGTTTGCTAATGATCCAGGATGATCCTTTGTGTTCTCATCTGCAGAAAAGACACCCCTGAAAGCCCCCAAAAGTCTTTCTGTAGCCCTGAGCCACCTCCACCCATTCAGCTTGATACAACAAAAGTGAATCCAGTGATTTTTGCATAAAAGACCAGCAGGAACTCAGTTTTACGCTGTCCACATCCGTGCTGATTTTGGACCATCCCCTATATTTAAAAGATTATTGCTTAAGATTCTTTCAAATTTTTAAACCATTTATTTTATTTATCCCATAGAAGATACTGAATGTGCATCAGTGATTTATTTCCTAAACCTTAAGCCTTAAAAAAATATAAATGTTGCATATTGCAATGGAAAATTCAGGTATAGGTAAACCCTCCTCACTTAAATTTGATCCTGGGCATTTTTATTCTAAATCCTGATATTTCTAGAAAATTCCCTTCATCTTCCAGCTTTCTTTTCCTGCAAATGCCTTTTTATATTCCTTTAAACATTACAGAGTTTCACAATATGAACTCCCACTGTTGAATTAGAAATCTATTATGAAACACACAAAAGAGCCTGAAACAGAAATCTGTCAGAATAGAACTAATTTTCCAAACATGATTTTTGCTTTTCCTGCACTAGTAATAACAGATCAAGCACTTAAAATGATAACATTAAAGATTCTCTCCATTTGTACCCTTTATTCTGTTTATTTTCTGAATTTTGTTCAGTTGTGACAATAAGATATTCTCCAGTTTTATTTCTGTTTATGCCACGATCAGGTTCCAATAGAATCACTTTGTAGCCATATGTTGCTCTGTTTGGTTTAGGCACTACAAGGGAACATTGAATTTTCATTTCTGCTTTATTTCTATTATTTGTTTCCCTTTTAAAAAAATACTCTTTAGCAAAATCCTCATATTTGTTCAATCCAAGCATGGCTTGTTAAGGATGGAAAAAAACATATATAGGGCTGGCTAAGAAAATAAACCCCTTTTTTCAGATGGTCCAGGTTTGGAGAGGTTTTCTTATAGATGCTTCCATAAAATATAAAAAAGAAATGAATGAAGACCCACATTTGTGGTCCATATTCAAGGTATTTTTAGGTGAGACTATGAGAAGCAGGTTCTAAACTCAGGTTCAGTCCAGCTCAGAGTTAGGATGGAACCATTCATCCCCAGGAAAGAATTTTGGGGCTTATTTTGGGGGTTTGTATTTTCCAGGCCATGAGGAAAAACTGCATTTTTCCCTGACTCCCAGGAGTGCTCTGGATATCCAGGATATCTGGGTATCCTCAGGCAGGTTACAGCATCCAACTGCTTCAGCTTTAGGCATTTGTGTATAAAAATTGTAGTCATTTTTCTCCAATTTCTTTGTGTCCTTTGCAAGTTCATCACTGGCAAAGAAATAACCCTCTGACCCAGGGACTCTGGGCCCCTGGTGAGCAGAGAGTTCTCAGCTCCAGTCACACAGTGATTCCACCAGAACATCTCTGGGTATCCACATGAGCTTCACCTTCCACATTTGATATTTCAAGTGCACTCAAAGAACCTCTCAGAGAGTTTTTGAAGCCAAATTAACTTATCAAGTCTGGCTCCATTTCACATTGACTGTGGTTAAATGGCATTATGTAAAAAATTACCTCTTGACTGAGATACCTTAATTGTCCCCTCTTTTTTTTTTAAAAAAAACCAAACCCTCGAAGATTTCCTGGCATGAAACATCAGCTGACAGCAAGAAAATAAATCATTATCCCACAAATGTACATATTTGCAAAATGCCAAATTTAAAATGAGGGATAGAACACAACACCAAACTCTGTAACCTTAAGACTCAAGACAATTAAGTCACAACTAAGTCCAATTAGCACCATCTCCCCACTTCCTCTTGCTTTGGTCAAGCTCAAATTTGCTTTCAGCCTTGACAAATCACAGTCACCTGCTTCGTTCTCTCCTGCACAAGCCTGACAATCTCATGTGTCAGCACCACCATGGAATTTGGGATGGGTAATGCTCTGTCTGTCTTTTCTTTTTATACCATGAAGAGGTGGGAATGAAACATCCCAGAGAGCAGAAACCTTTGTAGCAGGGAGGATGTGCAGAGAGGTTCAGCACTGCTGTTCACTGGGATGTCCCACATCCTGCACTGGGAGCCAGCTCTGCCCATCTCCAGTACCCAGGTGGTGGCTGCCCCATCCCTGGGAACGTCCAAGGGCAGGTTGGATGGAGCTCTGAGCACTGTGGTCTGGTGGGAGGTGCCCCTGCCCATGGCAGGGGATGGGAATGAGATGGTTTTTCAAAGTCCTTTCCAACAAAAACCAATCTGTGATTCCAGTTGTCTCCTACTCAAATCAGGGCTCAATTCCATGGGAGCTCAGGTCCCTCACTCCACTCAGCTGAGTCCTAAGAACCTCCCCAGGCAGAGGCTGCAGAGCCTCCCTGGGCAATTCCAGAATATGCTGAGATGGAAGGGACCCACCAGGACCATGGAGTCCAACTCCTGGCCCTGCACAGGCCCATCCCCAGGAGTCACACCCTGTGCCTCTGAGTATCCAAACATTCCTTGAGCTCTAGCAGCCTTGGTGCTGTGCCCACTGCCCTGGGGAGCTTGTTCAGTGCTCAACCACCCACTGGGGGAAGAACCTTTACCTAATATCCAACCTAAACCTCCCCTGAATGGCATCGAAATTCCTCCAGCTCTGGAAGAGATGGCCTGGTCTGGTTCTTCAACGTGCTGCATTTCCTACAGACACTGTATATTATTATTATAATATATTATTACTTTCCCACATCTCTCCATGCCCTGGGAAGGCAGAGCAAGGTCACTGGGGGTCCATGGGGCAGCAAGAGCCCCATGGTTTCCTCAGCTCAGGCTCTGTGTCCTGCCAGAGGGAACGACCCACCCCAGCCCTGGGGGTTTGTGCTTGGAGCAGCACCTTCAGCAGGGCTGAACAGAGAGCAGATGTGTCCACACATGCTCAGGAAGCAGCTTTAAAGTTTGTAAGAGCACTTCAACCTTATGCCAGACTATGAACTGGGACATTGAGTTCTGTAGTTCTACCCTGCAGGACAAGGGTGGGGAAGATCTGATCAGAGAGGCTGGATCAGGTGAGATCTTTGGCTTTGTTTCCTCTGCCCTTTTCCTGCTTTTTCTTTCAAACCTCTTTCAGTACCACACCATGACCCACCCATCCTGCTCTGTGCTGGGAGAAACAAGAAAAATCCTGCAGAGCAACAGGATCCTTGGATGAAGGTGTGCAGCACCCAGGGGGTGTGAGCACAGCCCAGCCTGGGCTGGGAGGGATGCACAGAGATGCTCAGAACAGGAACTACCAGCCTGCAGGTTTGTTTTTCCCCAGCTACAACCAGAAACCTTCAATCTCCACAAGTTGAAATAAGGACTGAGCTCACCCAGGAGCCCTGGCCTGAAGTCCAGCACCAGCTTAAGAGAATCAGACTGGTTTAATGTTCCTTTTGTTTTCTCAGGTTATTTCTTTCCAATGAAAAAGCCAAAGATTTTTTGGGTTGTTTTTTTTTGCAGGACCTAAGAATGACAACAGATCTGCCTCCAAATACAAAGCCAAAGGAAATCTGTTAGAATAAAGGAGCCCCACTTTGTGTGCTGTGATTTATCAGTGCAGAACATGCCTGACCTCCAACCAAACACAGCAGGTCCAACAACTTCAACATGACTTGAATCAAACCCTTCAAATCTCACCCAAGCATGTGCTCACTGCTCAGTGTCCCTGCATGGGATGCAGGATGCAAAGGCCCAGGAGAACAGTGGGAATTTCACACAAAGCAGGGAAATTGTTGGCACAGTGAGAGGAGGGAGGGCAAGCACATGGATTCAGCGTAGCATTGTCACAGGAATGGGCTTCCTGAGGCACAGAGAGAGGGAATAAAGGCATTCACAGGAGCAGGCTCTTGGTTTGTGCTGTCTGAGGGATATCTGATATCTGTCACAACTCACACGAGTCATCACTGTGGATTTACAAGTGATTTTCCAGCCATTTTTCAGTTCCAGTGAAAGAACTTCCTCAAATGTGTTTATCTAATTGCCAGCAATTTCCATTGCTAGGCAGATGATATAAATAAAGGCAGAGGCAGTTAACAGACTCCAGAGCATCTCAGCAACAAACATTATCATCATGGCACTTTTTGTAGACTCTTTTTCCTTGGAAATGGGCTGTTTTGGGCAGCACAGGCTGCTTTGAGTGAGTTGTGCTGTTGAATACACCAAAGAGCTACAAATAATTCTCCCACCAAAGCAGGGAAAAGGTTGTAAATTCCAGTTGTAACTTACATGGCTGTTGAGCAAACTGCTTTTGTGTGATGTAATCCCTTCACTTTTTTGTAGGTTTTCAATCGCCATTTCAAGCTAAAGAAAAAGTGCACAGGAAAAAAAAAAAAAAGGGAAAAAAAGAAAAAGAAAGGAAATCAGATAGTTAGCAACAGCCAGGATTATTATTTCTTTATTAATATTTGAATGATTAATGCTTTATATCAACAAGCTTGTGAAAAAGAGGCAAACAGATGAGCACAGTCTGTGTGGATGAAGCTGCAGAGGCGTTACTGGGACATGCAAATGGACACACAGCAGGAACCACCATGGGGTGACAGAGCAAGATCAGGGGGGTTTATCTTCCACTAAAAGCATTGCCCATTTCCAAAAAAACCCCGCAATTTTCCTTCTCCTTTCCCCTTCCTGCTGAGACCAAACCATCACCAGACAGATCCACTGCAGCAGGTCCAAGACTTGTTTCAGAGTTTTACCTTTGAAGGAGAACTGGCAGTAATGACTTGGGTTATTGACCTCTTCACATTTTGTCAAGAACTAAAAAAAACTAAATGAAAGGGGTGCAAGGAGGGCTGACACAGACAGTGCACGAGCTGGAATGGGTAAGGGCTCTCTGACACTCAGGAGAACTGCAGAGGGACTCTGAAGGAAGAAGCCAGGTTTTGATTCAGTTCTTCCCCAGAAGAACTTCTACTCACTCACTTCTACTGATCTCAGAGGAGGTGAGGCCCCTGAGGAGCTCTCTTGCTCCCTCTGTCTGGCTCCTGATCTACCTTCATCCCAGCTGTGGCTGCTGCCTTGTGCTCCAACCCTCTCCTGGACCCTTCTCTTTTTTCTGCTACTGGGACTCCCCTGGCAATCTCTGGAAAGCTCCTTAGCAGGTGGCTGCTGGTCCCAGAGCTCCAGGTCCTCTTCAAGCTTTTGGTAAATCAGAAAGAAAAAAGCCTCAAAACCTCCAAAACCTCCACATTAAGGAATTGGCAGGAACAGAACCTACTGTTTTCTTTCCAGTAGATGTTCTCAAAACTCTGTTATCCATGACCTGTCAGCACAGGCAGGACGAGGCAGCACACAGCAGCCAGGAGAACCTGCAGCCAGCACTTATCTCTAACATCTGTCCTGGTTTAACACCCATCTCCTCTGCAGGCACATGCACCAAACATCTGCAGACGATCTGTCCATGGCCTCCTTCCCACATTCACAGTCTGCACTGACTCATCACAGGGTGAAGATAAAAGCCCAGATAAAACCAGGCATTTACAAAGCCAAGCTCAGTCAGAAAGGTGGGAGAGCAGAACAAATCAGATCCAACTTCTGAGGCAACACCCAAAGTCACAGCCTGTGCCACATCCAGGTCCCTCCAGCACGTGTTCCCTGGTTTCCATCCACTGTGGCACTTCTCCAGATGTTTACACCCAACAAAACAGGGTCAGTCTAAGACTAATGCATTTTTTTGAGAACACACTGTGATGCACCATGAGGAACCAAAGCCTGATTGCTGACACAGCCTTCAGGAAATGAGTCAGTGTCAGAGGGAGACCCCGTTTCCTTCCTCTCCTCTGGCTGGTTGAGCAACCCCTCTTACACAAGCACAGAAACACTGCCTGTCCTTTGGCTGTTGGTAAGTGTCCCATGGAAATGGACACCTTGCAGAAAAAAACATTACAGGGGAAAGATCAAAAACTTTTAAAACAGCTCTGCAGGAAGGTGAGGAGCTCTGAGGATTCACTTATGGGACGTTTCAAGGATTTCCTCTCCTCATACAGACTAATTTAGATGAAGACTAATAGTGCTGTGTTGGCACAGACACTGGACAGGGCTGTTCCCTGTGCTGTTTCAGATGGAGCAGAATAGCTTTATTCCATCAGATATGGAAGACAGGCTTCCTTAAAGATGTGGAGATTTTTCTTTGGTGCACATATAGTCTTTACCAAAATTCCTCAACCTCAAGGCAGCTCTTACACCGCTGATAACTGAAGCACTCCCTTGGCTCCCAGTCTCCTCTGGAAATACCCTCCTTGCTTTTGAGGTCCCCAACAGCCCCAATCTCTCTCCTTCTTCCTGGCCAGTGCCTCTCATGTTGCCCAGCCCTCCCACCACTGGCTCCTTTCACATCAATCCCCCTGCCCAGACCATTTGCACGAGCTCTGCTTTCCTTCCCCCCCCCCACCAATCCCTTTATCCTGCCCCCCACCACGTTTTGCCAGGTCTCTTCAACACCAGCCTTCCTCATTCTCTGTTTAGGGAGGACATTGCAACAAAAAAGAATGTTCCTGCCATTGATTTGATTCCCCTGAAGTCATTCATCAATTATTGTGGGCATCTGGAGAAGCTGCCCCATCCCTGGAAGTGCTCAAGGGCAGGAGCAACCTGGAAGTGTCCCCACCCATGGCAGGGGGTTGGAACTGGATGAGCTTTAGGGTCTCTTCCACCCAAACCAAATGATTCCATGATTTTGTGGAATTGCAAGCAGTTATCCTGGCTCTGCTCTAGCCCTCTCCAGCTCTGGTCTGTGCTGGAAGAACTGAAAGCCACACACAGACACGTTCCTGGACTGTCTGCCAGGCACTATTCCACCTTCTTCAGCCCCTCCACAGACAATTTGTGTTAAAATACCTTCAGAAAGTTCATCCCTCCGTGCAACAGAGTGAATTTATCTCAGATGCATTTTCACAAAGGCCACTTCCTAATTTTTCATGGTTTTTAACATCTCATTAACATTATCTCACGTGATAGCCACAAGCTCTATCTGTTCATGGGACATTTTTAGTGACTCATTTTCTACTTAGGCTTTTTCTATTGTTCCAATCATTGTGGAAATTAAAAAAAAAAACAAAACAACCCAACCCTCAAAAAACCAAAAACCCAAGAGTGATGTTGTGCAGCTTTGTAAGATTCAGTCCCATGCAGGTGACAAGATCAGCAGCTACTTCTTTCCAAATAACCAGCTTGAGCAAAAATCAAATGGTCCAGTTCTAGTTTTTAACTATGAACAGTCAAAATACACACACTCACACACAATTCTCCCCCAAGGACTGAACCCCAGCTAACCCAGCATCTGTCACCTTCTCTTCCACCCAAACTCAGGACTTTGCCCCTACTTCTACCTAAGGCAGAGTATATTTATTCCAGGATCAAGGCAACCTTTCAAGGCACAAAGATTCAAAATACATGAAGTCTATGTTCTAAAACTTAGTGGGAAAAGAAAGTACAACTTAACAGGCCAGATTTTACAGAGCACTCAGTAGCAACCAACTCCTGTTTTTCTCCCTGGGTGATGCTGCTCACATTTGAAATTCTGGCCCCATACACTGAATTACACCTACATTTATATTTATATTCATATACAAATGTATAAACATAAGTCTGGAGAGGAAGGTAAGCAGTATCCCAGGAAATGAGCTCCCACTACTCCTGGCAGCTGCTCTGGGAGATTCCCAAAGCAAAGTCCTGGTGGATTCTAACTGCAGAAAGGCTGTTTTGGGTGAATATCTGTAACCCTCCAGTGCCACACAGCTGTACAGCTGTGCTTCCAGCATACCTGGCACCTCACTGACAGCTGGAGGGACATGACTTTTAAAAAATGAGAGCTTTAGGACATTTCTGTTTGATCAGAATTACCACTAAAATACATTTTCTGTAACATATGGCAAGGACAGAATACACAATGGTGTAGGAGATATAAATACAGAGACTTTTTGATCACTGTGCACTTGGCATGATCAGCTTGACGTAACTTATGTGCTAATTATCCACTGGGTTAATAAAGCATTTTTTCAGGTCTTTCTGTAATTGAAAATATATTTCATTATTTTGTGTAAGCCAAACCCTCTGTTCAGATGTTAGATTTAACAGAAAATGTAAATAGAGACAAATGTGTGCAATTGGAAAGCCAAAACATTCTGCTTAGGGAACAAAACCAAACCCCAGAGAATTTTCTCTTCTGCTGCATAATTTCAGTGATCCACTCGGGAAGTTTAACAAGTCTCTGCTGAGCAAGAGGGACATTCCCAACTCCAATGGAAAAACAAGTGTAGCACACCAGTGTCTATTCTCTTCCTGGCACTTATAACAGGAAGCTTTATTTTCTGAAGGCTTTTCAGTACCCTTGGAATAATTCCTGGCCCCTTGAGCTGCAACATCTGCAAGGCTACATACCGTTGCTGGAGAGGAGCGTGAAGTATGGGACAGAGAATGTCTAGAGTTCTCCAGCCCCCCATGAATGAGATAGGCTCCCGAGCCGGAGAGGATCTGACTTCCCCCAATGTCCATGGTGATGCCCACCATGTTGTGAGAGGGAATGGCTGTAGGAGAGGATGCCGCTGTAGTCACCTGAGCTCCACCTCCCTGGGCTTCGAAATAGGACGCGGCGCTGCTGGGAGCGTAAATCTGAGCCTCGGTGTTGTACGTGTAGGCGGCTCGGCTGTGGAGGAACACGGGGGTCAGGGCACAGAGTCACATGGGCAACAGGTTCTGAAAGCTGGGACAGCTTTGGGAAGAATTCAGCTCTGTTGGTGGGGGGATTGGCTTCATTGAAATGGAACCTTGTGCTGGGAAAGGGTTTGGAGGGGAAGGGTCTGAGGGCACTTGGCTCGTTCAGCTGGAGCAGAGGAGACTGAGGGGAGACTCCTCGGGGTCTGCAGCTCCTCCCGAGGGGAGGCGGAGGGGCAGGGGCTGAGCTCTGCTCTGGCACCAGGGACAGGAGCCCAGGGAAGGGCTGGAGCTGTGTCAGGGCTTGGGATGGATCTCAGGGCAAGGTTCTTCCCCCAGAGGGGGGTTGGGCACTGCCCAGGCTCCCCAGGGTTTGGTCACGGCCCCAAGGCTGCCAGAGCTCCAGGAGGGTTTGGACAACGCTCTGAGGGACAGGGTGGGATTGTTGGGGTGTCTGTGCAGGGCCAGGAGTCAGACTCCATGATTCTTAGCAGTCCTTTCCAACTCAGGATATTCCATGATTCTATGATTTTATGAAAGTCATTTCTGACAACATTGATCAGCCCTGGAGCCACAGTGAGGGCAGAGCCTGGAGCTCAGCACCTCTTGTAGCAACTGGAGTGAGGAAAGTCAAGAGCATCTGGGGGGCAGAAGGCCCAAAATGGGGCAGAGGAGAGACAAGGAAGAGGAAACTATAAGGGTGGGGAGGCCCTGGCACAGGGTGCCCAGAGAAGCTGTGGCTGCCCCATCCCTGAAAGTGTCCAAGGCCAGGTTGGAGCCACCTGGGATAGTGGGAGGTGTCCCTGCCCATGGCAGGGGGTGGAACTCAATGGGCTTTAATGTTCCCCTCAACTCAAACCATTCCATCATCCTATGAAACCTTACAACACCCCTTTCTTTCTCTATCAGCTACACTCTGGCTCCTAAAGCTGCCCATACATCAAAACAATGGGCTGGGCAGAGGGAAACACCAGACCAGGATTCTTTGGAGAACAGTCACTCCATGAGGACAACACCTCCTCCAAGGCTGGAGTCTGGCTGAAAACACCTTCACATACACCATAACATCTGAAATGGATGTTCCTCCTCTCCCTCCTTTAATCCTTGGGCAGTGCTGGGGTGAAGGAGCCTGGGAAGATGGAAGGGCTGGGAGGTGGGAAGGGGACAGGAGTCTGCTACAGCCCACCAAAGACTCTTACATGGTTCCATTGGTATAAACAGCTTCTCCTCCTTCCACATACTGGACCTGGGCTGGATAAACGTGCTGCACGGATTGCACCTGAAACAGGCATCAAAAACTTATGGATTGCTTAGGAACTGCAGGAGAAATTCCAGATTTCCTTATACAACTGTCAATCTTACCTTAACATTGAGGCTTTCTTTTCAAAAGAAAAACAATAAAAGAAACAACCCCCCCTCCAAAAAGAATCCCAAAGGATATTTTTATTTTCAAAGGTCGAATTAAAATAGATAAATAAGTTGTTGCTCCAGGGGCAGTAGAAACAATGGAGCTGAGTTTCCTCTGCACACGTGTCTTGGGGCTGGTTCTGTGCTGACTAATATGGGTGAGATCATGCATAGCCTTTCTTTCAGAGGAGGCTGGCAGTGTCCAGCTGCACCCCAGCCTCCTCTTTTTTGGTCTGGGAGGGATGTAGTTGCCCTCTGTCAAGTTTTTTTCTTTCCCTGAAACTGAGTAACCAAATAAAAATCACTGAAGGAAAAGATCAAGAGAGTCGGACTTGCTGCCAAATGGAGCAGCACCACATACCCCTGGTTTCTTAGGAAACAAAGGCTGCAAAAGGCAAAATTCAAATAAATAAAAACACTTGTATAGCTGTCTGGCACTGAACCTTTTGCTGGAGCCATGTGCAGTCAGTACATTTATTTGTGTCATTAAAATCCCAAACACTTTGCCTCTAAAAAAAAATCTTAACCGAGGAGGATTCTTTTAATTTAACTCTGATTTAATAAATGGTTTTAAATGGCAGTTGAAAGCATCCATCAAATCTTCAAATGTATGAATCCATCAAATCTTCAAACACATGAACTGCTACAGTAAAAGGTTCTTTCTAAACTTCAAATATCTTGAGAGTTTCTTTTGCTACCAGTCTAAGAAAGGAGAGAGCTGGAGAAAGCAATCCCAGTTCTCTGATTGCCCACAACTCTTTAAAGAAGATTTTTCTGGCAGCTGGTACAGTTTCAAATGTCATGGGGGTTGTGGGGTCCTGTTGACATGAAGGTCCCTGTGTGGTGTCCCACCCAAGGGATTTATTACCTGTTGTGGAACCTGCTGGACTCTGGGAACAGAGATTTGCTGCATCTGTGCTCCTTTGGGAGCAGAGCCCGTTGCTTGGACCAAAACTCTCTGGAAAAGAAGATAAAGGAGCAGACATTTAATTTCAGTCCATAACACAGAGGAGTCAGCTGTTCTCTTCCAAACTTTCAGGGGACATCTTGCCTCCTACACCAGCAGCAGTGTCACCCTCTACTTAGTGTCCCTGTGGTCCCCACCCTCCCAGTGTAACACCACCCTGAACTCAGCACCCTGAACAAGGGCAGAGCTGGATCCATAATTTCTGACATGGATCAGCTTGAAATCTCCACAAAAGGAAGTTACATCCAAGAGTTGGTTGATAAGAGGAGCTCAAATGAGGCTCAGTCACAGCTAAACAAGAACCACTTCTCACACATTCACATTTTCCTCCTGAGGCTGCAAAATCTCTTCTCTTACAGCTGCTAAATCAAACCACACTCTGCCCTCTGCAACCTCTCCAAGATGCCACAGCCTTTTTGGTTTCTATGAAAGCTCAGGGAGTTCTGCATCTCCTTTCAGTGCCACCAAGGGCACAGAAATGCTTGTGCTGCTTTGTGAGGACTCTGTCCTCTACCTCTGCCCTGTCACTTCCACTGTTCCCCTGCTCAGTGTGAGGTTGTCCACATCCAGTCTGAGGTTGTCACACATCTCAGAGTGCTCAGCATCCTGCAGATTCAGCAAACAAGTGTGGGGATGTGGTGGATGGAAAGAGATGATTCAGTGAGGCCTGTGGGAACAGAGCCAAGTATCTGTATGGCCTTTTAAACCTTCTCCAAGGAGACACATCCTCTGTGGTCTGAGGCTTTAGAAATACCCAGGAGAACGAAGAGCTCCAGCAAAACAATCCCACATGATTCCTAGAAGCAACCTTGACAATTACTGGCTACTTTACATATATATATTTATGATTTTTAGGCCTCTCACATCCTTAAACATGCTCCTTGTAACAATCAGAAATGCTATTTTAGCAGAATTACAGGAATATGGTAATTTCCCAGATTTCCAGGCAGCTGCTCCACCACCAGCCCCCAGCAAGTCTGGATAGACTGGAGATCCTGCAGCTGAGTTTGCAGTAAGGACATGCACACTTATGTCAGCCATCATTGCCCATCATTGCTCTCCAAAATAGGCTGCAACCAACTCAGGATGGAGGCACTACAAGCCCTTCTTGAAGTCAGGCCTTGGCAGTGCTGCCTACATCAAAGTCTCAGAAAGTGTGTCATTGAAGTCCCCAAAAGACTTTCCTTTCTCTTACTTTCTGCCCATTCTCCATCACTGTTTTTACCAAATGACCCATTTCTGGCACAGCTGCCCAGCTCAGCTCCTTGTGAGCCTGTCCAGTTGTCCCACTACCTTCCAACAAAAATAATGAATCCCCAACCTGTAAGATGAAACCATCCTGCTCAAACAGCCTCTGCTCACACTGGAAGCTGGACCAGTGATCAACCCTTCCAAAGGCTTCAGCCTCACACCAGTCATGCTGCCAGCAGTTCATTCCCAGTGTTTTCTTTCCCCTGATGGTGAGAAGGAAAGGCTCTGGATGTTCCTCCTCTTCAGCAGTCCTCCACAATCCTCAGGGTGTTCCTTAATCCATGGAATTCCACTCCATGCTTTATGTTCTGATGACATTTCATAATTTCATAATCCAAAGCTGATGGGTTTTCTGACCTTCATTCACGTTGTCACAGTTCAATTCACATTAATGATCCCTGGGACATCTGACTGTTGATCAGCAAGATCCACATCATTGCAACACAAACAAGGAAGGTTCCCCAGAGAAATGGAAGATGAGAAGGCTGGGAGATGACAGCAGGGCCCCAGATCACCCGATGGGAATGTCCACAGCTGAATTGAATGTTCCTACCAATTCACAAGCTTTAATTGTTCCTTTTCATCAGCATCCAATGGCAGCTGCTACTGCTCACTTGGGAGTTGGAGAAGGGCGTAGCTGTTACACCCACCCATCCTCTTATCCCTCCAGCTTCCTGAGACAGAAACTTCTTTTGATAGTTCCCCAAAAAGGCATAAAAAGGAACCAGTTTTACTTAACCCTTCCCATTTTGCACTAGGTTGTTTCCATCCATCAGCTGAAACCATCCCTCCTCTCCTATTGGACCTCCCAAGTACATCATATTCATGTATATGAGTCATGAATGCTCCTCCCCAATTTAAAATGTCAGGCTCCACCTACCAAAGGAAGAGACCACAGAACCATGGAATGATTGAGCTGGAAGAGACCTGAAAAATCATCTCATTCCAGGCCATGGGCAGGGACACCTCCCACTGTCCCAGGTGGCTCCAACCTGGCCTTGGACACTTCCAGGGATGGGGCAGCCACAGCTTCTCTGGGCACCCTGTGCCAGGGCCTCCCCACTCTCACAGCCAACAATTCCTTCCCAATATCCCATCTCTCCCTGCCCTCTGGCAGTGGAAGCCATTCCCTGTGTCCTGTCCCTGCAGCCCTTGTCCCCAGTCCCTCTCCAGCTCCTGGAGCCCCTTTAGGCTCTGGAAGGGGCTCCAAGGTCTCCCTGGAGCTCCTCTTTTCCAGGTGAACATCCCCAGCTCTCCCACCCTGGCTCCAGAGCAGAGGGGCTCCAGCCCTTGGAACATCTTCAGGACCTCTCTGGACTCACTCCATTAGGTCCATGTCCTTCCTGTGTTGACAATCCCAGACTTGGATGCAGCACTGAAGGTGAGGTGTCACAAGGGTAGAGTAGAGGAGGAAAATCCCCTCCCTGACCTGCTGGCCACTCCTCTATGGATGCAAACACCTCTTTGGATGCAGGATGTGGCTCCTCCACCCTCTCCCTGCAGCAGCTCTCCCCTCACCTCCTCTCCATGACCTCGATACCTTCTCGCAGCGATGCCTTTAAGGACTGTTTCATCTTCTCCTGCTTTTATTGACACACCAAATAATGACAACAGGATATTAATCTGAAGCAAACACCGAGCTGGCATGAAATTACTTCCTTGGATAGCTAAATTAAAATCTAAACCCCCCATTTTAAAGCCTGCAGATTGATTAGCAGGGCTAAAACACACGAGGCATTGACGGCCTTCATCAGCGCAAAGTCCAGCAACAGGTTGGCCCCCACTACCTCAACGAGCTGATTAAAAATCCTCTCCCCACTATGAAAACCCTGAATTAAAAGACATCTGCCAGTGAAACAGGACCCTTCTCCATGGAAACAGCATTCCCAGCTGTGCATACGTTACCTGCTGAGAGGCTGGAACTGGCTGCACCACCGGAGCCTGGGCTGAGGCCGACGGGTGAAGAGCCACGGAAGCTGCTGAGTCTGAGCCACCCTCTGAACTCTGCATGCTCACTGCTGGGAGAGCACAGGGACATCAGGCAGGGAAGGAGGGCACAGGGATCAGGCAGGGAAGGAAGGGACAGCCCCACACCAGCGACCGCCCCAGGAACTCACGAGGGGGCAAAATCCCAGTGGAAGAGTAGGGAAGGAAGGAAGGCAGCTCTCATCCTACACACAGGACTCTTTTTAGGCTTGGAGCTAATTTTAATACAGTATTATATTAAGAAAAGAGAAAGTTGCACAATTGTTTCAGAGAAAGGAGAGGGAAGGAACAGAAAATGCACTTCTATATATAACCGAAAGCGGCGTTGGAAAATTATTGTGTCATGGTGAGGATCACACAAGAAAATCTGGGAGAGTAAGAGTAATTATTTTAATAATAATTTTATCCTCCTCTCTTATCATGTTTAACTACTGGAGAAAAAAAAAATTAATCAAATCTCAGTCCATGCCTGGAGCCTGGCTGGGGCTCTCACTGGGAAAATGGGGTGCTCAGCTTGGGTTTATAATCACAGTGAGCACTCCAACATGAAGAGCAGAAAAACAGTGATCCACCACCATTTTAAACCCCTCAAAGAAACATCTCCACCCTTCCATCCCTGCCTTCACCCCAAAATCCCACCAGTCTCACAGGTCCCCTCTCCCTCCCCAACCCTATGGTGCCCTTGGAATCTTCACACCCTGTGTCCTGGTGCTCACCCCCCTCACTCAGCCACCCTGGGGAGCATCCCAAGGGCCAGGTGGGGATTCCCTGGGGATGGAGAGCAGGGCTGAGCTCTGGCCCTGCAGCACAGCTCCTCCACCCCCAGAATCCTCCTTCCCTCAGGTCCCTGTTCCAGCCCTCCCTGTCCATCTCCTGTGGGACGCGGGACACGTCACAGGGGACACACGGTGTGATGGGAGCACATGTGATGTTTTCTTTTTTGGGGTAGGGGAGCCTTTTTTCTTCAGTTTCTTGTGAAAGTTCTTGTTTAATAAACTATTTCAGGAGGGTTTCTGCTGTCACTTCAAAACCAAAAGGTTAAAAACTTCCAGATTTTGGGCAGTGCCATTACTCCTTCCTCGGCCTCGCTGGTGAGCGTGATGCAGCCTCCAAAGAATATTATGAAATCTTTTGTTTTATTTCCCCTCTCCATCCAATATTTAAAATTTTCCATCAACTTTGGGCAAGTTAAGAGGCAAAAGGAAAAAATGAGGAACCGTGGGACACTGGACCCTGATGATTTGTGCTAAAAACAAATGCAAGGGGAATATGAAGTTACAGAAGTTACCTGTTTATTCCTTCAGCCACTGAAGAGCCAAACATTCAGATGCTTCACAAAACAGGTTTTTAAGATTTTTTTTCCAACCAGAGCTGACTCCATATTCCCCTTAGCAAATTACAACTACTCTCCCACCATCCCAGAAACTCCACATCTCATAAATAATTTTCTTTTTCCCATCATTTTTCTTGCACCTGAGAGAAAGAGCAAATATAGAACCCATGGGCACAGGTACAGATTAACTAAACAAGGCAGAAACAAGGGAGATTTAGTCAATATTTATGCCCAACCATGTTTCACCATGTTTCACCTCAAGAGCCTTGCTCATCCCCATCCCTGCAGCTCCACTATACAAAGGCAGCACCTGCCTTTCTCCATCACTGCCTCCCTGGTTTTACTCAAAAACCTCTCCATGAGAAAATTCCAGTTGCAACAGCACTGTGGGATCATGGAAATAATAACAATTCTCACAGTAAATCAATGAAATAGCTTCGTGCCTGTTCCAACCCCAAATTATTTGCAATTAAACATTTGGCCAGGGCTGCCAGTGAATTATTTACAATTAAATATTTGGCCTCTGCAAACCAGAGGAGGGTTTGGAACACTCAGGTGAAGATGCTTGGGCAGGAGAGGGGGTCACTTGTAGCAATTATACTCCCCTAACTTTCCCAAGAGTGTTTATTGTCTTTTCTTTGTGCTCAGGGCTCCAGTTTGCAGCTTTTCAGGGGTTTTTTGAGTGGAAAAATACAGAGTGGTGAGATTACAGAAGAAAGGAGGGTAGGTTACAAAGATATTTTAATGATCTATTTGAGAATGGCTCTGGCAGGGTCAGCTCATGGCATTTCAGATCTCCTTTTAAATGTAGTTATAATGAGACACAAGAGCCTTGATGATCCCTGTGAGTCTCTTCCAATCCAGGATATTCCATGATTCTAAGAGCTGCTGTCTCCAAATTATCACCACCTCATCTCCATGGACACATTTTGATTTTCCCTCAGTGACCTAAAGAAAAGGTGGGCAGGGTGGAATTGTCTGCTGCCAAAAGAAACCATCAGTGTGACTCTGAGATGTGCTGCCAAAGGCAGGCTCTGGCAGTGACGACACACAAATTCCCATGAAATCTGCAGCTGGCACCTCCAGACAAGGTGGACAGAGAAGTCCTGGATTGCCAAAGCAAACGTACAAGACTTGTTATTATTTTGTTTATCAGTGAAACATCCTGGATGAAGAACCATTCACTCCTCATTAAAGCCATCCTGTGCTTCCTGAGAATTGGAAGGAGACCTGTGTGTGCCATCTGTGACCATTCATCGGTGCTGATGACAAGCTGACAACAGACACACGACTCCGAGGAACCATCACAAGGTCCTTCAAGGCTCTGCCGATGTCCTGGGCTACCAAGTGAGCTGGTCCATGAGCCCAGGCTCCAAAGGAAGGATAAGCATCAGCTTCCAAGGAAAAGAGGGAATGTGCAATCCAAAGTCTTGCTCTTTCACAGAATCCCAGAATTATTTGGGTTGGAAGGGACCTCAAAGCCCATCCAACTCCACCTCCTGCCATGGGCAGGGACACCTTTCACTGTCCCAGGTTGCTCCAACCTGGCCTTGGACACTTCCAGGGATGGGGCAGCCACAGCTTCTCTGGGCACCCTGTGCCAGGGCCTCCCCACCCTCACAGGGAAGAATTCCTTCCTAATTTCTAATCTAAACCCACCCTCCTTCATCTTAAAGCTATTCCCCCTTGTCCCATTCCTGCATGGCCTTGTAAAAAGTCCCTCTCCAGCCTTCTTCAGGCACCCTTTGGACACTGAAGGGCTGCTCCAAGGTCTCCTTTCTCAAAACTTTGTTGTTTCAGGGAGAGACAAGTTTCAAATCCTGTTTGCTCAACGAGGCCAGTGATGTCACCTGCAGCATCACGACCCTGGAAGGCATTGCAGACATCTGGATTCCAGGTTGCATCATCACTGAATGAATCAGGCAGATAACGAGGCTGCTGCCTCTGGAAACCTCCTGTTTACACACAGTTATCTCTGTATCCAAGCAAACAGCAGGGACAGGAAAGGAAATTGAGAAAAAAAACCCAACTCTAATATCAACTTCTGGGTGCTATTTCTGGTTGTGCCACCAGCTCGCTCCGTGACCTTGAGCAGGATGCTCCCCTTTCCCTGTGCTTCAATTTTCCCACTCCTAAAAAAGCCACAATGCTCCCCTAGGCAAGGTGTTTGTCAGGCAATGGTCTCTGAGGGCTGTCAAAGCCTGAATGCCTTTCAGGAAGACAAGTAGGAACAGTACAAGCCTTGAGGGCTGATAAAAACTGGGGTTGTCACCGTTTCATTCATAAGACACCAGTTGCCTCCATGTAAATGGCCTTGCCTTTGTTAATCAATCCTGCCTAAACCAGCTCCAAAACGCTGGGAAAACAGAGATAAGAAGAGCATTTCCAAATATTTCCTACGTTCAGATTTGCAGTGAGAGGGAGGAGGGAAGGAGGGGGCAGCTGGGGGATATCACAGGGTGACTCCTGCGAGTTGTCCTGCAGGGCTGGGGCAGCATCTCCTGATCCACGTCCCCAGAAGAGGTTGGGAAGGGTGGAAATGGGAAGGGTGTCCCTGGGTGCTCCCTCTGGGCTCTGCCACCCAGGAGATGAGGAGGAACCACAAGGACTTTTCCACACAAATGTTTTAATAGAAACCACCAGCTCCTCAAGACTCAGACAAAAACGTTTGGGAGCTGAGCGTGGAGCCTGCCCAGGGAAATATTTGCTTTCTTTGTCTTTGGTGCTCTGGTCCTGACTCTGTGGGATGTGCAGCACCAGCACCACCCACCCCAGGTGGCTCCAAGACTCCAAATAAAAAGGGATTTAAGTCCCTGCTTCTCTGAGAACCAGGGTTGTTTCTGCTGTAATTGTGAGTGAACTGCTCAGTGCTTTTATCCCAGAAGAAAATGTCACTATTTGAGATGAATATGATTCCCTTTCCACTTCACTTTTAATTTTTAAGAGCAGGTCCAATAAATCAAGGGTGGGATTGGTACAGGCTTGGCTCTCATGGTGTCTTTTATTTATGTGCCTTTATTTTCTGAAGGTGTGAATGTCAAACATGTCACTGGTGCTACACCAGGAACAAACCAATGCCCTTTTTAAATACAGAATAATCATGGAATCACAGGATAGTTTGGGTTGGATGGACCTTAAAGCCCATCCTGTCTCTCCATCCCTTGTCCCAAGTCCCTCTCCAGCTCCTGGAGCCCCTTTAGGCCCATTATCATACATTTCTATTAGTGCTGCTTTCAAAACACTCCAATTTTTGCTGCTCCAGTGCATCACAGGCTCATTTGAAGACAAAACAGACCACGAATGATTTGATTTAATTTGCTGTTCAAAGCTTACTTGGTCATCCTTTGATCTTATTTATATTTTTCAAATTCCTTTATTACATTCTTTCTTTCTTTTTTTTTTTTTTTTTTTTTTTTCTGGCAGAACTTTTGATATAAAGGGATATAAATGAAGGAAAGGAAAATATAAGAACAGTCAATTACTCAACCTCTGGGCCAGAGATTTTTACATCCACCACTGACACAGCCAAGTCCACCTTGAGGCTCCATGGCTTTTATTTCAAACTAAGAGATAAAGGTGGAATAAGTTTATTTTTTTCCAGGTGAACCTGCTTGTCTTTTTATTTCTGGGGGCTGGAGCTCCTCAAACAATTGGTTCTCCAAGGAAAAGGAGGTATCCTGAGGTTTTAATCATCACCTGCACAGGTTGTCAGACATATCCCATAGTGTGAATTGAGGATAAATCTGCAGTAGAATATCTACAGTTATGGGACAGAAACAAGCTCAGTTACATCAAGATATATATTATATATCAAGATATAATATTATATATAATTATATTTAATAGCATTTATATTTCATTGTTATAGGTATATCCACATTATTATATACTCTCTATATAAAGTTTTACAAACACATTTATTACTATTTTTATAGTTATATCTACATTATTATTATAGATGGTATATACATCTCAATTTTTATTTTAATAGTATTTATATTTATTATTTTATTTTATGTATAGATACATCTAAATTCTATATCTATAAAATGTAGATATACTGAACTCAATGATTTTAGAGGCCTTTTCCAACCTTAAAGAGTTCTAGGATACAAGTAAAAACATTGCATTCACTAGAATTGCAGGAAACCTCAGATGGAGGTCATTGCTAATGGCATTTTATATAGGAAAATTCACCTTAAGTTAATAAATCTGTAACCTTTGGTCACCTTTAATATTACCCGGAATTAATGAGACTTAGAACAGCCAAGAGCCTCAGATGTGAACAGTTTGTGCTCCAAGTTTTCCTTCTGTTGAAAGGATTTTGGGCTGACCATGGTTTAAGTAACCAGGGAATCACAATAATTCCCATTTCCATAGGCAAGTTCATTATACAGCTACAATTTTTTAACAGAAATCTCCCAGTATTTCACTGAAAGGTTTTAGTTTAACTCAAAAGAAAACCTCTAAACCATTTCTCAGTCACAACACTGACCTACTCAAATCCAGGGTTTTCCTTGGTTTATGGTTGATTTTGTGCATTTTTTGCACACTTTGAAAGGAAGGCTTACATTTAAAACCAGTTATTTGGTACTCAGGTTTAGTTGGCTTGGAGTTTAAATAAATAGGAAAAGAATTGAATTCAGAGGAAATAAAAATGCTATTTACCCCTCAGGTTCTAGATGGGCTCTAAAGGGGATTTTTCTCCCCTGACTGTAGAAAAACAGAACCAGGGATTTTACACTTAATGGATTCACCACTGAGAATTCTCAATGCTCTCAAAACTCACTGAAAATAATAAAAGGAATGCAGGGAATGGCAAATTTTGACTTTGTTTTTCTAACAGATACAACTATCCATCTACTTTATCCACCTCACTTTAGGCCACAGATGTTTCACTAAAGAAAACTTCATGAAATATTTTCCATTTCATTCACCACTTTTGGCTTAGTCTGGATGTAACAACTTACCCTGAAAAGGCATTAGTTGTGTTTTAACCAGAGCACAGAAAGGAAGTGTTTGGTTCTCTGGAAGGAGGGACAGGTTTATTTGATGTGAATGAAAATGGATCGAGTGACTTATCCCACCTTTGAGCAGAACTGAGAATATTTATATTAAACCCAACTTGGCTCCTGCCTCAAACCCATCCTCTATCCCTGGAATTCCAATCAGGAAAATACCAATTTATGTTTTCCATAAAAAAAAAGCTCCAAAGCTGGGAAAGCAGAGGACATGGCTCTGAACAAAGACCAAGGGCCAACTGTACCCTCATCTTTGCAAAAACAGGGTTCCAGCTGCCCCAGCTGTGAAGTCAAAAACTCTTTGCTTTTGGCTGCCTGAGCCAAAGAGAACCTGCTCTACCAGCATTCAGGTCAGGAGTTGTGTTTCCCTTCAGCTCACACAGGGATGCTCAGGGAACAAAGCTCCCACCACTGCAGTGAGCAGGGGATGTGCTCGAGGGATGTGGGGGTCTGGCTGCTGAGCGCCCGAGTTTAATCCCTGTCCATGTGCTGTACAACTGGCAGGCATGTCTCTACCTTGGCTTGGGAGAGGTACAGAATTCCTGGGGCTTTGAGTGCTCTAAAAGCTCTGGAAGATGAGCTGCTATTCTGGCTTTTAGAGGGAACCAGGAAGTATCAGAATCCCAGAATGGTTTGGGTTGGAAGGGACCTCAAAGCTCATCCCATCCTACCTCCTGCCATGTGCAGGGACACCTCCCACTGTCCCAGGTGGCTCCAACCTACCCTTGGACACTTCCCAGGATGGGGCAGCCACAGCTTCTCTGGGCACCCTGTGCCAGGGCCTCCCCACCCTCGCAGGGAACAATTTCTGCCATAGATGTGACCTAAATTTCCCCTCTTCCAGCTTGAACCTATGACCCCTTGTCCTGTCATTGCCCTTCCCTGTGAAAAGTCCCTCTCCACTTTCCCTGTAGACACTGTAGGGATATTGGAGCAGGTTAAGACCAGAGCTTTGGCTCATCAAAACCTTGAGCTCTGCACCAAACCCTTCCACCCCATGTTGGGGACAGCCCAGAACACCCACAGCCAGGTGACACTGAGCCCCCCTCCAGAGCTTGGGGCACGATGGGACAGTGATGGGACATCCACCTTCCCTAACCAGCCCCTCCCTTTCCAGCAGAGGATGGGGAGAGGTTTGGGCCATCTCTGTGCCCTCAGCAGTGTGGACATGCCCCTGTCCCCTCACAGCTGGGCATAAGTTTGTCCAGTCCAACAGGAGCTGGCACTCGAGGTGACTCATCCAGAGTGTCCTGGACCACGAGTAACCTTTAGTGGTGCAAGTACAGGGGATGGAAAGGGAAGGCAAAAACCACAAGGAACTTGAAAATAAGTTTTCTGGAGAGACTACTTATGACATTGCCTCAAAATTCTATAAACAAGAGAAGGCACCAGAGCCTTACACTGATTAGGTTAAATTAATTTAAAACAGAAGCAAACACTGCTTTGTCTACAAGCTCTAGTTACCTGGAAACACAGATAAACCCAAAACACACTTTCCAGGGGCAGCAGGCAGTAGCTGGGGTGGAGCTTTTTTTCAGAAACCTGGTCCTCATGGAAAAATATAAATTTGGAAATGGCTTTTATTAGTAAGTTAATAATATACCCAAATACAAATAGACACTCAGTCTTTAATTAGATTTCATAGAATTAAGCCAAGTAATATATATATATACACACATACATGTAAGAGTTGTGTAACAGCCATTCACTAATCTCTGCTGCTTCTTTAGAAGTAACTTTCAGGACAGAAAAGAGAGGAATTTTATGTAATTTGGAGTTCCCTTCAGAGCCAGCTGAGACTGAAGAGCAGAAGCTGTGATGGTTTGGGGTTGCTGGGAGCAGCCTGTGGCCAAATCCCACGTGCAGGGATCCCAAAACTGAACAAGGGCAAAATATCCTTGGGAAAATCCTTTCCATACAAAAACCTGTCCTGTTTTCTTTTGTGTTAATAACACAAACACTCTCCAAGTGTCTAAAGCCAGGATTGGATTCCTTCAGATCTGAGTGTGTTCCTCCTGGTGGTCCAAAATGCAGGAGCCAGAACAGAGCCTGTTCCTGCCCTGCTGCACGTCACTCTCATGACCCAATAAAAATGGAATATAAAATATCCTGAGCTGGCAGGGACCCCCAAGGATCATCCAGTGCCACCCCTGGCCCTGCACAGACCCCCCAACAATCCCACCCTGTCCCTCAGAGCGTTGTCCAAACCCTCCTGGAGCTCTGGCAGCCTTGGGGCCGTGACCAAACCCTGGGGAGCCTGGGCAGTGCCCACCCCCCCTCTGAGGGAAGAACCTTGCCCTGAGATCCATCCCAAGCCCTGACACAGCTCCAGCCCTTCCCTTGGGTTCTAACAGACTCACCTTTTTAGCCTAGCACAGTCAGTCAATAAACACTGGAAACTCTGTATTTCTTTCCCATTAATTACCTTAACCTTGACATCGGAAAAGTTTTGCTACAATGATGACAAATAATGTCACCCAAAAAACAACAACTTAGTATCTGCTGAGCAGTGAGGAAGCTTTCAGGTCTGGAAGGAGGAATTAAATCACACTCCAGTGTATTCCATGCCCAGGCCCTTCAGGTATTGACTGTAACAGAGGCAAGCACAAGTTCTGGGCTCAAATTAATAATTTCCTCATATTTTTAATATGTGGATTCTAAGAGTTTCCCAGGCTTGTTATTCAGTGGGGGAAATAGAATCCCAGAATGGTTTGGGTTGTAAAGGACCTTAAAGCCCATCCAGTCCCACCCCCTGCCCTGGGCAGGGACACCTCCCACTGTCCCAGGTGGCTCCAGCCTGGCCTTGGACACTTCCAGGGATGGGGCAGCCACAGCTTCTCTGGGCACCCTGTGCCAGGGCCTCCCCACCCTCCCAGGGAAGAATTCCTTCCCAATGTCCCATCCATCCCTGCCCTGTGGCATTGGGAAGCCATTCCTCCTTGCCCTGTCACTCCAGGCCCTCACAGGAATCCAGTCTGGCAAAAATCTGACACAAAAGCATTTCAAATGTTCATTTCCAGGACAAATCCCAAAGTTTCCTTCAGTAACCAAACCAGAACATCAGGTTACTTCCCAGCAGTCTGGAGCTCTTCATGCTCCCAGGACTATTCCATGTACCTGGGTACAGCTAATCCTCCTCTGAACTGAACTGGGCTCATTTTGGAACCAGAAACCACACACCTTGGTACTGGGCTAAGTTTTTGCAAGACCCTCCTTTATAGCTTGTCCTATAACAAAGAACTATGGAGTACAGCATTTATTTTAAATTAATTCCAATAGATCAGCTTAATTTAAATTTGTACTTCATCAGCCCTGACTTTTTACTTGCTTGGATGAGACCAAGCAGCCTTTCTGTGGTTTCAGTGTGAGGCAGGAGATCTGCAGTATTCCATGGAGATGTGGGATGGCAGCAGCAGCTGTTTCCAGCAAACACAGAAGGAACCACTGCCAGCACAGCCCAGTATGTTGCTATTTATTTATACAGCACCATTCACAAGCATTGTGGTGCTTCACAAAGTTAAGCAGAACAAGCCACAAACATAAACTGTGGCTGTTCAGAGAAGAAATGGCTTTGTTTGACTTTACAGCCTCAGTGGAGTCAGGGCTTCAGGTCTCCAGGAGAGATTCCACCATGGGGTGAAGAGAAACATGGCATGAGGGGATGAATAAGGGGCCACCAGTGCTACTCTGGGTTTGTACTGGGGGGTTTGAGAGGCAGAGAAGGAGGAGGAAAGAGAAAGAGAAGGAATAGGAGGAGGTGGTTCCAGGTTGGGCCAGCTTAGCACACTGCCAGGGAGCACTGCCTTGACCTGGAACTGGTGTTACTGGGGTGGAATAACCACAGAAGTCTTGGCTCTGCTTCTGAACTCCACAGGACAAGAGGGAATGGCTTCCCACTGCCAGAGGGCAGGGAGAGATGGGATATTGGGAAGGAATTCTTCCCTGGCACAGGGTGCCCAGAGAAGCTGTGGCTGCCCCATCCCTGGAAGTGTCCAAGGCCAGGTTGGAGCCACTTGGGAGAGTGGGAGGTGTCCCTGCCCGTGGCAGGGGGTGGAACTGGATGAGCTTTAAGGTCCCTTCCAACCCAAACCATTCTGGGATTCTGTGCTCTCCAGTCACTCCTCAATCCCAGCCTCACATGGGGGAGATCCAAAACTAAACTCACAGCAGTTCTTCAGCTGTTCCATCACAGTTTTCAGTGCATATTTCAGCAGGTAACAGGACAGAAACAATTACTTCCTAACAAGTGAACCCTACCAGTGAAGAGAGGGAAGGAGCTGTTGTATTTTCCCTATGGTAATTTCAGGTTCATACGCTGTTGGTGACTGGTACTGCAGACTCCAGGACTAAAGCAGACCCCAAGCAAAACACAAAATCTATTTAGAGACATGCAATCCTCCCTGAAAAGGCAAAGCAATGAGAAAGCTGCTGGAGGTGCTCTGGAAATGCACTTTGGGAATAAGTATTTGAATATTCTGCACTTGGAGCACGGCACTGGTGGACTTCTGGTAGGAGAAGATGAAGGCTTGCAGCAACTGTGCACTGCTCCAATCACTCACACTCTCTCAAAGAAAGAGAACTGAGTGTTATGGAACTAGAATTACCCCAGTTGTATCATTTATCCAGGCAATACATTCCTGTGGGCAGTGTTTTTGGCCTGGAGAATGAGTGGGTGGCTTTGTGACAGGCAGCTCACCCCCCTGAACTTCCTGCAGGGGGTTCTGATGACACCCAGAAACCATTTGATCTCCCCATCCCCACAGTGGGCAAGGCTCGTTCAGTTTAAAAGCTCCCACTCCAGGGCTGAGGGATCAGGATTGTGTCTGTTGAGCTGAGTGAGAAGATTTACAGAATCACTGAATGGCTGAATATCCTGAGTGGGAAGAGTGTCCAAAGGAGGCAACAATGGTGGGGAAGGGGCTTGAGGGGAAGGGTGTGAGGAGCAGCTGAGGGCACTGGGTGTGTTCAGCTGGAGAAGAGGAAACTGAGGGGAGACCTCATTGCTGGGGAGGGGCAGAGGAGGGGCAGGGACTGAGCTCTGCTCTGGGACCAGGGACAGGAGCCCAGGGAATGGCCTGGAGCTGTGTCAGGGCAGGGTCAGGTTGGATCTTAGGGCAAGGGTCTTCTCCCAGAGGGTGGTTGGGCACTGTCCAGGCTCCCCAGGGCAGTGGGCACAGCCCCAAGGCTTTCAGAGCTCCAGCAGGGTTGGGATGATCCTCTCAGGGACACAGGGGGTGGCTCCTGGGGATGGCCCCAGGCGTTGGACTGAATGATCCTGGTGGGTCCCTTCCAACTCAACACATCCCTTGATTCCACAACAACTCCCCCCAGCCCGGGGTGGGATTGCTGGGACATCCAGGATTTGGCCTCTCAACAAAAAACATGTGGGGAAGTATCTTCGATCCCAATCCTGGGACTTTTTGAGGTGCTGCAGAGGGGACCCCAAACAACTCTGAGCCCATCCCGGCCTGAGGACGAGGCCAGATCACAGTATCACTGTATCAACAAGGTTGGGAGAGACCTTAAAGATCATCAAGACCAACCCATAATCCAACAGCCCATCATCTAAACCATGGCACCAAGCACCTCATCCAGCTACTCTTGAACACCTCCAGGGTTGGTGACTCTCCCACCTCCCTGGGCAGCCCATTCCAATGGCATTGTGAGAAAAATTTCTTCCTAATATCAAGTCTAAACCTCCCCTGGTGGAGCTTGAGACTGTGTCCTCTTGTTCTGTCACCAGTTACCTGAGAGAAGAGACTGATCCCTGCCTGGCTACAACCTTCTGTCAGGGAGTTGTGGAGATCAGGGGTGACCTTATTGCTGTCTATAACTACCTGAAAGGAGATTGGAGTCAGGCGGGGTCGGTCTCTTCTCCCAGGCTCCCACAGGACGAGAGGACACAGTCTGAGGCTGCGTCAGGGGAGGTTTAGGTTGGATATCAGGAGGAACTTTTTCACAGTGAGAGTGATGCCCCACTGGAATGGGCTGCCCAGGGAGGTGGTGGAGTCACCGTCCCTGGATGTGTTTAAGGATAGGTTGCATGACATGGTTTAGATGGTACAGATGTCAGACTGATGTTGGGCAGGTTGCTAACCCAGGTAAAGGTTGGACTTGATGATCTCCATGGTCTTTTCCAACCTTATTAATTCTGTGCGTGTAACACTAAGGTCACCCCTGAGCCTCCTCTTCTCCAGGCTGAACACCCCCAGCTCCCTCAGCCTGTCCCCACAGGGTTTGCTGCCTGTGGATCGCGTGGGGCCCGCGGTGTTTGGGGAGCAACAGGCGTTGTCAGGGTGACGGGTCCCCTGCGGTTGCCTGGAGACGGGAGGAGCGTTTCCCAAAGCAAACAGCCCCATCCCGCCAGCGCTCCCGGAATCCGGCAGCGGGGTTTGGAGGGCGGACAAACAGCCACGTTGCCATGGCAACGGTGAGGGGGGGCCGGTTTGATTTGATTTAATTGTTATTTCAGAATAAACGGATTAACGGGCTGCGGAGTGTTCTTCAAAGCAGATGCTCGGGAAAGAAATCTTGGTGTTGTTTTGTTGTTTGGGTTTTTTTTAATATTATTCATTTTTTTTTAAAAATTATTATGGTTTTATTTAACATAATCTTTAATTTTTTTATTTTTCTTCTAAATTCTTATGGTTTTATTTAGCATAATGTTTAACTTTTTAAATTTTTCTTCTAAATTATTATGTTTTTATTTAACATAATGTTTAACTTTTAAAATTTTTTCTTCTAAATTATTATGTTTTTATTAATATAATCTTTAATTTTTTAATTTTTTCTTCTAATTTATTATGTTTTTATTTAACATAATCTTTAGCTTTTTAATTTTTTTCTTCTAAATAATTATTTTTTTAACATAATCTTTAACTTTTTTATTTTTCTTCTAAATTATTATGCTTTTATT
>VXBA01002737.1:72874-91343 GCA_013399895.1 Serilophus lunatus
TTATGCTTTTATTTAAAATAATATTTAATTTTTGTTCTAAATTATAGCTTTATTTAACAAAATATATAGCATTTCTTTATTTTTGCTCTAAATTACTATGGTTTTATTTAACAAAATATATAGCATTTCTTTATTCTTGCTCTAAATTACTATGGCTTTATTTAACAAAATACATGGCATTTCTTTATTTGTGTTTTAAATTATTATGTTTTTTTATTTAACATTTATTTTAATTCTATTTTTATTTTTTAATTTTATTTTTATTTTTCTATTTTTATTTTATTATTATTTATTTCAAAAATATCCAGCATTTCTTCATCGTTTTAAATTATGATGGTTTTTAATTTAACATAATATTTAACATTATTTTTCTTCTAAATTATTATGGTTTTATTTCAAAAATATCCAGCATTTCTTTATTGTTTTAAATTATTATATTTTTTTAATTTGACATAATATTTATTTTTGTTTCAATTATTTTATCTTTATTTAACACCACATTTATTTTAGTTTCAAATTATTCTTATTTAACATAATATATAGCACCTTTTTGGTTTTAAACTATTATGGGTTTATTTACCATAATATTTCATATTTATTTATTTTAAAATATTATTTTTAATAATACCACAATTATTTTGGAGTCAGTAGGAACCACTCACTGTTCAGAGTCCCCTCAAACACACACACGTCCCTCAGCAACTTCCTTCTTTTTTTCCCCACTTATTTGTAAGTTTTCCAGCAGAATTTAAATCCCTTTAAAGCAGAATTCAGTTTATTTAAAGCAGGTTTGCTTTCCCTGGTGGTGTCTGAGCCCAGGGAAAGGCAGCCTGGCTGCAAAATGAGTTTTTGGGAGGGGGGGGTCTGTGGTTTTGGAGCTTCCTCTGATTTCAAGGACAGGATTTCATCCTCAAAAGGATGTTCTTTTCTGCTTCCACGAACGTGCCACGTTCATTTAAATCCTCTCATGGCATTTTTTACATCAAAACCTGTGGCCATTAACCAGGAGCAGAACTGTGCAGACACCTGGAGGGATTTAAGGCAGAGCTTGGCCTGGGGAAATAAAGAACAGAGCAAAGCTTTTGTTGGGTTGGGGGAAAAATCCTTGTGCTGAGTTCAGGGCAGGACCCAAAGCAGCAAAGTTGTGTTTGCTGAGCATCCCTGGGGCCACATCCTGCCCTCCCAGGCCCCCAGAGTCAGGAGGAGCAGGATTTGTCCCTCCAACTTCTTAACTAAACCTGGGCAGTGGCATCACAACCCCTTGGCAGGGATTCAGGATAAATCTCCTCACTGGAGCTGCTGATTTCCAGGTGTGGGTGAGTTTAGGGCTTCCTACTAATGAGAGAATCACTAAGGTTGGGAAATACCTCCAGGATCACCCAGCCTTGGATGGGATGCACAGTCCTCCAGGGCACTGTGCAAAATTAGAGAGAGGCTTTCACTTCTCTGAGGCACAAAAAGCAGAAATCACTCCTTCACTGGATGAAAAATAAAAAATCATAGTCTTGGGTATGTTCTAAAAAAATTAATTCAAAATTTTGGCTCTTTAACATTTTTTTAAGTTTGTTTTTTTTCCAACTTTATGACCCAGTCCCCAAACTATTCATTGGTCTGTTCGCATTTCTAGAGTCACAGAATTTGGCTGCATTTATCTCCCTCTCAGAGGTGTTTTCCTGCAGGAGAACAGTAAACCAAAGAATATTTTGAAGGAAGTAAATGATCCTTTTTCTTGAGATGCTCAGAGCAGCTAATTAGGCAAGACAGGTATGACCTGGAAACTTAAAAATGACAACTGAAAATTAAAAAGTCATCACTTGAAGAATCTCCCCAGCCAAGGGATAACACCCCCTAAAACATCTGCAGCTGCCTGGGGAGATCTGATGCCTTTTACATGAAAAAGTCAACTCCAACCAAGCTCATTCATCCCCTGCTATTGCCTTGAGGCAAAATTCATCACTGAGGCCTCCAAACTGTGTGAAATGTGGTTAAAAGATGCTGTAACGTGGCAATATTTGGATGTTGGAAGAGAATTCTGGCCATGGCAGCACAAACAGCAGAGATGGATGTGACCAACCTCTGGATAATCCTGGTCTCACTCCAACACCAGCCTGAAAAACAAAGCCAAACTCCCTGTTTAGACTCCTTTGCTCCTTCCACCAAAATTCCTACAGGGATATCTTTGCTGGCACTGACCCAAGACCAATCAACTCCTTTTGGAGTGGAAAAGGGACCGGCTGCCCTCAAAGACTCAGATATTTATTCCTTCTTAAAACGGGCAAATTAAGCCCAAGATTCTTCTCACTTAATTCCCTTCCTCTAAGTGCCCTTTCTCCTGCTTTAATATGTTAAAAATTACCACTGGGATGAGGAAAACACATGAAAATGGAGAGTTCACACCTCCCAAGTGTGGATGGCAGTGGGAGTTTTAGGATTCCAGTTGCTGGAGTCCTGTAACTCCCACAAGTGCCTGACAAGAAAAAGGGTTTCCAGCTTTCCAACTTTTACTGAAAAAAAAAAAAAAAAAGAGAGAAGAACCCAACTTCAGAAAATCACTATTTAAACTGTCAGCCTTCCTTATTTTTATCTCCTGGGGAGTTTTAACCCAACCTTATACTTTGGGGAATTTCTGGTCTTGTGGGGGAGGGAATTTATTTGCAATCATATAGCAGCTCTACCCTCTTTTTTCTTTTTTTTCCCCCCAAAGTTTCTTTCTAGTTTTGCTTTCCAGAAGATGAAATGAACTTCTTGCAAGAACGAGAGCAATGTGAAGTGTGACTGCAGGAGCTATTTCCAGTCTATACAGCATTTACTGCCTGTGCTGAGCAGTATATTGAAGAGGCCATGAAATGCTAATGCTCTCCAGACTGCCAGAGATAGAGTCCTAAACAGAAGGAAAAAACCTCTTTGAGAGATTTTTAAATTTTTTTTTGCCTATTCCATCTCCAGAAACCACACAAAACTTTAACACCTCCCTTTGGCTGAAGCTTTCCAAGTTACACTTGAAAAATAAAAAAAAAAAAGACCAAAAAAACGAAAAGGAAAAACAGATGGGGGGTGGGGGAGTGGATAAAGATGATCCACAGAGCTAAAATATCCATTAGTGGTAAATTCCACCATCTCCTCCCCCTCCCAAAATAATAAAAAAAAAGGGACTGCATGGGTCAGATTCCACCCTCAGCCCAAGGAACCAGCTCCAAGCACATTCACTCAGCCCTTTTTATTCTCTTGCTTGCCTCACTGGCTGCTAGGCAACCCCAGCAGCATCAATGCTCATATGCATTAACTATTAACTATTATTTCATTCCTTCCCCCCTTTCTACAAAAAGGCAGCAACCTCAATTCAGAGCAGAGAATTCTTTTCCCAGAAGGGAATGCTGGCTAAAGTAAGCTGGGAATGGAGTTAAAGCTCTGTAAGGGGGGGGGGGGGATATTCCCAGTTTAGCCCCAGGATGGGATGCTCAGGGTTTCCAGCACTCAGAGTGAGCCACTACCCCAAGGGCTCTCATTAGGGGTTCAAACATTGATTTTTGGTACTTGAGGAGTTGCAGCTGCTCCAAGCCAAGCTCTGCAGGGAATTGGCTCAGTGCTTTTAAAATCCAGGTTGAAGTTTGGTGCCCACAGAGGAGCAATGCAAGGATTCCCAGGGCTGTGTCCCTTTGGAGGTGGTGATTCTGTGGGAACAGGCCCTGATTTTGCCAGACACACACAGCAGGAAGGATGCTGTTGCCCTGTCCAAGAGTAAATGGCAAGGTAGGATTTGAGACACTGCAAAGCATTCAAGGATTTCTGCTCCTCCTGAGAGCCAGTTCTGTGAGCAGCACCCCTATCCCTGCCCAAGGCAACTCCTCCAGTTTGACTGAAGTAACAAAAACCCAACTTGGGACAGGGACAAAACAAAGCAGAAGCTGATGGTGGGTTAGAAGTGGCCTTGATACTTCAGCTCAAAGAAATCCAGTGACACACTGAGCCTGGTGCCAAACCTCGGTGCCACTCTTGAATCCAGAGTCAGCACCAGAAAAAACCTTTCCGACAGAGGAGGAAGGAGCTGCTCAGGACAACTAGGGCTCGGGAATTTTCCACCTGCAGGAAGATCCAAAGGCAGGAGAAGCTGCTGCCCTGCCCGGGGAGGGAAGGCTGAAGGCAGAGCCCAGCGCTCTTCCAGCCCGGTGACATTTCTGAGTAATTACAAACCCTCACGACCCATTCTAATGTTAATTGCCTGGCTTGCTGGTGTGCAGAAGTGTGATTAGATGTTGTGTAGCCAAGCCTCGGAATGGAAGGAATGCCAAGAATGCCTCCACTGAAAACTGAGCAACAGAGGGAAGAGCAGGGGCTGGAGAACCATCCCCACAGGAACCTGCAGAGCCTGGGAGGGAGGACAGGGCCAGGGCAGGGCCAGGAGGCACAGAGTCCAGCAATGAGACCTTGCTCAACTGCAGGAGACTCCAGTGAAGCTCCAGAGAAGCTGCCAAGCTATGACAGAACCCCAGAGTGGTTTGGGTTGGGAGGGACTTCAAAGCTCCTCCAGTCCCACCCCTGCCATGGACAGGGACACCTCCCACTGTCCCAGGTGGCTCCAACCTGGCCTTGGACACTCCCAGGGATGGGGCAGCCACAGCTTCTCTGGGCACCCTGTGCCAGGGCCTGCCCACCCTCACAGCCAACAATTCCTCCCTTCCAAATCTCCTCTGCCATCTTTCCAAAAGAAATGAGTATTTGCCTCAGCCAAGAGCATCCTATTGATTTATGCCACCATCTCAATTCAGGATAAATGTTTTCTCTAATACAGAGCAGCCAGAAGAAGTTCGTTTTTCAAATGATGAGCCATTTCCTGAGCTGGGGCTCCACTGGTAACCAACATCACTGGGCTAACTCCTGAGGATGACAAAACCTTTGAAAATTAAAACAAATCTCTTTAGACACAAATCTCTATATCCAAAAAATGCCTGCCCATTTCACAACTAAGAGAAGCAAAGATTACAATATTTTGTTTGCTTTTTTTTTTTAACATTAATGTCACAGCACATTTGGAACCAGAATCAGACATAATTTCATTTCTGAAACCTACCTATTAAAAAGGCTGACAGATTTGATATAAAGTTTCCTGCACAAAATAAATTGATTAAATGCAAACTGGAGTCCCTCAAGCTCTGTAACAGCAGATTCTTGCAGCAGTTTTGTATTTTGCAGGTGGAAAGAAAGTGGAACATTCACTTGCAGTGTAACACAAGTGCTGAGTTACTTTGCAAAGTAATATTTTTAAGCTATGAATAGCACCTAAATTATTCAGGGATGGAAAAAACAAATCCATCTCCTCTAGAAAGGAAAGCCATCAGCTGCTGAGAACAGAGCAACTCTCCTCCTAAGGCCAAATAATCAGCAATGCAAATACCAGTGGAGAAATGCAGAGCTGGTAGCAGAGAGAAAGGTTTTCTAGGAATATTCTTGCAGTGAAAAAGAGTTTTGTACCTCAGAATTCCAGAGTCATTAAGGTTGGAAAAGAGCTCTGAGGCCATTGAGTGCAAACACCTCCTTGTCCCCCAGCCCAGAGCACTGAGTGTCCCCAGTCCTTCCTTAAACACCCCCAGGGATGGAGATTCCAACACTTCCTTCCAGTGTTTAACAACCCCTTCCACGAGGAAATTCCTCCTGATGTCCAAGCTGAGATGGTGCAGCTGTAAAGGAGCAGAACAGGCACCTTCAGATCCGAGTTCCTGAACTGTCCTGACCCACTGAGTGACCTCAAGGCTCATGGATACCCCTTGTTTCCTCAGGTGGAGTTTAACTGGGAAAAGACCCCCTCAGATGGGGCAGAGGGGTCTCTCCTGTGCCACTTCATCACCCAAAACACACAGATTGTGTCCTTGTGTTCATCTCACCACGACCACCTGCACACTGTCCATCCCTGGTCAGCAAGAGTCACCAAGATCTTAATTCTGAAACCACAGGAAGGAGATGACAGGGATGGGGGAGGAACCAGGGCTCCCCTGCAGGATTCCTCAGGACAATGGCACTCTCCTGGCCACCCAGTTGTTTGCAGATTCCCACAAAGAGCCTCATTACCAGGACAAGGATTAACTCAACTCGTTGTTCTGAGCAAGGTCAGCCTCCCTCACAGTCACTTCAGACTTTTGTTAGCAAAGCTGCAAAACCCAGGAGCAGATCTTTTCCTTGTGGGACACCCAAGGGAGGCAGGAGGATGTTTGCTGCCCGTTCCTGTGTCTCCAGTTGCACCAGCAGCTCCATAGTGCTGGTTTTAAGCATCCTCCAGACTAGACCCTATGTGGATTTTGCAAAAAGCAAAGTGCAAGAAACACTGAACCATCAGCAGCAACTTTCCCCCTTATTCTGCTGCTGAGAACAATGAAAGTTCATCATGGTGTGAAGTTGTCTGAGGCACTGACAGCCAAGACCCTGCTCTGTGTGGGCTGGGAAGCTTTAGACAGATTCTTTTCCTTAAGAGAGATTGCAGGGGTGGCTTAATCCACTCACCTCAAACTGATTGTCCTGTCTGGGCTGTGCAGCTCCAGAAGGATCAGAGGAATCAGCCAGAGGAATTCCTAGGGATTCACCCTTTTTACCTTTTAAAATGATGAATTGTTTAGTTACCAACCCATTACTGCTCTCTTTTAATTTTCCCTGTATTTCCAAAGATACAACACTAATCTCACATTCCACAGGGTAAATCCCTCCTTTGGAGCATTCCTCCAAAATAGATAAAGAAGGGAAAAAAGACATTTGTGAAGGGGAGAGAGGACAGGTCACAGAGCACTAATTCTGGAGGGGTTTGGGCTCTGTCAAATGAAACTCCATTTTATTCTGGGATTGAGGTTCCTACAACATCCACACTCGACCCTTTCCCACTTTCTGACTCCCAGGGCTCAGATGGGCCACAAGCTCTGGGTATTTATGAGCCAAATGTATCTCAACAACTCAGAGCATTTTACAAACAGCTTCCAATGGCTCTGGAGAGCCTCAGAGCAGCAGGTAGCCAGGACAGAGCAGTGCACTGCCAATTTTAAAAGCAGAATGATTTGTTCTTCTTAAAAAAAACTTGACCTTTTCAGTGGCTCCTTTATTTACTAGATGAGACTTGGGTGGGGAATAGAGGGAAGAGTCTCCAGATGGAATTCCAAATCCAGGCAGTTTAGGCAGGGAGCAAAGGGGAAGATGTCAAAATATGTTTTCTATTAATGTAGCAGCAGAAAACACCATTGGTTTAAAAGATTATATACAAAAACTTCCTGCTCTGCTCAGGGAACCTGTGCCAATAGGAGGGATTTTATCACCAGAGTTAGTTTAAACCAACAGCAACACAGTTGTAAGTCAGCAATATGGTATTTTATTCTTAAATATTTGCTTGGGATGCTGCTTGCCATCAAAATTCAGTCAAAATAAGCTTCAGCAAATGATATGTTAAATGATCCCATCTGCCTGTTTCAAAGGCAAAAAAAAAAAAAGTAGATTTTGTTAATTTTGAATTTCCAGTTCAATCTCCCAAAAGAGAAGGGACATTTTCTGTTGTTATTCAGCACGTGGTCCATGAAAAGTGAGTGTGTTTGTTTGGGGCAGTGGTGCAGGGCAGAGTTGTCCAGCAATGAAGACATTACCAGCAGCTTTTCAAAATCAATAGGACATTAATCTTTTAGTGGATAAGTTTTACTTTCTGCAGATGGAGGAAAGGCAAGAGGGAAGGAAAGATGAAGGGAAGGGGGAAAAGGAGAGTCAGAGAAAACATTTAAAAAAACAGATTTTGCAGCTTTGCTCCACGTGTGTCCAAGGGACAAAGTTGTGCTTCTGCAGTGGGAAAATACCCCTAAAACTCAGGGAATGTGTCCCTAGAGCTGAGCTCATCTCCCAGGCAGGTTGGAATATCTGGATCCTCAAAGGACCAGCAGCCAACTCCTGCACCCAGGGTGGAGAGGGGGGAAGACTATAACAATTAAAATCCTGTGTTATTACATTGTTGGACCATATTATTGCCTGCCTGCTCTAACCCCTCAGCACATGCTCCTGCTGATTTGGGGGAAATCATCCTTTCAGGGACTCTGATATTAACTTTTTGATGCAGGAAAATGAGGAAAGGTTTTAGAAACCTGAGAGAAAGAGGTATAAAAGTGATCAAAATTAGAGCAGAGTGGCCACAGGCTGCTCCCACCAATTCCAATTCACTGCTGTGCAAGGATGGTGATAAACCAGAAGTGGAAAGTAAAAATTTATCCACAGACAATTTCCTTTTCCCCAGCAGAGGATTGCATAATGTTCTGGCTAATCCCACCATTCAACCCTCATATATAAAGAAAACACTCAGAAATCAGGAGATATATTTAAAATGTTCACTGTGGAACATTTCATTGCCCAACATCATAATATAAATTCAACCAAGTAGCTGCCAAAAGGAAAGTGAGCACAAAAAATTCCTTAATGATTGGCTAAGAAGAGACTCATCACCAAAGTATTAAGTAATTCTTGGGGGAAAGTGAAGAGGAATTGCAATGTATGATGTATTGAATTAGTTATTTGGTGGCACTGAAGAAAAGAGCTGAAGTTTTAAGGACATGAGGGTAGAATATACAGCTGGAGAAATTTAATCCATGATATAAATCGACTGTTTAAATGTGCAAAGAGGGAACTATCCTGTGTTCCACCAGCTCCTGCAAACAGAGCAACACTGAACCACAGAGTTTTGCTCATTTACAGCTCATTTTTCTTCCACAATTCCCTTTTTTGAGAGCACTCTGTGTGTTCCTTTGGATTGGAAAACAGCCTGAAGAACAACACTGGAGTCACTTCAGTAAGAAATCCCCCACCACTCTTTGCCCCAAATTTCTCTAATTAAACCATTTCTCCAGGGTTTGGTTGGTTGGTTTCCTTCCCTCAATTTTTTCAGGACCAAAACACAGCTCTGAGCAAAGTGAGGGAGGAAAATGCTCCTTTTCCTGCAGGGCCATTCTCAGGGAGCAGAAAGATTCCAGGAGGTCCCTCTCAGCCCAACCCATTTTGGGATTCTCCAAGTGCCTCTGCCCAAAGTATTCCAGAAGGGCACAAAGCAGAGCAATAATGACACCACCCCCCCAAAAAAATGTGTTTTGATCAGTGAGTAAAGCAAAAATCACCTGAGGGTTTCACAGCACTTTGCAAACGTTAATCCTTACAAGTCTGCCCATCTCAACTTTCTGGCTCCTGGAAAAAGGGCAGGCACTGAATTATTCCTTAATGGAAAATGGAAATGAAAGCACAGACCAAATAAAGCAGGGTTTGCCCAAAAGGACTCTGAAGTGCCAATGGATGTGGATTCTGGACCAGGAAAAGATGGGATTTGCTAAAGCAAAGAATAATTTCTGCCTCAGAGCACAGTCTCAAGTGTAGGGGGACTCCTCATACAGGGGTGGCACAAAAACCCCAGTGAGGCTGGAGTCCAGAGAGGAGGAGGGGCATCAGAAATAACAAACATTTTTACATCTGTGTGTATGAATACACAGATATAAATAAAATAAATACAAATAAATATATACAAATAATAATAAATAAATATGTTAGTATATAATATATTTATAATACAAATTTTAAAATTATAATACAAATAAAAATATTCCAGACATAGGTGTAGCCGCAGGACCTGCAAACCCAGAGGTTTTCTTGTCCCAGACACACCCCCAGATGTTTCACGGCTCATTTCAGCCCCTCTCCAGGAAGGGGGGATGATTTTCCAAACACAGGGTCTGTGTGGTGCCTGTGGTGCTCAAGACAAAACACATTTCCCTATGGGGGCAGCAGTCAGGGAATTAAAAACTCCTGAGCATTACAAAAAAGTGGATCATTAATTTATTTATAAGAGGTTGCATCCAAGAAAAAGGTGCAGAAAAGGACAAACTGGTCATTAGTTTTTATTTAGGAGGGACCCACTGCCTGGCTGAGCTGGAATCACAGAAACAGACTGGTTTGGGTTGGAAGGGACCTTGGAGACCATCTCCTTCCACCCCCTGCCCTGGGCAGGGACACCTCCCACTGTCCCAGGCTGCTCCAACCTGGCCTTGGACACTCCCAGGGACGGGGCAGCCACAGCTTCAGGTCTCATTTTTTTTAGAATAAGCCTGTGAGAAAAGTGGGAGTGAACCAGAAAATACCAAAGCTGCCAAGCAATGACAATGTTCACAGAACCCCAGAATGGTTTGGGTTGGAAGGGACCTCAAAGCCCATCCAGTCCCACCCCCTGCCATGGGCAGGGACACCTCCCACTGTCCCAGGTGGCTCCAACCTGACCTTGGACACTCCCAGGGATGGGGCAGCCACAGCTTCTCTGGGCACCCTGTGCCAGGGCCTCCCCACCCTCCCAGCCAGGAATTCCTTCCCAATATCCCATCTCTCCCAGTTTGAGGCCATTCCCTGTTTCCTGTCTCTCCACCCCTTGTCCCCAGTCCCTCCCCAGCTCTCCTGAACCCCTTTAGGCTCTGGAAGGGGCTCCAAGGTCTCCCTGGATCCTTCTCTTCTCCAGCTGAACACTCCCAGCTCTCCCAGTCTGTCCCAGAGCAGCTCCAGTGGCCCCTCCCTGAGGCTGAGCTCTGATGAACAGGGTTCTGTACCTCCAAGAGCCCCAGGATGCCCCCCTGGAGGCACATGGGGCTCTGCCCTGGTCAGCAGGGCTGTGGTGACAGCCCAGCCCAACAGCCCGGGGCTGAGGAATCGCTCAGGAATGTCCTGGATGGGACTGCAGGGGAGGTGTCTGTGCCAGACAACAAGGAATAAAGAACCCCCACCTTTGGTCTGAGACGATCCCTGTGCTGCCTCTCCCAAAAAACCACTAGGAGCACCTTTGGGGCCTGGACAGGACCCCACTGCCTGCAGGGTAATGTAGTATCAGGGTCATTTGGGGCTTCCTGGCACTGGAACACAGCTCCAAAAATCACTTTTTGAACGGGTGTGGGAGTCTAAAAGAAGCTGTTTCTACTTAATGCCTCAAGGATTAAATAATGAACTGGCTCCAAATTTCAGTAGCCAGGTAAATCTCCAGGAACACACAGTTTACTAATTGTTAAAAAAAATTACTGCACTTTTACTTAAATCAAATTGAGGGTTTTGGGGTTTTTTATTTGCTTGGTTTGGTTTTTTTAAGTTTTAAGCACTAAGCAGCATCTATGAGTCCACTTAAAAGAGTTGGACTTGATTTTTCTCGTGGGTCTCTTCCAGCTCAGAATATTCTGTGATTCTACATTGGAAACTGTGGCAAACAGCAGTGATTAGAATCAAAAAGCAATTTCGCTGCTCCAGTTTTATTTGAAACATGAATTACCTGGCTTTCAACTCCTCACCTTACACAATCAGCTCTAATGGTGGCAGCACACAAGACAATACTCTGAAATTTAAATAAATCCATTTATTAGCACAACAAGCAGCAGCTCTACCCATCTAAGTGCTTCCTGCCTGCCAGGGAATATTCAGAGAATCATAAAATCATGGAAGGGTTGGGTTGGAAAGGACCTTAAAGCTCATCTCTCCACCCCCTGCCACGGCCTTGAACACTTCTGTGGAGGAGGGAAAACCTGCAGACAAGCCCCAGGTACTTCCAGGGGAATTCTGGGGAGGATATTTCACTTTCCTGGCAGGTGCAAGTCTTCTAACAACGATTCACATCTTTCACATTAAGAAGAATAAATATTTGCCGGGAAGAAGGAAGGTCTGAAGACCAGCTTGGTGACAGAAGCCATGATTTCTCTTATTGTTTGTACCTAATAAAGAAGAATTTCCTCCCGTGACTGGTCACTTCAGGTCATGAATATTTGAAATGATCTGCATTTCGTCTCCTTTGGGGGGAAGGGTGGGGGTCTGAACAGCACATTAAATTGTTTAAATGCAAAGACTGGAGGTAAACTGGACAGAACTAATCCGTGTGTAGTTCTCTACATCTCCCACATTTCACAGGTGGAGTTCAAGTTGGTTTTTTGAGTGTGCCATCCCAGACAGCTGAGGGGAGGAGAAAGAGGAAGACATCCTGCACAGAGCAGTGAGGTGACAGCTGCCAAAGTGCACCTGCAGCACACTGAGAGCTTGGTCTTATCTCTGAACTCACTTCCTCCCACCCTTCTGCTTCACCTTATCAGAACCTCTGCACAAACTCCCTTTTTACTGCCCAAACAAGAACACAGAGTAAGAGAAAATATGAGACTGCATGGGACAAAGGCCCCAGATCTGGCTGAACTAACTAGAATGTGCAGCTTTGTGCAGAATCCACCCATCAGCCTTGTTCCCCATGAGCATCCCCTCACCTCACATCTCCAGGCCCCCTCCTGCTCCAGCTGTGGCCTGGGATCACAGAACCCTGGAATCCCGAGTGGGAAGAGACCCCCAAGGACCATCCAGTGCCACCCCTGTCCCTGCACAGACCCCCCAACAATCCCACCCTGTCCCTCAGAGCGTTGTCCAAACCCTCCTGGAGCTCTGGCAGCCTTGGGGCCGTGACCAAACCCTGGGGAGCCTGGGCAGTGCCCAACCCCCCTCTGGGGGAAGAACCTTGCCCTGAGATCCATCCCAAGCCCTGACACAGCTCCAGCCCTTCCCTGGGCTCCTGTCCCTGGTGCCAGAGCAGAGCTCAGCCCCTGCCCCTCCGCCTCCCCTCGGGAGGAGCTGCAGACCCCGAGGAGTCTCCCCTCAGTCTCCTCTGCTCCGGCTTAACGAGCCAAGTGCCCAAAGCTGCTCAGTTGGTTTCCCCTTAATTCCTTCACCACCTCTGTAGCCTTCCAGGGGCTGCACAGGCTGGAGAGGTTTGGCCCAGCAGGGATGGACAGACACTCACACTCTGGTCAGGACACGCTGCTTTCTCCAGGCTCTGCAGCAAAGCCCTGCCTCGTCCTGCTGGAGACACACTTCTGTCCTGGACACCAAGGAGATCCTATCCCATGTGTCACAAGGTGGTGGAGAGAGAAATGCCATTTGGTTTTGGAATTCCTGTCCCTGTGCCTCGTTAACCAGCTCAAATCCTTGTTCATACACAGAGTAAAGGATAATTAATAAATCATCTGATTTGATTGTCCATTACCAGCCAGTAAAACCCTCTGAGCCCATCCTGGGCACAGTCAGCACTAAGCCAACCCACACACCTTCAAGGAGAAACAAAGCAGGGATCAGGAAAAGGATTACAGAATCATGGAATCCCAGAATGGTTTGGGTTGGAAGGGAACTTAAAGCTCATCCAATTCCACTTCCACTATCTCAGGTGGCTCCAACCTGGCCTTGGACACTTACAGGGATGGGGCAGCCACAGCTTCTCTGGGAAATCCATTCCAGCTCCTCCCTACCCTCATAGCCAACCATTCCTTCCCAATATCCCATCTAAACCTGCCCTCTATCAGTTTAAAGCCATTCCCTTCCACCTGAATCCTGTCCACAGGAGCTGATGCTCCACTGCATCAACATCTACTCCTGCAAGCAACAAAACATGGGAAATACTCTGCAAAAGCCATCAAGATGCCCAGGTCAGTCTGTGCCATTCCAAAAGACTTGCATCCATCATAAATAACCTTCTGAGGCCATCACTGTGTCATGCTGCTGGTTTCTATATATGATAACAATAAAAATTTAATTCTTAAGTTCCCTGGGTTCTTTAATCTCTACAGCACTGGTTTAGTGGAGGGGAAAAAAGTCCTTTTAAAGTGTCCCACTCTGTCCCTGCCCAGCTGCACCAGGGCAAGGCCAGTGCAGGGGTTTTACCTGTCAGTGTGAGGCTCCTTCTTCTAAGGCCCACAGGACTCACAGCATCCCAGAGGTGAGAAGAACAAGAACTAATGTAATTCCCTGAGCAGGATGAATGTTTGATCAGCTGGGTGTTAAGCCAGAAATTCTCCAGAACAGTTCCAGGGTTGTCATGGTGGCAACGGGATCTTGGGCTGATACTAAAGAACAGTCTGACAATGACTAACCAGGTGCTGGTTGAGGAAATTGCTAATTCTGCCGAGGTTGTTTGCCTATAATCACTCCACCCCCACCTTTCCCCTTCTCTCCTCTTCCCCTGATGTTTCTTGTCAGTCTTAACTGGTGACATTTCCATAAGAAGCATCCTTAATTACAGGCTCCATTCAGGGGCACCCTTTGCTTTGCCTTAACCTCAAACCACAGAGAAATTCCTGAATAACTTCATTGATCCCATCCTGCTGCTTCTGAAGGACTTGGGCACGTACAAAACTCAGCTTTGGAGGCAGAACCATCTCTCTTCACACCTGGGTCCTCTCGTGCTGCCTGGAGCTCCCAGGGATTCACTCCCTCAGCCCCAACACATCTGTAAATGGGACGCCCAGGGATTGCAGCCCGTGGCTGCTGGAACATGGGCTGGGTTCCCAAGGGGAAATGTGCACTCCAAAGCTGCTCGGGAGAGAAGTAAATCCAGCCAGGAACCTCCTCTCTGGAAAGGATGGGGAAAATACAATGTGCAAACACAGAATGGGTTGAGCTGGAAGGACCTTAAAGCCCATCCAGTGCCACCCCCTGCCATGGGCAGGGACATCTCCCACTGTCCCAGGTGGCTCCAACCTGGCCTTGGACACTTCCAGGGATGGGGCAGCCACAGCTTCTCTGGGCACCCTGTGCCAGGGCCTCCCCCCCCTCATAATCAGGAATTCCTTCCCTACATCCAACCTAAGTTTCTCCTCTTTCAGTTGGAACCCATTCCCTGTGTGCTGTCCCTCCAGCTCCTGATGAACAGCCCCCCTCCAGATCCCTTGCAGCCCCTTCAGACACTGGAAGGTGCTGTGAGGTCGCCACACAACCTTTTTTTCTCCAGGCTGTGCCTGTCAAACATCTCCATCTGTGTGTGACACCAAGGGCCACTTGGTGACCAAGACAGGGGACAAATCTGCTGCTCTAAAACCTGGAGCTTGCTGCCACACACTCCAGTACAGCCCAAATCCTCTGCTATGGGGGCAGCTGAGCAGGGAATGAGGGGCAGGAGAGCTCCCAAAGGCCAAGGAGAGGTGCTGCTATCTGGTGGCACCCACAGAAGCCTTGTGCCTCTGTTTTGCTTTGTTTCTGGTCGTGTTCCACATTTTCTTTGTAAAGATCAGAATCTGACTAGATTTTTTTGCATTTTCTTTATATAAAAGTCATCATTGGTGCAGCATTCTGTGACCTGTTTCTTTGACAGCAATTGCAGTGTTCAGCCCCTGATCTCCTGCAAAGCTTCCTTACAACACACCTGTAGGATGGTGAGACCTCCCTGGCATTTATTAAGCTCAGAAAAAGAAATTCTTAATAGAAACCTAATTTAGGAAAAAAAAGCCCAAGCTTACAATTCCTTTTAAATCATTTTTCTCTTGGCACTTCTCTACAGCTCTTAACACCTGTGTAACATCAGGGACTATCCAAGGGAAGGGCTGGAGCCGTGTCAGAGGGCTTGGGATGGATCTCAGGGCAAGGTTCTTCCCCCAGAGGGGGGTTGGGCACTGCCCAGGCTCCCCAGGGTTTGGTCACGGCCCCAAGGCTGCCAGAGCTCCAGGAGGGTTTGGACAACGCTCTGAGGGACAGGGTGGGATTGTTGGGGTGTCTGTGCAGGGACAGGGGTGGGACTGGATGGTCCTTGGGGGTCCCTTCCAGCTCAGGGTATTCCAGGCTTCTGAGTTTTCCAGATCAAGAAACCAAAACAGTTTATAAAGTTCTGTCTCCTGCTGCAATGTAAAATACACTTGTAAGTTGTGATCTTTCATTACAACATCACCCAAAGCTGATGGTGGGTTTGTTTTTTTCCTCCATTCTCCCTTAACTAGAAATAATTTGTGTATTAATGTGCCCTGAAATAATTTCTGAAATGTTTCATAAAACACCATCCAAAGCTGAAAGTGTGTTTGTTTCTTTTTCCTTTCCTCCCTAACTGGAAATAATTTGTGTCTTAATGTGCCCTGAAATCATTTCCTCTGTGCTTTGTGTGTTAAGAAAAGTGATTGTCTGCAGGTAGTTCCACATGGAGAAGGATCCCCCTCTGCTCAGTGTCTTAAGGGGCACATGGTTTGTGCTGAAGGAGCATTTTATCATTTATCAGTGTATTTATGGAGAATTATTCCACAAGCTGCTCACACACAAACAACTGGCAGCCCCCTGGATTTGGGAGTGTTGGAACCAAGAACCCCCGGCACAAACACCACCAACCACCGAGCCCCAAAGCGCAGATTGGAGCAAGAAACCTTCCCTAGGGGTCCAAAATGAGGAGCACAACCCCCAGCCCTGCTGGGATTTCTTCCCAGGGAAGGGAAGGAGGGGAGGAAAGTGGCTTTAAATAGAACTCTGTAGCAGAAAGTTTGGCGAGAGAGAGACACAGAGAGCGAGACCCACCCGGCTGTTGGAGGGGTGACTCGGCGGGGACGCTTTTAGCTCCGGGACTGCTAAAAACTGAGCGAGGGAAATAATGCTGGGAGAGGTGAAAGCGGCTCTGCTTACAGGCCTGTCTTAGCAGGGGAGGGGGGAAAACAAGTTGTGATTACCCGGAGCAGCTGCGGGAGCTCCGAGGTGTTACAAGCAGGGCACTATTTAAAGACAAGGGCTGGCGCTGTTGGATGGGGCTGGGAAAAGCTGAGCTGCTGAACAGGGACAGAGGCGGCTCCTGGGGAAGGAAAAAGGTGATTTTAATGGCCATGAGAACTGGAGGATTCCCCTCAACAGCCAGGGCAGCTGGAGGTGCTGGTTGCTCGGGACTTCAGTGGTTTTTGAAGCACAGAAATGGTTTGGGTTGGAAGGGATCTTAAAGATCGTCTTGTTCCATCCCCCTGCCCTGGGCAGGGATGCCTCCCACTGTCCCAGGCTGCTCCAACCTGGCCTTGGGCACTTCCAGGGATGGGGCTGATCGTGCTTGCACCCAAAAGGACACACAAAGTGCAGTTCTGATGTATGTAACCCATGATTTATCAGTGACTGTCTCCAGACCACGCTCAGCCTTGAGATGCCAAGCCCAAACCTCCCTCCCAGCTCTGTGGGGGCTCAACACGTGGAGCCTTGATGAAGGGGGGGCCAAACCCACACGTTCACAAGCCAAACCCACACAACACCCCCTGAGAGGGCAGATCTGATGCCAAGGCAGACTGCAGTCTCTGCCCTGGGCCGTGCTGCCTGCAGGTCTCCCCCCTTCCTCTGGGTTCCCTGTGCTGGGAATTAATTCCCACTGGCTCAGACCCTTGCAGAGGGAGCAGAGCTGGCACACAGGGCCCCCAGGACAGGGCCAGAGGAATTTCTGAGATGCAAAAGGCCCAGCAGGGAGCTGCAGAGCAGGGACTGTCTGCGGGACCTGGCTCTGGCATCCCTCCCTGGCACCACCCACAAATGCACTGGGAGCACTGGGAGCACTCCCAGTTTGGGCAGGAAGCAGCCAGGAGCAAAGAAATTCCAGCTCTCAACCCCTCACTTGTGTCTGTGCTTTCAGCCTCCAGGCCAAGATCCTGTTGTTACCTGAGAACCCAAATTCCGATGAAGGTGATGAGCATTTCCAAACCTCAGCGCTACGGGAGCAGCTCTGAGAACACCAACTCCAAAAGCTTAAAACAACAAACCCCCAGAGTGTGGCCACAGCTGGAAAACCCTAAGGCAAGTGCAACACACCTCACAAAATTCCAATAAATTTCCCATCCCTGGGAACAGCGACATTGAGAAGTAAAAAACCAGCTGGATGGGTTGGATTTTTTAAAACACAAAGCTCCTGCCTTGGGGGTTTTTCCTCACTGGAAGTTAAACTTTGTTCATGCCCAAATCAGCAGATACAGATCCAACCCCTCCGGAGGGAGGTAAGAAAGAGCCTCCCCATCCCCAGACCATCTTCTCCCAAACCTGTCCCTTTAAAATAAAACCCGAGACTGAATTAATCCTAAACTGACTCAAGCAAACTCAGACCGAAAAGTGAAACAAGCAGAGAAGGAAGCCCAGGAGCTTAAGGTCGGCATTTTCAGCCTGACTTTTATCCTTTTTCTAAGCCAGCCGTTACTTTCTATCCTCAAATAATTTGTAACTGAGATAGAGTTGAAAAGTTTGGGCACAAGCAGGTAAAAAAACCCCTCCACTAAATGACTCCAAAGCTGAGCTCTCAGTTGTTAAACCCTCAGTTTAAGCATATTCCAAGTGCAAAAAATTGAATAATATTTCATAAAATTGTTATTTATCTCGGTCTTTAATTAGTAAGCCTCGCTTTCTTTCAATAGCAAAACCAAAATAAAGGCTTCGGAGTGGTATCTAAGTAAAAAGAATGGAAAGATTTAATCAGCCAGCGGGAACTCACGCTCGAAATAGGCACGTCCACAAAATCCCACTCTACCAGGAGATGGATCTTGATTCACAACATACTTTATTCAAAACAAACGGGAGAAACCGAGTCAAGAATAGACGGCAGACAATTAAAAATAGGTCTGGCCGCGATTTTCCCTCGTTTCTAAGCCCGGCCCCGAACGCGAGCGCCGGGATCCCCCCGAGCCCTGGCACAAACTCAGGGCTGGGCTGGGGCTGAAACCAC
>VXBA01002737.1:93160-108250 GCA_013399895.1 Serilophus lunatus
CGGAGCGCCTGTCAGTCAAACCGAAGGGGCGGGGACGAGGCGCGGTGCGGGCCAATGGGAGGCGCGGGGTGGGCGTGGCCAGGAGTTGGCGCGCGGTTTGGCGCCCGGGAGGCGGGGGGAGGNCACTGACAACAACGCGGGGGTGGAGGGGAGGGGGAGTCACGATTTTGGTGCAAATTGGGGCGATTTCGGTGAAATGGTGCCCGGTCCCACAGTGCCCCGCCCTGGAGTTTGGGGGGGAAGGAAGAGGCTCGTCCCGTGACATCAGAACTGTCTGATGGCGAACTCCGTGTCCCCTCTGAGGGCTCTCAGCACCCGCAGGACGCGGAGCTGCTGGGGCGAGTCCAGAGGAGGCTCCGAGGAGCCATGGAGAGGGACTGGGAGAGATCCAGGGAAACCCTCCAGGGCCTAAAGGGGCTCCAGAGGAGCTGGAGAGGGACCGGGGACGAGGCGTGGAGGCACAGCACACAGGGAATGGCTTCCCACTGGGACAGATGGGATATTGGGAAGGAATTCCTGGCTGGGAGGGTGGTGAAGGGCTGGGATAGAATTCCCAGAGGAGCTGTGGCTGCCCCATCCCTGGGAGTGTCCAAGGCCAGGCTGGATGGGGCTCCACTCCCTTCATCCCACCCTCCTTTATTTTGGCAGCAGATGCTGCCCCACCAAACCCAGTGACTCCCAGTTCTCACCCAGGAAAGCAGAACTCCTTTCCAAGCGTTACGAAATTCCTGTTTGTGGTGCTTTTACGGGGTTTTCCCCTCAGTAAAAAGCAGCAGAATCGCCAGCAGCAGCTTTTCAGCGGCTGCAAAAAAATTCTCCCCATCAGGCATGTCACGATTTCCAGGATCACCTTATTGACGGGCAGTGAAAACCTTTGATGATGTGATTTTTTCTGTAACGTTTTCTGAAAAGTATGTCCCAGCCTAAGCCAGGGAAGTGTGTGGAATTTGTCCCCATGGATACTCCAATAACACAGCCTGCTCCAAACACCACAGGATTATTCGTTTTCTTACCTAACACATTGGGAAGGGAGTTACTGGAAAAGGAAGAGACAAAGTGCCCGAGTGAGGCAATTTGAGTTGGAGAGGCTGGAGCTGCTGGTCCATCAGATTTGGGGTTGGTGTTCCTGCTTCTGATAAATTACCAGGAGATTTACCCTGGAAAAATTCATGGAGTTGTGTGTGGGGGTTTTGAGAAGCTCCAAAGAAAAACAACTTGCTTTCTTCATGGGTTGTAGATGCTTAAACCACAGATATTTAAAATTATCAACTTTTAGGTGGTGATGTGTTGCTTAATAAACAGCAAAATAGAAAATAAAGAGGGGATATTTTTTGAGGAATCATCTAATACACAGAAACATCCTTTACACAGGAAACAGAGACCAGACTAATATATTTTTCTTCTTAGCTCCTTGTGATGTGTTTGAAGGTTGTGCTCATTCCTTACCTCAATTTCTTGTTTTACAAGTTAAGCAACTTCTGGTTTTCCTGTCAGAAAAATCCAAGTCTTTCCTAAGAAACACTATTATAGTTCTTTATGACCCTGCAGGTTCTGCTTAAATGTACTTTGCATTTGGCCACGTTGAATTTGAGTCATTATTTACATTTACCAAGAGTTTAACAAAACCCTTCAGAGGTGCCTGAGTCCCCTTTAGTGTCACCTACAGGGTGTTGCTGCAGTTCTGTTGGCAATTTGATTTTTAGGGCACGATTTCCCCCTGAATGACATCTGTACCTCTGGAAAAGAAATGTTAAACACATTTGGATGTGCTCCTGTTCTTTCCAAAGTGCCAATGATGGTGTGAAACACAAAGCACTCGTATCCTGCCAACATCCTGAAGCTCACAGAATCACACAGAAATTGAGGTTGGAAAAGCCCTCCAGGGTCACCCAGTCCAGCCATTATTCTGGCACTGCCAAACCCACCAAAAGCCATGGCCCCAAATGCCACATCCCCACGTTTTTAGAACTCTTGATAATTCTTGATAATGCCCAGCACAACACCTTTGATAAAATCCTGCAGATCATGGAAGTTATCCAGTCCTCCTGGGATCCTTGGGAATCATCACAGCCCTGATATTTTTAATTAGGGACCTGTCTGTCACCTCTTGTGTCGAGCTGATCATTGGAATTGAGTTTTAGCTTGGTTCTTGCAGCTTGTTCCTAAGCCAGATCCTCTTGTAGAGCATTGGGGAGGTCTGGGGGAAGGAGACACTTGAGAAAGTTGTTGGTAAAGAAAGAAAAATTCGATTTTTCCCTCTCTTCTCGTGGAGGAGGAGGTTTGCTGCAGCTGTCACTGATACCCACAGGAGGGCACGTTCCTCAAAGCAAACTGAGATTCAGCTCAAATCCAATCCCACTCACAGGATCCAATCGACTCGGTTTCACTAAAGCGAGATGTGAACAAAAAATAGTCTTTTGACAGAAGCAAATTCCTTGCAAAATCCTTTGAAATTTCATGTTCATCTATGAAAAATACTGTTGTTTTGGGTGCTGGTAATGAAATTTTAAATGAAACTATTCCCTTGAGTTGTTCTTTGAATGAAAAAGTTCCCAGGGGATTTTAACCAAAACAAACAAGAAAATTGCTTTTGGCGTTTTTTGCTTAAAAAAAAAATAGTTTGCTTGTTTTAAAGAGGAGAATCCCTATTTTTACACAGCTACCAACCCACACAGCACTTTCCTACTTGAAAGCTTTCTGTGTCAGGCTCCCCCCATCCTTGCAGGTGTTTTCCAACCTTAAGGATTCTGTGATTTTTTCTGGGCTGTGTTTTAGTGCTGAGTGAGCTCAGCATGTCTGGTGCAAAATATTGGGACCCTGAATTGGTCCCTCCCCACGTCCCCTCTCCCACAGTATCCACAGCACCATCCCTTGCAAGCTGTGAGGATCATCTAACCTGGGAGAATGGATTTTCCTTCCATGTATCAGCAACAAAATTAAACTTCAGCACCATTTTAAGTTGTGCTGCAGGTGGGGTGGGTTCTGGTTTTGCAGGCAGCTCAAGGCACACACTTAGGACCAGACTAAATCCCCATTCCAGCTCCTCCCAAGGAAACAAGTTCAGTGGGACTGGTGCAACTGAGCAGTGGCTTTCCCAGCGTGGAGCTGCCACATCCCTTGAGCACAGCCCAGCATTGATAACCCTGGCTGGGATCCTGCTCCAACCACAGCCCCAGGGGAGTGATTCCTGCATCACAAACCTCTGACCTTGCTGCTGGTCACACAACAACATCCTTCAGTGCTTTTGGCCACCCTCGAGAGGGTCAGTCTGCTGAGTGTGGTTGTGCCAAGGCCACGCTGGAATTCCCCAGTGGCATCTTCCCCCCATCCTCCTCTGCCCACGTGTCTCCTCAGCAGGAAAATGAAATCCAGGCTGTGGCTGCTCCAGAGTTACAGGATGCTCTGTCCTGTGGCAGCATCCCAGGGCACTGGTTTTCCTCCAGCCTTGCCCAGCTTTGACCAGCAAACAGGTGGGTGCTAAAGGTGGGAGAAAGAAGAGAGGGTGTTCAGCCCTTCCCATGCCTTTCTTCCTGTTGGGTGGCAGCAAATATCCCAACAATCCCTGTCAAAGGCTTTCCTGCTGGTGGAATTTGAAGAGGTTACTCTTCTCAACCTCATGTCTTGCCCCTAACAAGTTTTTAGCACAGCTGGAAACCCAAATGCTCCCTGTTCCCTACTCTGAAAACTTCCTTGCAGCAGAATTAAAGGATTAGGCATTTATGTAGAGTGTTATCTGTCTAGTTTGGCCATAGCTGCCTGGAAATGCTGCAAAAAGCACTGGGTACAGTCATGGAATAAAACAGTGCCTGTGGGTTTTTGTGCCACTCCCTGCAGGGAGCTGCAGCTTCCTCAGCCCACAGAAACTGGAGGAGGATGTGCCCACAACTTGGACACAATCAAATGCAGTCATATTGACATAACTAATTCAATACAGCTTATTTCAACACAGCTTTTGCATAGAGGCAACATCTGTGTAATTAAACTCTCAGTGGCTGAATAGCCCTGGTGTAGGGTTTAAATGGAATTTCTGGACAATGCACAAGTTTTCTAGTGAGTGAGTTTAAATGGGGCTGCTCCTGTTTCCCAGATAAGCACAGGTGCTGAGGACAGCAGGGAGGGACAGAGTAACCAACAGCCTGGGAGGGAGCGATGGACAGGGAGTGAAGGGCCTGGGGGATGTGGTGGGCTCACAAAATCAAAACAGACACAGAGCTGTCCCCTTCAGCACCTGCATGAGCCACCTTCTCTCCAGGCTGAGCCTCCCCAGCTCCCTCAGCTGCTCCTGGTGCNAGACAGGGAGTGAAGGGCTCCAGACCCTTCCCCAGCTCCCTTCACTTCCCTGAACACACTCCAGCCCCTCAATGTCCTTCTTATCCTGAGTGGCCCAAAACTGCCCCCAGCATTCGAGGTGTGGCCCCAGCACAGGGGGACAGTCACTGCCCTGCTCCTGCTGGTCCAAGCCAGGATGTCACTGGCCCTCTTGGCCACCTGTACACCCTGCTGGAAGCTCGAAACCTGATTATTAAGCAGAAAGGTTCAGCTCGTTCACACAGAGAAGCTCAACCTGCCCGTGGCTGTGAGCATCTTAAAGTTCTGTAACTGTTTTACCACGGTGAGCTTATGTTTAAAAGAAACTCAAAGAAAAATATGAAGTGACCCCGTGGATTATTAACATTTCAGGTCCAATTGCAGGTGCAGAGGTCTTGCACTGCAGTGCAGCTCTGTCAGCTGCCATCAGCAACTTCTCAGCTTGTGTTGTCCCACAGCCCACGGTGGCACCTGGGCTCAGTGTCACCAAGGGACCTTTCCCTGTCACTCCCTCCCACTCTGGTTACACATTCATCCCTTTCCTGGTTACAACACACCTTGAACGGGGAGGGCAGACAGGGCACAGCCTTGTTCTGCCCAGTAAGCATTGTGACACCACTGCAACAAGGTCCCTTGGTCTGGGGATGGGGAAGCAGCCTGCTCTTCTCAGCCTGCAGCAGGGAGAGAAAACAGAGAACTCCATGTTTCTTGAAGTTCTGGAGATGCAATGGGGATTTTTTTCTTCTGTATCCACCTCATTTTAGAGGCAAATGGTTTCCATCCAATTGTTTTCCAAAAGTGGAATTACCCATGGGCATAGATAGCACTGAAATTTGGTTTTAGCTTTAATGTTCAGAGGTTGTAGGCAAGACCTCTAATGAGAGGTGATATCTAACAGCAAACTAAACTATTATATAGGCAAAAAATGCTAATTTTCCACTGCTTTCACACTTTATAAATGCATATGTCATGCACTATAGTTTGCATGTTGTGTAAAACCACGGACAATCTTTGCCTATCCTGTGTTGTTTCAAAATCCACCAGTGTGCAGGTTTTAATGAGCATTGAAATAAATTAAAAAGGAGTTTGTGCCTGGGACAGGCAGGGTAAATACTTTTTACCCCGTTTTGTTAATGAGAATTGCAGAAGAGTCATTTAATCACAGACAGAGACAGATAAAGGTCAGTTATCAGCTGGTGTGTCCTGGTGACAACTCCTTGGCTGTGCTGATTTATGAGAGCTGAGGGTTGGATATTAATCTACATCTTAATTTGGTGGAGATTTTAGTGTGTGTGTGTCTCCTTTCCTTGTGTCTATGGGCTTTTAGGCTTTGGTTTGTTGGGGTTTTTCCAGTTTTTCCTACACCTGTTTCCTCTAGACTCTTTCACACAACCAGAAGGATGTTGCAAGTGCTTGATGGGAAAGACACCATGACCAGTTTAAGTCTAGAAATGACTGGGGTATAAACAGACTCTTCTGTCTCCCTTCCTGCCTTGTGATCACGTGTGACCAGGCCATTTCCTCAGCGGGTTCATCCTCCTCATGTCAAGATTCAAATGGAAATTGCTGAAATAATGTATTTTCCCCACACCCCATTATCTTCTGAGTCAATGTCCTGAGGTGCAACTACATCTTGGGTCGAGTCACTTGCTACCAGTGACTCTGGAGTTGGAAATTTGGGAGCATTATCTGAGGAATTCTAGCCCAGAATAGCTTACAGATCCACTGCCAGGGCTGGTGGCAAAAGTTAAAAGTTATGTAACCTGTCTTGGGCAATTCAGATGGGCAGAGAGGACTTGTGGTGTGTGGGGAAGGATTAAACTGGAAAAGAAGCTCATTTCCACTCTGTCCACAGCTGTATGAAGAGATGATTTGTTGCCTGAGGTAGGACAGAACGTGCAAATGGAATTTCTTCTGTCTCACCAGTAACTGGGGGGGGATGTTCTGTGGGGCACAGGAAACCCATGGCTGAGGTGAAGAACAGAGCCAGGCTGTGCCTCCCCAGCAAACCAAGCCCTGTCAGCAAGGAGCCTCTACACCAGAGTTCCCAACCACAGCTGAGTGCTCTGAGATACACAAACCATGGCCCCAGTGTCCACCTGTCCTGGGCCTTTTCACTTATCCTGATGCTCATGTCTTGTGAGAGACACTTGATGGCACCTTTCTCCACCTCAGTCCTGTCAAATACCTGAAAACGCCAAGCTGGGATAGAAATATGAAGGGTCATGGGATTATTTAGGGTGGATTATTTATAGCTAATCAAACTCTGCCAAGCCCCCCCAGTAAACCACGTCCCTAAGTGCCACAACTACACATCTTTTGAACACCCCCAGGACTGTGTCTACACTCAGGAAAAGGGGAATTATATCACAGAGACAACAAGCTGTAACATCCCAGGCACAGACAACCCAGATGGTGCTGTAAGGGATCCAAGCAGACTAAGGTTTTATGTGTATCCTCACCATAAAATTTACCAACAGGAACAGAAATGGATTCTGTGCAGTTTTTGGTCCTCCCTCCAAGGTCGAGCCTGTGTTATCAGCAGAGCTCAAGGCCCTTAACCTGCAGCCATCTCCCCTCTCCCAATTTTGTGTCACAAGCACCATTTAAATGTAACATGAAACTTTGTTTGTTAAGAGTGACCCTGTAGTGGAAAGGCATCTTCAGAAGGGGAGGATTTTAGGATTTTCAGCATTTTTTCCATGCTCCATCTTTGCTCAGTATCTTCTGGAAACTTGATTCACACTCAGACTCTGTAACCAAGAATTCCTTCCCACCTCTCACTCTTCCTGACCTGCCTTTTCTCAGGACAGCTCTTCAAGCCCGTATCAAACTAAAAGTACAACTTTACACTAGCATTTGACACCTTATTTGATTTGGATAATCTATATTAACACTCTAAGGTGGGCTGATCCTTTAGACAACATTTCAATTGTTCAGTCAGCTTTACAGAGCCAAACACCAAGGCATTGCATTTATCTGCTGCTTTGCTGTGAAATACCCAGCTTTGCCTTGGCTGTTGATCTTGGCAGGGAGCACAGGGGCAGGGCTTCTCCTGCAGACTGTGCTCATTGGCATCAGATGAGAAACTGGCCTTTATTCCCTGTAAAGCCTCAGAGACTGAAAATCTCTGGGCAGACAGTGGAGACTCTGCTTTTCACAGAATCACAGAATGGTTGAGGTTGGAAGTGACCTCTGGAGATCCCCCAGTCCAACCCCTGTGCCCAGGGAAGGTCGCCCACACCAGCTGACACAGGAAGGTGTTCAGGTGGGTTTGGAATGTTCATGGGCAGTTGTTCCAGGGCTCTGCCACCCCCCATGGAAAGAAGTTCTTCCTCATGTTGAGGTGGAGCTTCTTGTGGTTTAGTTTGTGCCCATTACTCCTCATCCTGTCACTGGGAACTGCTGAAGAGCCTGGCACCATCCTCTGACACCCCTTGTTGATATTTGGTGGATTGATGAGATCCCCTCTCAGTCTTCTCTTCTCCTGCAGTCTCTCCTCACCAGAGATGCTCCAGACCCCTCATCATCTTTGTGGCCTCTGCTGGACTCTCTCCAGTAGCTCCTTGTCTTTCTCGTCCTGAGGAGCCCAGAACTGGACACAGCACTCCAGAGGGGCCTCACTAGGGATGAGCAGAGGGGCAGAACCCCCTCCCTGATCTGCTGGTCTCCCAGTGTCCCCCAGGATCCCATTGACCCTCCAGGCCTCAGAACACACTGTTGGCTCATGGTCAGCTTGTCACCCATCAAGCCATCCTTCAACCCAGAGCTGCTTCCCAGCAGGTCAATCCCAGCCTGAACTGGGACTGGTTTCTTCCCTTTCCTGGAGTTCCTTGGACCACCCTGCTCTTGTTGCCCCAGAAATGGAGAACCCTGTAACTCCAGCCCAGTTAATTCCTAGTAAATACAGAGCCAGCAAAGGTGCTGTCTGACCAGAGGTGCAGTCACTCTGGTGCATTTGCTATTTCAAGCTTGACAACTCCAAGTTTGTTTATAAAGGGCTGAGCTGTGCTATCACCAATCAATAACTCCAAGGGATCACTTGATCCCCCTCAGTGAAACAGCCCCTATCCTGCCTGTGGCAGAGTTGCCTGAGGACCATTTGTGCTCATCCCTGCTCTTTCACCATCAACGTGGTCCCCTTTGGACCCAGAACCAGCAGAAATTTAGCAAAACACCACAGGATCTACTTTGGGAGTGATGCAACCTCAGTTTGATGGACAAGGACATGGGAAGCACAAAAAAAAGCAGCTTGTCCAAGGTAATTTGTTGGCTCAGGGAATCTCCAAAAATAGAACTGGTTACGCCTGCCACTTCAGTTAACCTTTGGGCTGTGCCCTCAAATCCTTCCTTGGTTCACTGGGAATTATTGTCAGATACTGGCCAAGGACCAAGGCAGGCTGGAGTACAAGGGTTAGGAGCCTGAATTTTACTGATCTCACCAAATTTCAGGCTGCTGTTTGTTCTTTTGCTCTCCAAAACAAATTTCCCATCTGAATGGAAATGGAGCCACGCAAAGGGATTTGTGCTGTAACCCCAAGGTCGTGGCTTGATCCCCACAGGGACCATTCACTTGAGAGCTGGACTCAGTGATCCTTCTGGGTCCCTTCCAGCTCAGAATATTCTGTGATTCTGGAGAGGCTGCAGAGAGGGGGAGGGAGAGAGGGGAACACAGAGGAGCTGCCAGGGCAGGCTCAGACTGCAGGAGATGGCAAACAGCCCACACAGCAAGAACTCAGGGGTGCCTGGGCCAGACACACAGTGCAGGGACTGCCTTGGAACCATCATCTCACTGGGCTGCTGCTGTTTCACAGCTGCAATATCCCCAGCACTGCTCTGTCCTCTGCTCCAGATGCAGCCCTGACCTTTTGGCAGGAGCTTCCCTAATTGTGTTTTCCTCAGGTTTGCTCATCAGCTGAATGGCATGAACCATAACCTCCCCTCCCTGTGTGAAGGGAGAAAGGGGGGAAGGGAGAGAAGGATTTGCAAGGAAAAAAAATAATGCTTAGGAATTCCTTTGCACCAGCAAAACAGCTGCAATAATTGACAGATGCAGCTGTTTTCCTGAGAGGACAAACAAAATTCTCGCTTTTTCTGCAGCTTTATCAGCCAGAAACAACTGAGAAGAGCCAGAAGATCCATCCTGATTAAAGCTTTGTGCTAATAAAGCCAAGCTTGTAGGTTTGACCCCTGTATGTGCCATTCACTTAAGAGTTGGACTTGATCCTTGTTGAGTCCATTCCAACTCGGAATATTCTGTGATTCTCTGAACTCTTGTGATCACAACATCTAAAAAGAAATTAATTAATAAATAAATATGTCCTGTTGGACCCCAGTTTAAATAAGCAAGACCCAGGAGGGGCAGGGAGTGGCGGAGCTGTCACCAGGTTGGATCTGGTGTCTCCTGCTGCCACCAGAGCCAGGATTTGTCCCCGTGGGGCTGTTCAGCTGTAACTCTAAAAGCCAAAGGGTTGATGTTGAGTCTTCCTTGGAGTTCTCTGCCAGAGGCTCCAGGCAGGGCCGTTCCCCCTGGCTCTGGTCAGAGCATGTTTTACATCCTGCCCTGTCCAGGGTGGTCTGAGGGCAACTGTGGGAACGAGTTCCTGCTCGATTTTGGTCCACGGATTGTCACTGCTCAGGCGCCCATCCCCAAATCCTTCTTCTTCACGGAATCACAGAACCTTTGAGGCTCTCAAGGACCTCTGAGAACACCAAGTCCAACCGCCCCCCAGCCCTGCTGCGGTCACCGCTAACCCACGGCCCCAGCTGCTACATCCAGATGGTTTTTTGGGTTCTTCCAGGGCTGGCGATTCCACCACTGCCCTGGGCAACCGTGCCAGAGCTTTACCACCCTTTCCATGAAGAAGTTTTTCCTCATATCCAACCCAAACCTCCCCAGGCACACCTTGAGTCCGCACCCTCTCATTCCATGGGATCTTAACCTTACTCTGCTTTACCACCTTCTCCCCCTTTCCCAAAATCTCCCGCCGTGTCTCCGCACTCCCGCACGGCTCCCCAGCGCTGCCCACAGCCGGGACCAGTGGGAAGGGCTGCGTTCCCGTTCCCAGCTCAGCCCGTTCCCAGTTCAGCCCGTTCCCAGTCCAGCCCGTTCCCAGCTCAGCCCGTTCCCAGCTCAGCCCGTTCCCAGTTCAGCCCGTTCCCAGCTCAGCCCGTTCCCAGCTCAGCCCGTTCCCAGCTCAGCCCGTTCCCAGTTCAGCTCGTTCCCAGCTCAATCCGTTCCCAGTGTCCCGGACCCGGCACCGGGTCAGCGACCGCGAGTAACCCGCGCCCGAGGAGGGGGCGGGAGCTCGCCGTGACTGACAGCCGCGTTCTCCAATAGCCCTGCTGTGCGCGCCGTTTCTCAGCCGCGTGGGCGTGGTCTCGCCGTGACCGACAGCCGGCCCACCCAATAGCGCGGCGGTGCGCGTCTCACCGCCGGGAGTGGGCGTGGCTGGAGGCGTCTTCAACCAATGGTGTGTTTTGAGGGGCAGGGAGTGGGCGGGGTCAGACCGGAATGGCCACGCCCCCTCCGCCGCGTGCGGGCTAAAGGGGCCCCGCCCGGCGGCGCGCGACAGCTCCTGAGGCGCCGCGTGCGCTCCCGTCTGGCCCTGAGGTAACGGCGCGGTCCTAAAGCCCGGTCTGGGTCCTAAAGCTCTATTCGGGTCCTAAAGCCCGATTCAGATCCTAAAGCCCGATTCGGGTCCTAAAACCCGGTCTGGGTCCTAAAGCCCGGCCTGGGTCCTAAATCCCGGCTGGGTGCAGGGAAGGGGCTCTGTGTGTGTGGGGGGGTGTCCCGGCTCCCCGCGGCCCCCAGGTGTCCCCGGTGGAGTTGGTGGCCCGAGGGCGAGGTTTTGGGGGGCAGGGGGGTGTTTGATTAAATAAACCGGGGTGAGGTTTATTTACACACACACACACCCTGTCGGGGCAGGAGAACTGGGGGCTGAGGCGGGGGATGGTCTGAGGAGAAGGTCTGTCCCTTCCACGGGTCACCTGTGCCCACCCAGGGAACGGGGGGTGACCTGGGAGCTTGGGATCCTCCATGGGATCACCTGGGTGCTCAGCGATCCTCTGTGTGGTGACTTGGGTGCTCATGGGATCCTCCATGAGATCACCTGGCTGCTCGTGGAATCAATCCTCTGTGACATCACCTGGGTCCTCAGGGTTCCTCTGTGAGATCACCTGGATCCTCAGGGATCCTCCGTGGGATGACCTGGGTGCTTAGGGATCCTCCATGGGATCAACCTGGGTGCTCAGGGATCCTCTGTGGGATTACCTGGGTGCTCAGGGATCCTCCTTGGAATGACCTGGACACTTGGAGATGCTCCATGAGGTGACCAAGGTGCTCAGGGGATGCTCCATGGGGTGACCTGAGCACTTGGAGACGCTCCATGAGGTGCTTGGGATGCTCCTGTGGCAGCTCCCGACCTGGCTGAGCCTCCTGCAGACTCAGTGCCGTGTGTGGCAGCGGGTGGAAACACGGGTGACCCACCCCTGGAAACACATCCCTGTGCTTTCCTACTCCGCGGGAGGGGATGTCCCTCCCCCCGGCGAATGTGCGGATGGTGCAGTAAAGCCAACAGCCCTTCAGCAAAGAGGAACTCGGAGCAGCCTCCCCGTGAGTCACAGTGCTGGGGAATTCACCTAAAATATCCCGGTGTCCTGCAGAAACAATCTGCACGAAACTGAGAGTTCTGAGAGGTCTGCGTGGCCAAGGAACGGTGCTGGTGCCAGTGCCCTGCCCTGGGTCTGGCTGGCAAAGGCTGGGGTGGAGTCAGATCCCTCTCTGGAGTGTTGAAGGAGGTTGGAGGGGCTTTTCCTCTGCTCCAGCATCAGGAGGACATCAGGTAATTTCGCAGCAGAGCCCGGTGGTCAGTGGTACTGCTGAGGACAGAACCTCGGGAAGCTTTTATTGCTGCCCTTTGTTAAAAATGGAATTTATCTGAAAGAGGAAGAGTGAGCTGCTCAGCTTCTGTTTCCTCACTTCATCAGTCTTGGCAGGAAACAAAGGAACAAAAAGGCCAGGTTTCAGTTTTGGTGGAGATGTGGAAAGGCAGCGAGATAATGTGCTAATAATAATGTGGTAATGTGGACAGTGAAATCTGGACAGGAGATTTACCAGAGCAAAGAAATCAGCCACAGGAAGCCGAGTGAGGAATGTCACGTGGCTGATAACACACTCAGTAATTTGAATTTGAACTGGTGCTGTCGAAGCTCTGTGTTTTAGGGAAAGGTGTGTTCAGAGCCTGTTGCAAATGAAACCTCCCCTCCTGCCCTGCCAGGAGTTTAAACGTTGTCAGGTCTTAATTCTGCTTTGCCAGTGAAGCTCTGCAGTGCTTCCAGTGGAATCACTCCAGCTCCAGTTCTTCTGGGACACGGTGCTCCCTCAAAGCACAGCGTGTTTTGTACTTAAATGATTGAAGTAGTCACACGGGCTTAATTAAAAGGGAGGTTTTCTTCGGCAGGATTTTTGTTTGACTGTGTGTTCTCTGCGTTCCTGAAGATTTGTGGCACATCATGGGGTGTTCACTCCTCTGGGAACAGCGTGGGGCAGGAGAGGATCATTTGTGAGCTGTTGAATGCTTTGGGTTGGAAAGGACCTTAAAGATCATCCAGTTCCAGCCATGGACCGTGTGTGTTTTCCAGTGGCTTGTGCAGCATCAGGGAGGGAGGGGCCGAGCTGCAGAGCTGAGCAGAGCCAGGGAGAGTGTGTTGGATGGGAAAATTTTGTTTCTAACCTGAATTGTATAAAACGCCCGACTGGTTTGGGATCCCTGTGTTCTGGTTTGGGATCCCTGTGTTCACAAGGCAGCTTGCACCACGGCTAGGCTGTATTTCAGGGCACCAGGGCGCTCCCGAAGTGCTGCTGCTGCTTTCCGGGTGCCGAGGGCCACGTGGCATTAACATCCATCTCCTCCTTGGAGAGCCCTTCCCACTGGATGTGATGGTGACAGCTCCCTTAGGAGCCGGTCCAGAGGAGAACGCCAAGGTGATTAGAGGGCTGGAGCACCTCTTCTGCCAGGGAAGGCTGAGACTATTGTGGTTGTTCAGCCTGGAGAAGGAAAAGCTTTGGGGTGACCTAATTGGAGTGACCTAATTATGACTTTCTAGTACCTGAAAGGAGCTGACAAGAAAGATGGGGAGAGACTGTTCACAAGGGGTTGGAGTGACAGGACAAGAGGGAGCGGCTTCCCTCTGCCAGAGAGTAGATTTCGTTTAGATACTGGGGAGAAATTCTTCCCTGTAAGGGTGGGGAGGCCCTGGCACGGGTTGCCCAGAGAAGCTGTGGCTGCCCCATCCCTGGAAGTGTCCAAGGCCAGGTTGGAGCCACCTGGGATAGTGGGAGGTGTCCCTGCCCATGGCAGAGGGGTGGAACAAAATGATCTTTCAGGTCCCTTCCAACCCAAACCATTCTGGGATTCTGTGATAGCTGGAGTGAGAACACCTCCACCCTTGAAAGTTGCTTTGTGCATTAAAGCACAGACAGCAAGAGAAAGGCTGTAATTAGTGCAGATCTTCCTTCGGGGCCGCGAGGGAGCCCTGACCCCGTGGTGCGGTGCTGGTGGGTGCAGCCTTGCCAAGGAGTGGCAGCTGCTGGGGTTTTGCCCCTCCTGGGCTCCTGCTCAGCTTCTGGAGCAAGAGAGGCCGTGGGGACCCCTCGGGTTGCCCCGCTCAATCTGGGATCCCCTGTGCTCTCCCACATACGGGTTTGGGCTCCTCCGGGCTGGGGAGGGATGTTCCCCGTGCCGGGCAGGTCTGGGTGGCTCCTCTGCAGAGACAAAACCCTCCTCCTCCTCTCGCAGCCCTTACTAAAACCCCCGGAATAAACCGCTCCGGTGTTTCACCCTGGAACGGGGTGTGTTGGGCAACGTCCGCCGGTTATCTCGGCGCTTCACAGCTGTTTGGTTGGTTTTTTTTGGAGACATCCCTCTCTGAGCTGCTGGTGAATTAAACTCCTCCTGGCGCGGTGACTCGCGGGCTGTAGCAAAGCGTGGCGTGAGCGGCAACGTGTCCTTGCGGAGATGAGTAAGCGGAAAGGGGGATGAGCTTTCCTGGGCTCTGACTTGTGGCTGGCGTGGCTTTCAGCCCTCCCGTCAGAGGCTGCAGCGTGGCTGGGTCGGATTCATCACATAAAAGGGGCTCTTTTCCTTTCGTTCCTGTCGCTCGTCACTGGGACGAACGCGCGCCTCACATCACCCGATTTAAACGCGTCTGTCTAACGCAGGTACAAAATAGCAGCTTAAAATCCACTTCTTAAAGAGATCAGGGATAATGAGATTCATGTCCAAATCCCTCGAAACAATTAAAGCTCAGCCTGGAAACTCATAAGCGTCAAAGGCTTTTGATGAAGGTGAACCTTGAATAAAATCAGCGTTTAGAAAAAACACTTGGTTTAGGTGATGAAATCTCATAAGAAAAAGTGCCGAAAGCATCGTAGGAGCTACAAAGAAAAAAACCCCAACCACCCAAAATAGATGCAAAATAGATGAGAACAGGTTAAATCCGGAGTGCCCAGGGCTGTGTCCCCAGGGAGGGACCCGAAATCCCCGGTGCCGGGACTGGCGGGGCAGGCGCGGGGCCAGAGCCTCCTTAAGAGGCGGCGGTGTGGGGTGACGAGCCGCTTCCAATTGCGAGGCAGCAGCACATGACATAAGATGCTCCAGATCTGCCTCCTGGGCGCTACTTTAAAAATAAAGGCTGTTGCACGTCGTGCTGGGCGCCGGTGCGGGGCGGCTGCGGAGGGGAGGCTGCGGGGCGGCGATGCGCTGTAAGGCCGGAGCCTGC
>VXBA01002737.1:108307-153404 GCA_013399895.1 Serilophus lunatus
GTGGGGTTGAAATGGTTCGGCTCTCGGGGCGCTTTCAGAGGTGTAGGGTCTTGGTTTGGGGTGGGTGTATTGTCAGGTTTTTGAATTGAACCGAGGGCGCTGCGCCCGCTGTCACAATTCCCCGTGTTTCCTGCGGGTGTAGAAGGGTCGAGTTGTGCCTCTTTGGGGCTGCCTCTCTCATTGAGCTACGACAACAGAAGCTGATTTACTGTGATGTTTGGTCGTATTTTAATTTTGAAAACCTGCTTTCCACAGGGACGATGCTGTGTGAGTCAGATGCACGGATGGCACTTGTGGAACCCGTCCCCGTGGCTTATTGTAATTCAGTTCCTCAAGGGAACTGTGAGGTGTCACTGGATGATCTACTGCTCGACTCTTCACCTAGGTCTGTCTATTTTAAGATTTTATTTATACATATAAATATATATATACTGTATATATACTTTGTATTCTAATCTGAATTAAAATAATTTTGGAAGAGCCCTGCTCGGGGGACAGCCCATGTGCAGTAGCTACATTGATCTCCACCAAACTCCTGTGAGAGGCTGCTTAGATTTACAGACTAAAGAGCAGATTAGTATTTAAGGGTCTATCTCTCCCCACAGCATAATGGGATCTAGCTGAATAAAACCTCTTTACCTAATTTTTTTCAGGCTACACTGAATTACATGTTGTAAGGGGGAGAAAAAGATGACTTGATTGACTGTGAGGGAAAGAGCTGGGGCTTTTTTGCTCATATTACTGGGTCATTTGCATGCTTTGATCATAAAAGCTGGTGGAGAAATGGTGCAGAACTATTGCAACTGAGGATTAATTTGTGCTGAAAAATGTTCTCAGTAATGAGGAGGGAACGTGCAGCTGGGAACATCTTGTAATCCCTTTGGGAGAAATAAAAAACATTATTTACTCAGCTCTGGTTGTTGAGTTGGAGATTAGTTCAGAGAAGCAGTTCTGCTTTTGGACAGTACATGGGATCAGCCATGTCAGATCTTCTCTGTGCCTTAAATCCTATATTCCCAAGGCAGTAATAGTTGACTATTCCCTAGAAAATCAAAGCAAGCTTAAACCAGAGGGAAGGGATTTCTCCCTTCCACTGAAATTCACACAGTGTCTGGTCTGGAAAAAAGGGAGTAAAACATGGGGTTCAGTGGGAGCCCATCTTGGATTAGACTGAGGAGTTTGTGTGTGAGCTCCCAGCTGTGCAGAGTGTTGGGGTTACTGTGATATCAGGGCCCTGCAGCCCTTCTAGAAGTTCCTGCAACCAAAGGCTGTCATGGGGAAGAGCAAACACTGAGCACGGGCCTGGAGAAACACCTTCATGATGGCCTGAAGCAAAGGGCCCTGGTAGGGCAAGGCAAGATGGGAATTTTTGCTCTCTGAAGTACAATCTTGGATCAGCTAAAATTCAGATTTAGTGCTGTGTTGATAGTCCAGGCTTATTGCCCAGGACAGGGGAACAAGCATCATCTGCCTGGTTGGAGGGTTGGATGTCCTTCTAGGGACCAAATCCCAAATCTCACAGGATCTGACTTCCAACTCCTGGTCTCAAGTGGAGGCTGCAACTCGATTATCCCATACCCTCATCTCATGTAAGAAAATCCTTGGAAAGGGGTGAGGAACAAACCTGTTTTGCAACCACAGGCAGGTGGTGCTTCAGCAGCTGTTGCAGGGCTGGAAGTGAAAGGGACTCTGAGGGCTGGGAGGACATGGGATGGGCCTGTTCCCATTCCTTCACAGACATCTGGTGGGAGCCTGATGGCTTTATTAAGAATACCTAAGAGCAAGATTTCCTATTAAATCAATTTCCTGCTGTTCTGCAGGAAATCTCTGTGGGTTTTCCCATGGGATGACTCGGGAGAGGCTGCAGGGCCCTGGACTCACATATTGCAGACAGGAGATGAGCACCAGATCCATGTGCCACTTCCTACCCCCCCTCTTCCTTCTCCCAGCTGCAGATTCTTTGTTTCAGGCACCTGGAGCAGACCTCTGGAATTAAATGATGGCTGGTTTTGGGCTGATGTACAATTCTTCTGTGATGAGGACAACATACATGTGTCCCAAAACAATCCCTTGCACACTCTGAGGGACCTGAGCCATGTAGGGTAATAAATTACTAAAGTCACCTGCAGGACATCAGGAACCTCTTCAAGCTCCAAGGACACAGTGAAATGAAGTGATGGAGCAACATCCCTCAGTGATAACTGCTTTTGCCTTGCAGGACTGCTGAGCCCCACAGCACTGAGCCAGGGCAAGATTCCAGCATGGAAGGGTGTCAGGTGAACTCACTTGATTCCAAAGGTGAGTGGAGAGAAGTTTGGTTACTGTAATGTGCATAAAATCATTATTGGAAAGAGATACAATGGTGGAAGAACCAACTCAGGTTGCAGGGTCTTGAACTTAGACTTTAAAGCAGAGCTGTGCTTCAAGGAGTAAATAAGTTGTGTCAGTCCCTGCTGCTTATTTAGCAGGTACCAGTGACCTGCTTTCAGTCCTCCTTAAAAGCAAGTAAAATAGCAGAGTATAAGATGCAGGAAGCTCCCACCTTGCAGTACAAAAGCTTTAGGGAAGCAGGACAGGTTAGAGAGGGTGTAAGTGGAAAATGTTTAACAGAATTTAAAAGTGCTTCAAAGGCTTCCAATCTGAAATACTGAGGGTCATACCGCAAAATTGCCAAGAAGAAAAGGTCAAAAAGTGAATGTGGGAGGGTGTATAACAGCATTTGTTTTTGTATGCTTGATATTTGTATTTATGTCTCTGTTATGGCAGCAAGAAATGTCTAAATCTGAGGTGCTGAACCCTTTTCTTTCCAACCAGCCTCCCCCTCTCCTGCCTCCAGAGTGTGGACAACACGTCGGGATGGAGAAGTGAGGCTGAGGATGGAGGAGCAGGGTGTAGGCAGTGAACCACCAAAGACAGTTCACCAGCTGTTCCAGGAAGCTGTTGATAAATATGGTGACTATTATGCCCTTGCATCCAAAAAAGGTGGCCAGTGGATAAAGCTGACATATAAGATGTACTATGATGAGTGCTGTAAGGCAGCCAAAAGCTTCCTCAAGGTAAGTTTTTGCTGAGTTCTTGTTCATATTCATTGAATCCCAGAATGGTTTGAGTTGGAAAGAACCTTAAAGCCCATCCAGTCCCACCCCCTGCCATGGGCAGGGACACTTCCCACTATCCCAGGTGGCTCCAATCTGGCCTTAGACACTCCCAGGGATGGGGCAGCCACAGCTTCTCTGGGCAACCTGTGCCAGGGCCTCCCCACCCTCACAGGGAAGAATTTCTTCCCAATATCAGATGTAAATCTTCCCTCAAATTTTAGTTTGAAAACTCTCCCTCTTGTCCTACCACTGTGTAAAATGTCAGTTTAATGGTCACTCATTTAAGTGCTGGGATGGCTGCAGTCCACAATTATTTTCTGAGTGTTGATGAGTCTTACAGGGAAGTACCTGAACATGCCATGGACACCTTGGTACTTAACACAGGGGTTTTTTTTGAATTTCTTTCCAGTTACTTCCACATGGAACTAAAAAGAAGGAAACATTAAAAGCAAGGTTTGGTGTGTATGGCTGTGCTAATCTTTCTGAGAAGAAACTTGAAGGGATGCTTATGAACCAGATTTAAATGTCCCAGCTGGCAAAGCCTTTTGCCTATCCTGCTGGGATTTAAACACCCAGAGAGAGAAAGCAACACTCTGTGTTCTTACTGTTACAATGAAATCTTAAGGCCACTCTGTTTTCACTTCTGTGGTGGAATCTTCCAGTCTGAGGGAAACCCGGAGGAGGATTTAAAGACTGGGACTTCAACAGCTTGAATTTCATATAAAAGTGTCTGTGACTGTCACTGGAGCTTGTTGTTCTTGTCATTGCTGATACCTGATATATCTCACCTGTATTAAATGTCTCTTACCTTCTCATTCCCAAAGGGAGCTGATAACTCCTGGATTGCAGGTTTATATTAGTGTCAGTGAATCAGTCATTCCAAGCACAGACCTCAGCAAATCCCTTTTTCTCCTGCCCACTTAGAGTGGGACAGTGCCTGATGTGAGACTTAACTGGTTCCATCCTGGCTTTTGGGAAGTTTTTCAGTGGGAATTACCCTCTGTAATACCATGAACTCTTCCCTCAACCTTGTGCTTGCAGCAGAGATGTGTAAATTAACTCTGAGCTTTCTTCAAAGGAAAACCAAGACTGCTGTAATTTCATCTCTTGTTTACAGCTGGGGCTGGAGCGTTTCCATGGAGTGGGCATCCTGGGATTTAATTCTGCAGAGTGGTTCATTGCTGACATTGGAGCAATCTTTGCAGGGTAAGAGTCTTGCCTCTTGCCACGGATTTTGGCAATCAATAATTGCAGAATCCACATGAGAAGCAAATTTTGATTAAAACCCCCCAACGAAGTACAATAAAAACCTCAAACCCAATTGCTTATATTTTAATGTGATGAAGGAAACTAGAACCTGAACTCTTTTATGCATAATGAATTAATGAGACAAAAATTAACATTTTTTTACCCAGGTGCTTCTCTCAAAATAAGATGACCAGTAGGTTAATCTCAAAGAATTCTTGCAAATACTGTGATTAAAAATATGTTGGGAAATGCCAGAGAATCCCAGGCCTGGATTTTGATATCTGCCTTCCATATGAGACATTTTGATCCCTTAAACCACTCTGACATTTCCCATGCCCCAGATCAGAGCCTTTGCTCTTGGGATTAACCCTCCATTTTTTTTGCCATTTTGTGGGATATTCTTCTTAAAGTTTTTTTCCTCTGAAAAGATCTGAATTTTGCTTGTCCTCTCATTCTGTGTTTGCTTCTATGTTTTATTTTTAACCTTGCAGGGGGTTTGCTGTTGGGATCTACACCACAAACTCCCCTGAGGCCTGTCATTATGTAGCAGAGAACTGCAGTGCCAACGTTATAGTGGTGGAAAACCATAAACAGCTGGAGAAAATCTTAGAAGTAATTATGTTTTTCAAATGTCTGGGGGTTACAGCATCCTGTTGACAGATGTGGGAGGGCATAACCTGGGGAGGATGCTGGCTCTGAAAGCACAGGTGAACTGGCCGAGCCTTCCTGGTGTCTCCCTGCTCCAGCCAGACAAGTTGTCACTGGTACTGAGTCTTACAAGAGGTTAAGTGGTGATTTCACTCCTTAGAGCCTTGAGCTTAAAATGTGAGAAGCCAAAACGAACAGCTGAGCATCCTCTGGGTTTTCTGGCAACATCCCAGTTGAAATTGTGAGTTTCTAGTGAGGCTTCCCTGTTCTTTCAGTGGCACAGATGGGCTTTGCTTGGCTTTACATAAAATGGCAAATAGCAGGAGCCTTGCAAGTGGTGGGTTAATTGGCCTAGAAGAGACAAGCTGGATTGATCCCTTCTCATGAATCTCCCTTCCTAACACAGATTGAGCATAAACTACCTCATTTGAAGGCCATTGTCCAGTATGGGGAAGAGCTAAAAGAGAAGAGACCCAATTTGTACTCGGTAAGTCCTGGATGTCTTCATGGCTTGTAAATCTGGGTTGTGTTCAGCTGGTGCAAATGCCTGTCACCTTCACAGGACTTTAAAACATCTGGTGGGTGATATCCCTGCCTGTGGCAGAGGGCAGGAATGAGATGGTCTTAAAGGTCCCTTCCAACCCAAACCAGTCTGGAATTCTGTGGCTGTGAGCTCATGTTGGCCATGGTGAGGCTGAGCAGGAGCTGTTGTGCAAACCTGGATAATTCCTGTTGTAAGGAGGGTGGTACATTACCAACTCCTGCAAGGCAGCCTGGGGTCCCACAGTTACTCCAGTGAGGACCAGGGTTGCTACAGAGCTGTAAAGCTGCTCCGGGTGGATCTGTCTCCTTTCTGCTTCTCACTGTGCCTCGTGTGGCAGCCAGAAAATTGTGTGGGGTGACACTGGAGTGACCTTTTCCAGGTATTTGGACTAAGGAAATGGTTTCCTTCTCTTCACGTATAGCAAAGGGTTTAATTTTTTGTGTGAAAGGTGGCTTACAAAGTGACAGAGCTTTTCTCTTCTGTGCACAGTGGAGTGAGTTCATGGAGCTGGGCAGAGATGTGCCAGACACTCTGCTCCATCTGGCCATGGCATCACAGAAGCCCAACCAGTGCTGCACGCTCATCTACACCTCTGGGACCACGGGGCAGCCCAAGGGGGTCATGCTCAGCCATGACAACGTGAGTGTCTGCTTGTCCAGCTGCCATCCCAGGGAACTGGGACTTGGGGTGAGGGCTGAGGGAAGGCAGAGATCAGCGGGAAAGCACAGAATCAGGGAATATCCCGAGTTGGAAGGGACCCCAGGTATCATCCAGTCCCACCCCTGTCCCTGCACAGACACCCCACCAATCCCACCCTGTCCCTCAGAGCGTTGGCCAAACCCTCCTGGAGCTCTGGCAGCCTTGGGGCCGTGACCAAACCCTGGGGAGCCTGGGCAGTGCCCAACCTCCCTCTGGGGGAAGAAGCTTGCCCTGAGATCCATCCCAAGCCCTGACACAGCTCCAGCCCTTCCCTGGGCTCCTGTCCCTGGTGCCAGAGCAGAGCTCAGCCCCTGCCCCTCCGCCTCCCCTCGGGAGGAGCTGCAGACCCCGAGGAGTCTCCCCTCAGGCTCCTCTGCTCCAGCTGAACGAGCCAAGTGCCTGATGTTGAGACATCTGAACACTGTAGCTGTGTCTGTGCCTGGAAGAGCCCCCACTGACTCCCCTGTGGGTTCTGTGCAGCTCACGTGGACGGCGGCGGTGGCCGGGCGGTTCATTATGCTGTCAGATGCTGCAGAAAGGCAGGAGCAGGTGGTCAGTTACCTGCCCCTCAGCCACATCGCTGCCCAGATGACGGATATCTGGTCAGCAATGACCTTTGGAGTCCAGGTTTTCTTTGCTCAACCAGATGCATTGAAGGTAAATACACATAATAATAAACCTACACCCATCCACCTGCTTGTAGCTGGGCTGGGTGCTCAGCACAAGGCTGAGTTATCCTGTGGTTCTGGAATCTTTGCTGACTGGGTTTATTTGCCCAGTGACCAACTGCCCCTGTTGGTTTTAGAGCCCCTTTGACCTTTGCCTTTTGGCTGTCACAGGCTGGGAGAAGCTGACCCAGCACTTCACAACTGGGACCTGCTGAGTGTCTCACCTCTCACCCGTTCCCCACCCCGAGAGCTGATTGAGCAACAGCTCTGTGTGTGCTCTGCCTGCATTTCACAAGGGCACCAGTTATATCTGTGACCTGAGAAAAGGATTCTTCTCCCAGTGCTGTGTCAGCACTGGCTCTGGAAGCATCTGACCTTTACTGGCCTCCCAATCTCCATTGGAACTCCCTGGGGTTTCCTTTCTCTTGGTGCCACTGCAGAAAATGAGCAATTCCTGAAAACTGATGGCACAGTCCCAGATTTTGTCTTGTGACTGGCACGGACCTGAAGCCTCCAGTGTTTCTAAAAACTGCATTAAATTCTGCTTCTCTCAGGGCACCTTGGTAGAGACCCTGCGGGAAGTGAGGCCAACTGCTTTTTTGGGGGTTCCTCGTGTCTGGGAAAAAATGGAAGAGAAAATGAAATCCGTAGGCATGAAATCGTCGGCGTTACGAAGGAAAGTGGCATCGTGGGCCAAGGGAGTGGGGCTGCAGACCAACCTGAAGAGGATGAATGGGTAATTATGAGCTGTAATTAAGGGGTGTTAGTGAGCATTAGGACAAATTTACTATGAGGGATTATATTCCATTCAAGGATCACATCCAACATAACAGGCCGGATTTATGGACGGTAAAGGCAAACATAGTGCTGGGACCTGAGGGTGAGCAGCGAGGGCTGGATGGGAATTAATTAACTGTTCTACTGAATAAACTAGACTAGGATGAAGAGGAAAGGAGGAACAGGGAGAAGTTCTATTGGAGACAGACCCTGTGTTCATTCTCTTCCCCCAGGTATTCCGAGGTGCCGGTGAATTTCCGCCTGGCCACACACCTGGTGTACAGGAAGGTGAGGAAGGCCCTGGGGCTGGACCGGTGCACCAAGTGCTACACAGGGGCTGCTCCCATCACCAAAGAGACCCTGGAATTCTTCTTGAGCCTGAACATCCCTGTGCTGGAGGTATATGGGATGAGTGAGAGCTCTGGGCCTCACACAGTCTCTCTACCTCACGCCTTCAGAATCGCCAGGTGAGCACCTTCCTGGGAGCAGAGCAGGGGGAATGGTTGGTTCAGGATTTCTCCTGCGTCTGGCACATCCATCCCTCCTGATACAGCTCATCCCAAGTTTTGCTGCCAGTAAAAGGTCATTGGAGGGGCTGGTTCCTTTGGCCACATCTCAGAGATGAGTTTTGCCAAGGGCAGCAGCAGCAGCAGGGATGCTTAAATTGAACTTGGCTGGATTCTGTAGGAGCAGTGGAGGGCTGGTGGGAAGAAGGAAGAGTTGGTAACTCCAACCTACACTTCACTTTAATGGCAAATGACTGAAGGCAGGGGGGCTGCACTGTGTCTGTTCAGTTTGAACAGTAAACGTTTGCTGCCAAGGATATCAATCTTCTCATCCAAAGCTCAGGTGTTGAGAACAAGAAGAGCAAAACCCCAGGTGTGTGAGCACTGATCTCTGCAATAACAGCTTTCTCTGTAGCTTCCCTTACATGAGCAGATGCCTTTTAAGCTCCTCCCTGAAGCCATTGTACTAAAAAACTGCTGGGCTTTGTTCAAACTCTTCATCTCAAGGGGGTGCTGCTGTAACCTCTGCTTGAATTGAATTGAAAACCAATTAATGCCGTGGGTTTGTGTTCTCTTTGAGCTGTGGGAAGGAAGTCACAGGCTGCAGGACCCTGATCCATAAGCCAGACAGGGATGGCATTGGGGAGATCTGCTTCTCAGGGAGGCACATCTTCATGGGCTACTTGAACATGGAAGAGAAAACCAAGGAGGCAATCGATGAGGATGGGTGGCTGCACTCCGGGGACCTGGGCAAGCATGATAAAGATGGATTCCTCTATGTCACAGGCAGAATTAAAGGTAACTCATCCCCTGCCTTTGTTTTCTTGATGTTATGCAGCACTATGGAATCACAGTTGTGAAGCTGGGAAAGGCCTCATGGAGTCCAACTGTTCCCCCAGCACTGCCAAGGCCATCACCAACACATGTCCCCAGTTGCCACATCTCCATGTCCTTTAAATCCCTCCAGGGATGGTGATTCCACCACTGCCCTGAGCAGTCTGTTCCAATGCTGAACACCCTTCCAGTGAAGAAACTTTCCCAATATCCAGCCTAAACGTCCCCTGGTGCAGAGAAGTCTCTTTGGGTTGTGTGATTCTGGCTTGCTCAGATTATTTCAGTCCTCCTCCTGGAGTTTCCATGTGGCTGCAGGATGTCCTGGCTCTGAGCATGTGACAAAATGTGTGTTAGGAGGAGAGGGGTGGCTTCTGGAACCAGGGAGTTATTGCAGAGTGGGGAACAAACCCTCTGATTTCAGCAGCAGCACTTAGAGCTGTATGGGCTTGTTTTACCGCCAGTTTCAGGAGCTTTTGCTGGAGGACCTCCAAGGAAAACAACAGCTTAACACTGTTGTGCAAGTGGGTTGTAGCAATGTGGCTCTTGGGACACCACTTGAAGCAACCCCAAACAAACCCAGCAAGGCTCCAGCCCTCAAAGAGACAGGTGCCCACACGAGGGGCTGCTCTGAGAAATAACTGAGGAATGTGGGCTCCCCTCTGCTCTGCATCACAGAGGGACCTCCAGCCTCAGCAACTCTTCAGTTTCTGAACAATTTGGGTGCCAACTTGGGCACCTCAGAGTCCATGGTGTCTGTGCCAGGGTGCTGGGGGTTCATCCTGTGTTCCCAGACTGCAAACAGCTGCACCTGCAGGGCACTGAGGCAGCTCCCTCAGGGCTCTCTGTGTGTGCACAGCTCCAGCTCCTCTCTCCTGGCCTGGCTGGAGTCATGGAATCAGCATTAAGGCTGGAAAAGCCTTCTGCAATCAGTCACCCAGTACTGCCAAGGCCCTAATCCATGTCCCTAGGTGCCACATCCACATGTTTTTAATGGTTCCAGGGATGATGATTCCATCCCTTCCCCAGCCCTCTGTCAGACACAGACTGTTTGATCCAGCAGATAGGAGGGAGCTGTTGAATTGTCTCAGATTGTGGGAAGGCAAGAACCTCCAAACATTAATCAAAACTTGATTGTTTTCCAGAACTCATCATCACTGCAGGAGGTGAGAACATTCCTCCCATTCCAATCGAGGATGCTGTCAAAAATGCTGTTCCCATCATCAGCAATGCCATGTTGGTTGGAGACAAAGCCAAATTCCTTGCTATGCTTCTGACACTAAAGGTAACAGAAAATAGCAGGGGGAATCCACCTGTGTTGCTGAATGTGATTAATTCCAGGGAGGAAGAGAATTGTTGCACATTTTTAGTGTCCTATGGAGACAGGAGGCAGCATGGAGCACAATTTGTTGTAGCTGAGCTGCAAAGAGCAGCTGTAACCACAGCAAAGTTGTCACTTGCTCAGACTGTTGAGTCCTGCTGTTGCTCAGGGCAGCTGTTCCTGAGCCACAGAGGGCAGGAAGGAATGGAAAGAAAAGACCTAAAAGTGAAGCTGAAAAAGGAAACCCTTCTGCTTTCCTCACCCATTTTAGGCTCTCCCAGAGCAGTCTGGGCAGTACAAAGCTGTCAAGGATTGCTTTGGCAGACTCTGGCTTTAAACTCCACCAGGACACATCTGTGGTGACCTGTGCTGACTGAACCTGTGCAGTCCAGGGGATTTGCAGGACATGGGAATTGCTCATTAATGAGACAGAGGCCCAAGAGACCTGAGCCAGGCCCTGGAGGTGGCCCTGCTGTGCTTGTTGTGGTTGTTGTGCTGTGTGTGACTGTTACACTGCTGTGAGTTGTGGGGAAGTAAACTGTGATCCAGAAAAAGTCTGGGAAAAAGTGATTAACTTTGGATAGCCCAGGGGGAATTTGTCAGATGAGCTCTGTACCCTCTTTGCTCCTTGGCATCAAGGCAACTCTCGAGCAGGCAGAGTGGGGGGGTTTATCTGTGTTTTATCCCAAGTTTCCATTGGCAGCTGGGGTTTGGGTGAAACTGCAGGGGCTGATGGAGAGACAGTCGGCAGTGGGATGGGGGAGAACCTGGGCAGTGTCCCAGGGCAGCATTTTGGGGCTGGAGGCTCCTGAGGGCAGAGGCTCAGCAATACAAAGTTACCTCTTGGGGCTTGTCCTGCAGTGCAAGGTGAATCTAGAAACGGGTGAGCCGGGAGATGATCTCACTCCAGAAGCTCTGGAATACTGTCAGAAGTTGGGCAGCAAGGCCACAAAGGTCTCTGAAATCATCAGCAGCAAAGACAGGGCCATCTATGCTGCAATCCAGAAAGGCATCACAGCTGTCAATGAAGGAGCCACCTCCAATGCCCAGAAAGTCCAGAAGTGGGTCCTTCTGGAGAAGGACTTCTCCCTCTTTGGTGGAGAGCTTGGTGAGTGGGGGTGAGGCATCTGGGGTCCCCCTGCACCCCTTCCTTGGTTTTGAACATCAACACAACCAGCACCCCCATACACAGAGCTGTCCCTGGTCTGTCCTTGCTGTGGCTGTTCCATGTTACGTTTTGCGGGGTGGGATGAATTGGGATGATTTCCCATTTCTGCCCAGCAGCATCAACCAGCACCAAGCTTGTTCTGACCAGCCCTTGTTCTGAGATGCCTCCTGCAGGATCATGGAATCCTACAATGTCCTGAGCTGGAAGGGACCCCCAAGGATCCTCCAGTGCCACCTCCTGGCCCTGCACAGACACCCCAACAATCCCACCCTGTCCCTCAGAGTGTTGTCCAAACCCTCCTGGAGCTCTGGCAGCCTTGGGGCCGTGACCAAACCCTGGGGAGCCTGGGCAGTGCCCACCCCCCCTCTGGGTGATGTTGGGCTGTTTCTTTTCACAGGGAAGGAGGGAGATTCTATTACCCAAAAACCACATTTAGAACTGGTCCCTGTTCCCATGTTCTGCCTCTCCCTCCAGACGTGTTTCACCCCTGGACTGATCTGTGCTCCCAGTGCTTCCCTCACCCTTGACCCTTGTGCTGCTTTTCCACAGGCCCAACCATGAAGCTCAAGAGGCCAGTGGTGGCACAGAAATACAAACACCAAATCGCTCAGTTTTATGCAGATGTGGACACTCCCAACGGGGAGACTTCAGCCCAGAAGTAGCACAGAGCCAGCCCAGAGATTCCCCAGCTCCCTGGGAAGGATTCCCTGGATTCTGTTGGAATAAAGAGGCTCGGCCACACGCAGCTCCTCTGCCCTGTACTGCAGTGTGGTGAGCGTGGTCATACCCATGTTCTCCTGCCTGTGTTCCATGCTGAGATATCCCAAATATCTCAGCTTTGTATTATTTTATTTCCTTTTTTAAGGGCAATACAATGTTTACCTTAAATCCATGTGACATGTTACGTTTTGACCAAAGTTTTTCTTTTTTTTCTTGAGCTGAATGTAAAACAGGAGCTGTAAATCAGGAGCTGCACTTTTCCTGATGAGGGAGAAAGGCTGATTTCATTTTCCAGCAGTGCCCTTCCTCCCTCTGCATGTTTCTCTGCATGCTGATGGCATCCATGTAATTTTAAATCTCTTACCCCACAAACCCTGTCTGAGATGACAAATGCTGTGTGACTGCACACACCAGTGGAGGTGGAACCTCTCATGGACGGGGTTTGTCTGTGCAATATTTTATTTTTTTGTATCTTTTTGAGTTATAATGAAGCCATAAATTGTGTTGTTGAAGTAGATTCCATGGCTGGTGTTCTGGAGGTGATTTACTCCAAGGACTATTTATAAGGTTGTGTACAATGTGTGAAATCTTTCTGTATCTTACAATCTAGAAATGTTGTGGTGTCTGAAACGGGAAACTCCAGAGTGTGGTGGGTGGGAGGGTTGAGGTACTTGTGGAGAGGAGACAGTGCTGGGAGCCCAGTTGGTCAGAGCTGGTTCTTCTGAAAGTCCTTCACATCAAATTCACTGACTGTGGGACACCTGCAAAGCTGGGAGAAGGTACCTGTAACCAGGAGCTCCTCATGGTCTCTTCTAAATGGTTCTGGGATTATTCCAGGCTGCCCAGTGCCCAGGGGGGACTGGGAATCCCAACACCAAGTGAAGGATTTCCTGTAAACTGGGTTATTTCAAACCAGAAATCCTTACCTGGGCTCAGCTCTGATTCCAAGTAACATTTCCCCTGGAAAAGGAGGAGCAGTGGGAGGTGGTGTTACAGGTCAGGGCAGCCCTGCACTGGTGTCACCGGGCAGGGACAGGACTGGAACTGGGACTGGACAGTACCAGAACTGGGCACCTCAGGGGTGGGTTAAACCTAAAACTGGTCTCAGTGAAACTCCACTTGCCCAGGTGGGAAAGGCACTGCTGTAACTGCTGCTCATCCCGTGCAAATGTGTGTTCTGAGCTGTCTGGATTTTCCTTGTCTCCAGTGTTTGGAAGAGGAATGTGTAATAAACAAACTCCAGTTTGTCTCGTAACTCCTCAGTCATTCCTGGTTTTCCTGGGGCAGGGAAAGCTGCAGCCAGAGCTGCCCTGGGCATTCCCGAGGAGCTGAGGGTGGGAAGGGGATGGAAGGTCTCACCTTTACCCTGTGCCAGAGCTCTGGGCTCGGGATAAGGCCTGGGAGCAGGGAGGACTCTCCAAATCCCATGGGAGCAGAGGGGGAGCACTTGCATTTGCCCAAGGCTAAGCCCCGCTCTGGCCTGTTCTCCCTCCCACAAACCATTAAGGGACATTGAAGCCTTCCCCTGTCCTTACAACAATTCCCTTTTTCCATGGATTTTCACCTCCCAGGCCCTGCCACAGCCAATGGCATTGCCAACTTCAGTGCTCCCAATGGGAAACGTTTTCCATGAGTTGCCTTGGGAAAAGTCCATGAGAAGCAACACAACAACCAAAAAAACACTTGGAGTTTTACTTTTCCATCTTACTTTATTTCACTTTTTCTAGAAAATTCCTCCATAGTTCCACAAATTTAACAAAAAGTTTAAAATTCAGGACAAACAATCCTGTAACGTATTACAAACATGAGTTTTGTGGTTTTTTAGTTGTTTTTTTTTTAATCTTGCAGTTAGTCTTGGGCCAGCTGCATTTCTTACAGCCGAGTGAAGAACTCATCTCCCAACACAACTTTTAAAATCCTCAGGTGACGAGGTATTTAATACCTCGGCTCTAGGCAGAAATACAATTAAAAATTCTCTAGAAGTTGAAGTACTTACATTTTTCTTTAGGAGTGCAAACTCATCTTGTCAGTTTTTTTGATGGCTATTTCACGCCCCAGGAAAGCAACACCGAGTGATTTTGGGTCCTTTGAGCACTAACACCTGGCCAGGGGTGTCCACAGCATCCCCAGAGCCCCTGGGCCAGCAGAGAGGAGCCTCATCCGAGCCCCACAGGCCCCAGGGCATCCCCAGAGGAAACCTATGGGGGCCGCTCGGGGCGACCTCCGCGAGGGACGCTTCAACCTCTCTCTCACCATCAAAACACCTTCCAAGATCTGACAAAAAACAAACTGCTTCTTGGATTGTTGCATCAATTGCTTGGCTAGTTGTGATGCTCCCACGGCACCCGGCGATCCCACGGGTGGCAGAGTCATTGCACTTCCATGGATTCAGCCTCGCTACCTACGGCTCCGAAACTCCTCCTCAGCTGGGCTTTGGGCCCAGCCAGCCTTCCTTTCTTTCCTATTTTTTTTTAAATTTTAATTTTTTTTTTCCTTTTTTAATACATGTCAGTAATCAAAGCCTCAAGGCTTAATACATCGCAGACCAGGACCCCAGGACAACCCTCCTGGCTCCTCTCTTGCCCTTTGATCCGAGGGCCAAGGATGACGGAGGAGCCGAGTCCTGATCTCACCTCCAACATGATTCAACTCTGGAAGCCTTTGAGCTGAGCAGCACTTGCTCTGTGCCCTCAGCAACACGACAAAGGACACGGCAAAGTAACAGAGTCCTGTCCGTTTTCCTCGGAAAAACCATTATGGCTACAAGTCAATTTTGGATTCTTTTTTTTTTTTTTCCTTTTTTTAACAACGCAAGCTACGACACATCCTCGAAGACCTGAAGCAATGCCTGCAGCAGCACTGCCCCCTCCTTCCTAGAGTACAATAATCCATCCATGCTCTCAAGAGTGACACAAGAACAAACACTTTATCCACAAAAACCTGTACACGGCATGTTCAGAACAGCGTTCAGCCAGCCTAGAGGGAATCTACACAGGGAACTCCAAGGGGACACAAGATGAGGCCCAAATGTGACCATTCTTTGTTTGCAGAGTCATTCCTCCTGTGCTCCCCGACGCTACCACATACCCCAAAAAACAACAACTCTGTAGAACAACTAAGTACTTGCAAGAAACCTTTTAGTAACAAATCAGCATGTGCACACAATGGAGAAGAACTATTGCTGGGGAACAATCCTACCTCGGGTTCTCAGGGAGATTATAAACAGTCTAAAAAAACCCATGTGTAAAATACTTCTTATAAAAACCAAACAAAATCCCTATCAATGCCCAGCAGACTTCACCGAGGAAGTTGCTTCCAGGACAGGACGATGCCACGGCCGCGAGCCCCGGGCGCTTCCAGCCACGTTCAGGAACACCTTCCATGGGTGTTCTTGGACTGGCTGGGAGCAGTGTGACCACGAGGACAATGACATGAGAAGGGGCAGGAGGGAGGTGGCACCTCTGACCCCTCACAGGGCAGCTCTGGAGGCTCTGGATAGTCCCAGAAGTGCTGCGGCACGGAGCTGTGGGAGCGAGTGACCTGCGTGGAGAGAGGCAGCGAAGACCTTGGGAGATCTGAGGCCACCACCACTGCCTTGGGGACAGGACAGTGTCACCGACCCCACCTGCCACGGGGGTGCCAGGGCGCCCAGTCTGGGGCACAAAGGTGCCTCCTCCATGCCACGGACCCAACACGAGGAGTTGGCACAGCCCGCTGCCCTCCACTTCTCAGTGCACACGGGGCTTCTGTCCAGGCTTGGCATCGTCCATCAAGAAAGAAAACAGCTGAGATCACTGGCGTGACAGGGTTTGCACCTGGCATGAGCTTGAATTTCTTTGTTTTTATATATATATATGTATATATATATATACACACACACGACACATGAAAGGTGGTACAAAGACAAAATTAACGGGAATCGGGTCAACATGACCCAACTCAAACAAGCTTATCATCATATTGCCACTTCAGTTGATTAGTTGCAACATTTCCATGATAAAGAAAGGGGTAACCCAAAACAAGGGACAGCAAACCTGGAGCGGTGCGACCCCCAGGAGCAGAGGGACTCCCAGCACCGCTGCACCCTCACTGCCTGTGCCCCACATTTGGACATTTGGCAAAAGCTTACACACCCCTTGGAAAAACGAGCAATTCCTCAAAGAATACTGAATTTAGGGAGCAGGAGTGTAACACCTGGACAACACTTGGAGGTCAATACTAGTTTAACTAGAAACATAGGAAAGATTTGGGATTAGTGTTTGTGTTTCCTGCCTTTTCCTGCACAGGCAGTGGGGTGGGAGAGGGAGGAGGAAACCAACCTGACTCCACTTGTGTTTGACATCAGCGTCTCCCAGGTGTGTCCGAAGATCAAGTTCTCCCTTGTTTTGGTTTTCCCAAAGTACAGCCACTACTATAGGGGCCACTGTAGGAGATTCCTCTTGGAGAACACAGAACAAAACCAATCACGTGTTTTGGCAAAGTTATCAAACACTGACAAATGGAAAGACGACGGGTGAGCCCCTCCCGGGGCGGGGAGGTTGCTGTCCAGCTTCCATACACTACAAATTGTCCACAAGAGGCAATTAACAAACGAGTCAAATCTTATTAAGCGCCTTCCCCTGCCAGAGCCATAAAAAAACCAACAGAAAAACACACCCTTAAGATCATAAGACCCAACTAGGCCCTTCTTATACATACAGTACATACATATATATAATATATATATATAAAATATACAGCTTACAGTTTTGGAGTCCTATTACAGTTAAAGCAGACTGAAAGGAGTGGGACTTTGTTTAGGAGCTCAACAAACAAGACATCTCCAAACCCCAGCAGGAGACAGCAGGTTCCAGAGGCCTCTTCACCGAGCACAGAGTGTCTCTGCAGGGAGCTGAGGGTCCTGTTCCCGCCGGGAGCCGAGTTACAGCAGCGCTCTGCAGCGACCCAGGGCGGGGCCGACCGGCAATTCCCAGCTGGAATTCCCCTCTCCTCTGCAGCAGACCAGCAGGACCCCGGGAAGCCTCCTCTGTCACCAAGTCTCTCTTTCTCACCCACCCAGCTTTGCAAAAGCCCATCTTGCTTTTACAGCGGCGAGGGCCGGGAGGGGTCGGGACGCTCCGAGGTGCCGCTGAAGCAAACGATCGTCCGCGCTCCCTCGGATCTCAGAGACGCCTGAAAATGTGCTCTGGAAACACGAGTTGCATGAAGGGAAAAACCGAAAGAGGACGCGCTGTGCAGCGAAGTGCAGCACCAACGTGTGCTGTGCTGGGGGCGTGGCCCACGCACGACGCCGGGGAGGGCAGACTCAGCAAGACAGGCGCTTGTTTGAAGCCTACAAGAAAGTGCAGCTGGCTGAGCGTTCCTAGAGCATGGCTGTTCTCTAAGGCAGTGCTTCGGGTGAGGCAGGAGAAGAAGAAGGCCTAGTTCCATGGGTTCGTTTCCTGGTACCAATCAAGGGGGGTTTCTGGTTTCAGAGCAGCTTCCCAGGCTGAGTGTCATGTGGCCACTGCCTCCAAGTAGCTCTGCAGCTTACGGACGGTCGTCTCATCCAAGGAGAAGAGGTCAAAGTCAAAGGTTGTGTTGGTGACGTTAAAATGCCCGGTTTCCTCAATGAGATTCACAATCTGTATGGGAAGGACACAGGAAGAATATACAGAGAGCCCACAGCAGGTACAGAGAACCCACCCAGTTCTTCCCTCTCCCTTTGGAACAGCCTCGGAGATGAGGATGCCTCACCACAGGAAAGGAATTCTTTCCCAAAAAGCAAACCAGCTCTGCCTGTGAGCCTGACTAGCTCAGTCTGGACGGCAATGTGGGCATCTTTCTTCACTTTTAATCATAGAAGATCCTGCTTGGGAAGGGACCCCCAAGGATCATCAGTCCCACCCCTGGCCCTGCACAGACACCCCAACAATCCCACCCTGTCCCTCAGAGCATTGTCCAAACCCTCCTGGAGCTCTGGCAGCCTTGGGGCCGTGACCAAACCCTGGGGAGCCTGGGCAGTGCCCACCCCCCCTCCGGGGGAAGAACCTTGCCCTGAGATCCATCCCAAGCCCTGACACAGCTCCAGCCCTTCCCTGGGCTCCTGTCCCTGGTGCCAGAGCAGAGCTCAGCCCCTGCCCCTCTGCCTCCTCTCGGGAGGAAGCTGCCAATCAGACCAAGCTGTCCATCAGACCAGGAGATCCCAACTTTGGATGCCAGGATGGAGAGGGAAGATGCCCACACCACACTCCTGTATCATTCCAAGATAAACATTGCATGCACACCCGATTTTTATATTCATCCATATCTTTGCTTTCAAAGCAAAGCAGAGCCTCTCAGGGAGGTTCAAGCACCCCAGGGGTTTGGCTGAGACCCTTGGACACAGAGATTCCCAGGGAACAAGAGGTGACAAGGATCTGTACCTGCTGTAGCACGTTGCGCTCCCGTAGCGCCATGAGTCGCCTGTGAAGCTCCACCAGCTCATCTGTGTAGGCCTGGACAGGAACAGAAACAGTGACACACGTGGTGTGTTTGAAGGCTGACAAAGTGATTTCCCTAGTGAGGATCAGAGGAAACTGACACCCTTTCAGATATGTTCCTGTTCCAAATTTTTCCTTACAATGGGAAATGCAGGATTGTTTACGTGCTCAACATGTTTGCTGTTATTATATGAGAGTGGTTTAGTGTTTATTTTTTAAATTATTTTAATTTTATTTAGGCAGCCAATAACAGGTCTGTGTCAGCAAAACTAAACTCATTTAAGTAATTCATAGAATCACAGAATCATGGAATGGTTTGGGTTGGCAGGGACCTTAAAGCTCATCCTGTTCCATCCCTTGCCATGGGCAGGGACACCTTCCACTATCCCAGGTTGGTCCAACCTGGCCTTGGACACTTCCAGGGATGGCACAGCCAAAATTACTTTGGGCAACCTGTGCCAGTCACTCACCACCCTCAAAGGGAATAATTTCTTCCTAATATTCAATCTAAATCTGCCCTCCTGCAGCTTAAGGCCACCCCTCTTTGCCTGTCACAACTTGTGACAAGTTCCTCTCCAAATGACACACCTTGTCATATGTTCCCTTCTTGAGGATCTTCTCTGGCTTGTTACAAGACTCTGGGCTTTTCCTTCCAGATGCCTGAGGGTAGAAGAAATCAACAAAAGGGACCACAATTAGATCAGCCAAAAGGGTGGGGTCATGGCTTGCAGCACTGAACAGGGAGGAATGAGGACAGAGAAACAGAGAAAATTCAGTGCAAGTGGGAACTAACAGTGCAGGAAGCAGGAAGGTGGATGGGAGGGTGGGATTCCCACCTTGTTGTTTGCTGGGGGCAGCTTCTGCCCAGGGGGTGGCTCTCGGCTGGGCGGGCAGGAGTCGGCGCTGTTGTCACTGTCACTGTCACTGAGGCTCAGTCTGAAAAACCACCAGCAGAGAATGAGCATCACCAGGGAACAGCAAACTCACCCAGCTGCCAACTGAGCCACTCAGAGTTACAGGAAATTCTCTTCTTCAGTCATAGGCTACTGGGAGAATTGGTCAATCTGTAATTTCCTTTTTTCTCAGCTAGTGTCACCTCTCATTCCATGGGCAGGCAGAGCAGGGAGTTTTAGTCCACACAAAGTTCATCTCTGTCATGCACAGCTCCCTTAGAACAACCAAGCAACACTTGATTTTCATGGAGAGCAACTGTTCATTTCAGGAATTCATCCCAAAATCACCTGCACAAAAGGGTCAGCAGCACTGAGCACACAGGCAAAAAAATGCACTTAGTGTTGCTGGTGTGACCTTTGAGATGTCTTATTAATTCTCATTGTTCTTGTGGCCCTACAGATGTACTATAGGTGCCCTACCTGTGATGAGCTTGAAAAACTAAAAAAACCACCCTTCCAAGTCTCTCCATTCCTGTTTAGTTGATGATGGCAAGTGCAATAATGGATATTTATTTGTTTGTTTGTTTTGGTGAACACCAGCACGACTTGAAATTTGGAGCTGCTATCTGGGCCAAACATTTGGGTTCAAATATTCAGCCTGAGACTCACAAGTTCTGGCTATAACAGCATTTCCTGAGGGGTGAAATATGAAATTCAACTATTTTCTGGGAACTGAAGCAGGAAACAGCTGTGACTGAGTCCCAGAGGAGCTGAGTAGCCAAGTGTCAGCACACATGGTGGGCAGAGAGTGACTGCTCACTGTGTCTGTCACAAGCAGCCAGAGCAGCACACACTTCTCTAATCCCTGCAGATCAAAGGTGTCACACTCCATTCAGCTCAGCAGAGATCTGAGGCTCACAATGAGGTGACTGACTGAAGGGGCTCACTCACCAACACCTGCCAGCCCAGTGACTTCCTCTCTTTGAGCTCCTCATCCTTCTCTGTTCTCACCAACTCCACGTCCCCACCCTGTGCTGAGTGACCCACACATCTGCCCTTCCCCCCCTCTCCCAAACAGCCCCATCCCTTTGATTCCTCCCTCCAAACGGAGGGCACCCAAAAATATCCAACACAGGGGGCACAAAGCCAAACCAACATCTTTCTTGTGGATTTGTTACCACCTGGAATCCCTGCTGACTGGGTTTGCTTTGACTGCTGCCTCCTCTCCAGAGGAGCTGTCGTCGTCGTCCGACTCCTCCGACTGCAGATCCTCCACCATGGAGCGCAGGGGGCCTGGGCACAGAGGGGACAGGAGGCTTCAGAACCAGGACACATGCACCAGCTCCACGATTATTAAATTTTTAATTATAATTACTGAGCTACATCCCGATTTCCCAGTAAGATGTCACTGGTTTTAGCACTTTGCACAAAGCTGCTGGTAAAGGACACTGTGCCCCGGGCTCAAAGCTAAAGCAGAGCTGACAAACTTTACAACTCCCTCCCCCCTAAATCCTCCCACTCCCCAAAGGAAAACAAAAGGACACATTTTTCATGTGTTTGGAGCTGATTTAAATGTCACTCCAGAGAGTATTTGTAGCAACCCAGCTTTTGTTCCAGTTAGAACATTTACTATTGCCACAGTTTATCTGTCTGGGTTATCAGTGGAGGAATCTGAGAAAGAAGCTGTTACACACTGGCAAAGTGATGAATAGCACATTTAAAATTTTCAATAAAACACAGATGAGATTGGAGAGCTGTTCTGGTGACTTTACAGATCAGGCAGCAGCAACACATTTATAAACTGAGGCAGAAACCAAAGCCAATGGGGGAAAGAACCAAATCCACAGGGATTCCCTACTCATAAATTAGCTGCCAAAAGAAGAAAAATACTTGTTCATGATTATGTTATGACATTATTGCCTTTTCTTGCTGAGGTATCAGAGTTTCAACACATGGCTGCATAGAAGAAACTATATTAGACTTGCATACAGTGCTGGAAAAGCAGATTTAATTCTCTTAAGCCTTTTTAAGGTTATGCAAGGAGGGTTTTAATAAATTGTATTTCTTGCAACACACCTTGACTGTGGTTCTGAGATGGCTCAAAATCAGAGTCAGAGCTGGAGTCGGAGCTGGAGCTGGAGTTGGAAGGGCTGGACTGGACAGACTTTACCCCCCATAAAAGGGAAAAAAAAAAGAAAAAGAATCTTAATCTTTCTAATCCAGAAAACCAGAGCACAAAGCACAGAGAGACAGGAGAATTTGAACAAACTACAAACATCAAACATCACTGAATGCAGTTTCTGGGATTACAGAAACATACAAAAGGCGAGGGGAATAAAAACAACATTCATGAAGGTTTGGCAGGATGGAGATCAGCACTCCTGGGAGCAGCATCAAGGGCCCCCACCAAAACCTTTCAAGCTACTAGTTTCAAATACCCCCAAGTGATGAAATACAGCAGCTGAAAAATGTTTAAGTGAAAACCCCTTACTCTGAAGTGGAAAGATGACCAGCACACAACCCAGAACAGTTATCAAAGCCCTGTTAAAAAGTGTATTTATTGTACCCACCAACATTCCCTCTGAACATCTTGGACTGACCACTGAACACGGAATCATTGGGACATGGAATGGTTTGATGTTGGAAGGGACCTCAAAGCCCCTTCAGTGCCACCCCCTGCCATGGGCAGGGACACCTTCCACTATCCCAGATTGCTCCAACCTGGCCTTGGACACTTCCAGGGATGGGGCAGCCACAGCTTCTCTGGGCATCCTGTGCCAGGGCCGCCCCACCCTCCCAGCCAGGAATTCCTTCCCAATAACCCATCTCCCCCTGCCCTCTGGCAGTGGGAAGTGATTCCCCCTTGTCCTGTCACTCCAGGCCCTTGTACACAGTCTCTCTCCATGTTTCTTGTCAGCTCCCTTCAGGCACTGCAAGGCCTCAATTAGGTCACCTCGAAGCTTCTCTTTTCCAGACTGAACAATCCCAATTCTCTCAGACATGGAGAGATGTCTGTCCTAACAAGCTCACTTGACTCCAAAACTAGTACTAAAATATTATAATACCCCCAAACCAGTTGTTTTCTACACCAGTTTCAGTGATATGTTGTACTGGTTCCATAAACCAGCAAAACCCTGGGGAACCCAACTGTTCTCTCAGCCCTCAGCAGAAACGCTGGGAGCACCCTGTGCAGCAAAAATGAGTGAAGAGAGAAACAAACGACTGATAACAGCAGCATACAGAGAGGAAGTTCGAGAGGTCCGTGTGTTTTTTTAATCACAAATCGATATTAACTCGGATGTTGAACAGCGACCACCTGCGTTACCCCTTGGGACCGCCAGAGGACAGCAGAGCCCACGGCAACGCCTCAGTCCAAAACGGCGCCTAAAAATCCCCTAAAAGTGGTTTTTTTTATATTTATCAAGGCTAGTTTAAAGATTTTTCAAGGTACTGTAGTATCTTGCCTTTTTAAAAGTAATTCCCTGGAAATCTGTGTTTCGATTTCACTGCTTCATTCCTAGGAATCGACCTGTTCCACTACCAAATCCTGGTGCTGGAAGAATCACACATTTCCATTGATCCATCATTACAGGAAAGATTAATACTATAAAAGCATTGTGACATCTAGAAAGAGGCACATCAGCAGCTTTGGGCATTATTAAGTGAAAGTGGCAGCAGGACTTTCCATCCCGATACCAACTTTCCCTGTAATTTATCCCAGAATCACTTAGGTTGGAAGAGACTCCCATGACCATGAAGTCCAACCTGTGCCTGATCCCCACCTTGTCCCCCAGCTCAGAGCCCTGGGTGCCACTTCCAGTCCTTCCTTGGACACCTCCAGGGATGGGGACTCCAAACCCCCCTGGGCAGCCCCTTCCAAGGCCTGACCACCCTTTCCAGAGAGAAATTCCTCCTGATTTCTAACCTGAGCCTTCCCTGGCACAGCCTGAGGCCGTTCTCGCTCATCCTGTCCCTTGTTCCCTGGGAGCAGAGCCTGACCCTCCCCTGGCTCCTGCCTCCTGTCAGGGAGTTGGAGGAGCCAAGGAGGTCCCCCTGAGCCTCCTTTTCTCCAGGCTGAGCCCCTCCAGCTCCCTCAGCCCCACCTGATGCTCCAGACTCTTCTCCATCTCCATTCCCTTCTCTGGACACACTCCAGCCCCTCAATGTCCTTCTTGTCCTGAGGTGCCCAAAACTGGACAAAGAACTCGAGGGGTCTCACCAGTGTCTGCCCAGAGGGACAATCTGAGTCCTACTGGCCACACAATCACCCAAGTATTGGCAAGAGTTTCATTTATTCCACTGTGAAATTACAACATGAGAAGAGAGAGAACAGGTTGCCCAGAGTAGCTGCGGCTGCTCCATCCCTGGAAGTGTTCAAGGCCAGGTTGGAGCAACCTGGGATAGTGGAAAGTGTCCCTGCAATAATGAGATGATCTTTAAGGTCCCTTCCAACCCCAACCATTCTGAGCTTGTGTGAATATTTTCAAGATAAGGGAGCACAGCTCTTGTGTCTGACCCTCAGATTCAGTCCCTCACTCCTGAGAATCTGCAGGTCTTCCCTTAAAATGACTTAACAGGATATAGGAAGCAGAAGCTGGAAGTTTTAAGGATCCCATTTCTCCTTTTGCCATTAACCCCATCAGCTATTTCAGCTGCTGAGGAGGATCCAGCTGGACATGCACTGTGTGCTCAGACTGTCACCAGGAGGTGATAAAAGCACTAACCAACAATGCAAAAAAGCAATCCTGCCTCACACCTCAGCCTCTCCCTTTTGTCAGCATTTAGGCATCCAAGCATGAGGCCAGCTCAGGAAACTGGACTTGATGGGGGAAGGAGAAAAAAAAAAAACTTCCAGCAGGAGCTGAAATAGCAGGAAAAACTCCATCCCATCCCAGAGTCCCTGGAGCTCTCAGGCCAGGATCAGGAATGGGAGCAGGGCTGCTCCCTTCCACAGCAGCCTGCAAAGATGTCAGCTCAGAGCCTTCGTGGAGCTGCAGCCTGGAGAGTGTTGCACAATCCCTGGCTGCAGCAGCAGAGCTGATTTAAGAGTTTCCGGGCCCTGGTCCACCTCCAGCTGCTCCTTCACTTCAGTGCTGTGGCTGCACTCACAGCCCAGCTGTGCCAGGACAAACCTGGGAGCACAGACAACCCCCGGGGGGGGGAGGAGCCCCAGGAGTCTGCTGTGCTGCTGCCAGGGCATTCTGCAGTGGTGCCCCTGAGCTCCACAGAAACCTGAGCTGCTCTGACTGGCAGCTGTCACTATTCCAAGTGTTCCTGCCCTCCTCCCGGGCCAGCACTCCAGTCCAGCATCCAAGAGACACAAGAGCTGGTGCAAGGGAGGGCAGGGAGGCTCAGGGAGCTCCCTGAGGGGGGGCAGGACAGCGCTGTGCCCCCACAGCCACAGCTGTGGTTTCAAGGGACAGTCTGAGCAGCACTATCAGCTTTCAGCTGCCCGGGATCATGAGGGGATGGATGACACCTCAGGAATAATGAAGTGCAGGGCACCCAGGGACCAGCAGAGCCCAGTGAGGGCTGTGTGTCTGCAGCTGAAATTGTGGACTTGCTGCACTTCAGGTGTAAGGCTAAAAGAGGAGAGGAGCTGCCTCTTCTTGATGCCCAAGCTACACATTTAATCCATCTGGGAAATAAAATCATAAAATCCCAGCATGGTTTGGGTTGGAAGGGACCTTAAAGCCCATCTCACTCCATCCCTTGCCATGGTTCCACTACACGAGGTTGCTCCAAGCCCTGTCCAGCCTGGCTTTGAACACTTCCAGGAATGTTATTTCTCTGCAAAGTAACTAGAACTAACACTTCCCTTCTACTGAGAACCCTGCAGAAAAAATCCTTCCTGACAAACACACCAATACTTGCTGCATCACAGTGCTGATTAAATCCTAACACAAATTGTCCCCGCAAAGGTTTATTTTAGTTAAAAAAAAAATCTTTCTTAAAGTGGTCAGTAGGAAGTTGTTCCAAAATTCCTGTGACATTATCCTGTGAATCCTATTACAAGATATATGGTTTCTTTATAACAAATACACAAGGAAAAACAGTGAGAGTTTGGATTTGTGACTTTCCCCTCCTACTTTTTTTTTTTTTGTCTTCTTTTGGAAAATATTTTTTAGAAGACAGAGGGTGAGGAATGTTCTCAGTTGTAAAAAGGAAAAAAATATTTAGACAGCTTTTAAAAATAGTAGCACTAGAACATAATTTGTTTTATGTTTTACAACACAATTTATTTAGGTTTGGTGGCATGTGGTTGTACTTTGAGCTTCAGCCAATGGCACATTTCTTACAGGCTGTGTCAGGAAGAGGGGCTTTATTTACATTTTAATACTGGTGGGTACAAAAATGAATTCAGAAAAGGAGGAAATAATTTAAGACCACATTTAAAATCATTGTTATCACAAGCAGGTAGAAAGTGTATCTGTCCCTACTGCAGGTCTGTAAATGTCACTGCCAGGGATGAATGAGGGACCATAGCCTGAAACTCTGGACTTTTAGGTAACTCTGCCTAAATGGAAGTGTGCACCTGAAACAGGAGGCAAACCAGGTAGGGGGAATGATTAATACTGACAGGATTTTCCAAGGAGAGTTTTATTTGCGATACAACCCAGCCTAAGCATCTACTAACCTGGTTCTCTGTCTTCTCTGAGAGAGTATTTTTAACATCTCTTTCATGCAGGGATTTAAACAGCATCCTTCCAAATTCTGATAAAGATAAATCCCTACTCACCTCTGACTTGAAAGAAGTTTCATCCTCTGAATTTGACTCCTCCATTTCCACAGGCTTTTTGATCTCCTTGGCCTCACTCTCAGGTTTTACCTTTTCCACTTTGGCATTCATCTTCTCCTTGGTTTGTTTCTTCTCTGGATATGAGGAAGACGAGGTCCTGGGAGATGTCCCCAGGATGTTCTTTACCCCTTTGGAGCTACTCTTTTTTTGCTTTTTGGCACTAGGCTTTGGTGACTCCACGTTGGAGGGTCTCTTGCTGGAAGACTTTAACTCCGGCTGTGGACCCCCCTTTGGAGAAGTGTTCTCCAGTTTGGTCTCCTTCACGGCCAGTTTTGGTTCCTTGAAAGCAGCTTTTGGAGGTGCCTTCTCCTCCTTAGGCAGTTTGTTCTCAGTTGGTTTTCTGGAGGAGTCCTTCAAAGGCTTGTTTTGTTCTCTCTCAAGGTCTTTGGAGGAGTTTTTGCTCTCAGAGTCTTTCCTGGGCCTCTCTCGGTGCTCCTTGGTTACTTTGTGTGGCTTGGATGCTTTGCTGCTTTCCTTGTTTGCATCCTAAAATTCAGCAACAGAAACATGCAGTATAGGTATGAAATAGAAGCTCTGCACAGAATGGTAACACGCATCCTCATAAATCACATGGAAGTGTTTGTTTCATGGCTGAAGTACTTCTCTACCTCCCAGGCAAACATCTACATTGCCCTGAAGATGATGGCCACAAACTGACAGTGGGAACTCCAACATCTGCATTAGGACAGGATGAAACATCTTCCTGATCCTTTCCAGGGCCTATAAAATGTCTAGAAACACCTGTAGATGTTTAGTTCAGATTTAATCTGAATGCAAACACACATGAACCTCTGAGGGGAACCTGCAGGAAGAGAAGCAGAATATTTTCTCTTTAGCTACTGGCAATTTTCACCAGAACTCAAGTCAGAGCCCTTTATTTCTCTGCTGTCTTCTGTGTTTCCATATGCTTAATTTTACCAAAATTAAATCAGCCATTAACAGGTAAGTCATCTTTCCTCAGTTTCATAACATCAGAAAGAATGACTGAAGTGCCAGAAGTGTTTGGAGCCCCTGAAGGATATGGATGCCAGAATTGAATTACACTGTCAAATGAATTGTTGTTACTATCTGTGACTGTTCAGGCTGACAAACTCCATGTGATCTGCTCCAGAACACATTGCTTGGGGATGGCTTCTCCCATGTAGAATTATACAGAAATAGCTTCAGTATATAAGTGAAAACAACCAGACTTAAGGTTCTTCAGAAGGTCTCAAGAACTGGCTGCTGCTGGATTCAAACATCAAATCTGGAAATCACCAGTTTGCCCCAGTGCAGCATATTTTATGTTTTTTTACAGCACTGCCCTGAGCAGTTCTAAGGACAGAGGAAGGGCTGACTCTCCTCTCAGCCAAGGGACTCAGGGACTCAGAGCAGAGCTGGACATGGCAATGAAAGAGCCACAAAACTCACCCTCAGCATTGAGGATACAGAACAGTCAGAGAGGATTTCACCCACCTCTGTCTGCTGTAGCAGATCAGGAGCAAGATATGCATCATCAAAAATTCACAGTCTTGGACATTTAACTTTGTTTTCAAAACTTCCCCTGGAGAGAACTCTATCAAACCATAAAAAAGCCTCCTAAAATATGGTAAGTTCCAGACCATTGGCCACTGAACTGCAGAGCACAAGAAGGTTTCAGAATTGGAAGCAGCCAGAAACAGCTGCTGAACAAGCTCTCAGCAGCAAATCCTGAAAGACTTCTTCACCTCGGGGTGACCCAAAAGTGTGCTGCACTGACCTTTGACCCATGGGAGGGTTTGGTCTTCTTGGGATCAGAGAAGGCTGAGAGAGGTATTGTGGGCAACATGGGATAGTCAGGACTTGGCCTTGAAACAGTTTCTGCTCCTTCTGGCATTACCATTACCTGGGAATAAAGAGGAGAAAAATTATGTCTCAGTAAAGTTGCATGGACTATTAACTATTAACACATGATTATGTTAAGCCACTTGCTCAATTAACACATTATTATTCATCTTTAGAATGGTTTTTTTTTATTCTCCCCTCTCTGCTTAAAGGCCATAAAAAGATACTGTCTATGGAATGCTCAGTTTCAAGGCAACTCCTCAAATACAACATATTAAACCCACAAAAAATGAAAGGCAACACACAATATCAAGTATCTTTCCCAAAGGGAATGCCAATATTCTGAGCACAGGCAGGCAATAAAGCTCTGGACAAGAACTGTGTGTTCTGCTGCAAATGCTCTTACCCTGAAAAAGGGTAGTGAGATAAATCTGGAAGGAATGAACAAGGCTTCATTGCTTTAGGAGAAGCTGAATTCAGGGAAAAACAGAAAAATGAAAAGCAAGGCTTAGGACTCTCCCTTGACAAGCTCTTAACATCAAACACTGAGCTCCTTGGAACAATTCCCCTCTTACCTCTCCTGTATTGTCAGAATAATTCTGTGGAAAACTTCACCTAGATAAACTAGATCAAAGTGATTCACAGCTGAAACACCTCAGTACACAAGTACACAGTTCACTGCACTGTGAAAATCCTAGAAAGCAGAGAATGTTCCAGTCATCCCAAGGCTCAAATGAGCACCTTCCTCTCTGTGCCCATTCCAGAGAAGCACTGACACACCAAGGAACAGCTGGAATACCTGCAGCTCCTGAGATCTACTGCTGACAATCTTCCCCACAACTTTCTGACTTTTGGAGAAGAAAATTTTGCCACCAATTAAGACCATCCTGAATAAAATCTTTGAACAGAACATGATGCACTGCTTGATATGAGGGTGTCTCAGAATGCAGTCAGGTTGGGTTTGGGTTGGAAAGGACCTTAAAGCTCATCCAGTTCCACCCTCTGCCATGGGCAGGGACACCTCCCACTATCCCAGGTTGCTCCAAGCCCTGTCCAACCCGGCCTTGACATCCTCTGTCTGGTTAAAAACTTCATGCACTTTGTGGCTTTTGCTGATTTGCCCAGATCTTGTAGATATTTAAGGATCATCCTTTAGTCTGTCACTGCATGTTACCTTCCCAGATATAGGAATTCATCCACTGTAGCACCTTATTGTGCCTTCAAGAGTGTGTGCCTGTTTCTACTCTATATTCTAATATTTTTCATTATCCTTCTATTATCAGGTTTAGAGGACATTTCCTGACTTGGATGCACTAAGTATTAAGCTAAATAAAATAAGGAGTGCACTGGAAGCCTCTCTCTTTCCTTCAGCTTTCCCATCCTGATCCAGCTCCAGGCATCAGGAAGCTCACAGAGAACTGCAGCTGCCTGATGGACAGCCTGCACCATCCACAGCACATCTCCATTTCAAGAGAGGTTTTAGTGCTTTGATATTAATGGTCACATTTAAATTGAGAAATGAAGTGCCACCAATCACACCAGCAATGGGTTTGTTCTGCTTCAAGTGCTGCAGTTGCATAACCAGGAGTAAAAATTGGCTGGGTCATCCTTTAGATGAAGACAGAAAACTGCTGGAAGCCTGCAAAAGAAACCTCAGAGGAAAACTGCACATTTCAGCAGAACCTCCTGGGATCCCAAATCCCTCTGGCACTTACCCCTCCAGCCCTGATGAGTTTACGCCTGAATTCCTTGGTGGGGTTGTTGAAAGTCAGTTTCTCACAACGAAGGTGGTTCACAGGTGGATTTCCCTCCAGATTTAGGAACAGGTCGTATGTGAAACAAACCTTTTTCGGCTCCTCCTAAAAAAAGAACCCGAGACAGACTTTGGGAAAGTGGAAGGAGTTTGGCAGGCACACTAAATCTGAGGATCAACAGTCACTCCTGAAAATCCCAAATAAACCACTAAGTGTTGCATTTGCGGAGTTTTTCATCATGAGATCAGAGAGCTGGAAATTAAACTATTTGTGCCTGAAGTTAACACAGTGTTCATCAAGGACTCAGGCAGGAGGCTCCCCACTGCCAAAGCAACACACAGACAGGAATTTTGACTGAAAATTGTCTATTTAAAGCTGGACAAGTCTTTGCAGAAAAGCAGGCACACAAGCTTTATCCACTATTCTGTTTTCACCAAAATTCAGATCCTATCTCCTTTGGGAAGCAGCTCTAAGTATCAATATTAAGAAAAGCATAATCCTTTTTCAGAGAAGGAACAACTTCTGCACTCCCAGGATGTCTGCGGGTACCGAGAAAAGATTAAACGCAACGGGAAGAGGGATGACTTGGTTTGCAAAATCCTTTTCAATATGCATATTGCTGAGGCTGAATGGGAAGATATCCCAGGCTTTTGAACTTTCCAAGGGCACTTTCACCCCAGCCAGCCCGAGTCTGTATGCAGCATGTTGGGGATCATCTGCGCCTCACTGCTCCTGTTCCACCTGCTGCGTTTGCAGCACAGAATGGAAGAAATCTCCTCCTTTCCTCCCCCCTCCTTCTTGAAATTGCAGATGTCTCCAGACTACTTGTGTATTACAAATATCCACAGGACAGGACAGCCTTTCCAAGCTGGAAACTGAATGTGGCAACAGAGACTGTGCTGCAAAGCCCAGCGTACCCTCCGTATTTCCATGAATGCATCCCACATGCCTCGTTCACTGCGCCACATCAAGCAGCTGCACAGCAGCCTTGTCCAGAATTCCTATCCAGCAGCTCCATTTCCTGGTGCAGTTGCATTGTTGGATGGGAACAGACGCCGCAGGCTCCCAGCCCCAGCCATTAGATTTGCTGAAAATAGACTGAGGCATCAAACAGCTTCAGACCACCCCCGATTCCTGCTGTCTGCTCCAGGGATACTCATGGGGCTGCAGAGCCCATTGCCTGGACAAACTGCACCTTTTGTAATGCTACACCTGGTTTACATCAACAGCAGTGCCCTGAGCTCATCTGGGAGTCGTGGGTTTGTGTCCTGTCCCACAAACAGGGGCAGGCAGAGGAGTCTCAGATTAAGGTGCCAACACCCCCTGGGATTTCCTCCTCTTTTTGGAAAGTCCTGAAGAAACCACAAGTTCATGAAAGGGTTCAGTGTCTACTAAAACAGATAAATGGGATGAAAAAGAAAAATCCTTGCAAAAGCCCTGTCATTTCCCTGCTTTCCATGACCATTCTCATTAACAGAATCATTAGTGAGCTCTGCATGTGCACTCGCTGCAGTTCAAACAGCAGCTGCACAGGGTCCCTCAAAGTCTAATAAACTGAAATGAAGGATGAATAGAAATCCAAATGTAGCCTAATAATGGTTTCTAAAATGCTTTTCCTGGTTTACAACAGAGTAAATAGATCTTGGATGTATTAGCAAATGCAGGCTTTGGTCAAAAGCTGTTTTGCCATCCCATTACCAGCTCTGCTTTGTTGTTTGCCCATTTGCTTTCCAGGCAGGACAGAGGCAGCAGATTCCTTTCCCTCTCCCTTCAGGTACTCCAATTTTCATATAGACTCATAAGCAGAAAATCACACAAATATCATCACATCTCTGTCGAATTTTTACCAAACTGAGGCGGTTTTTCAATGTGATTTTTCTCCAGCTCAGAGATCACAACTGCCCTGGGAAGGAGCCCCAGCCAAGTGCCCTGATCATTAAAATCCCCTTTGTTTCCCCCAGGCCATGAGGAGCCCCCTGCCCCCCCCAAGTGAATAGCTGAGATTACAGCACTCCTAAAAGGACCACCACAAAAGTCTCAAAGCAAAAAGCTGCAAATAAACATTCTTTCCTTTACTGCCCTCACTGCCCAGCTAATGATTACAGCTCAGGCCACTCCAAAGCTTAATCCATCCGGTCCTCCCTAAAAGGTTCTTCCCTCCAAACAACCATCAAGGGGGAGGAGGGGGGAGAAAACCAAGGGAAATCTCTCTCAATTGACCCAGACCTACCCATCCTCTAACTTTAAATGGAAAGCCAGGTTGAATTCACAGTGCCACACTTCAAAGCCTTTCTAAATACTGTTGGGATGCACATCCTGCTGCTTGGGGAGGTACCTTCTCACCCTACAAACCTTGGTCCAGACAGTCCTCCAACATCACTTTATGTTCTTCTGCTTGAGTAGCAACTACACACACCAGCCAAGCTTTACTCCTAGGTGATTCCACCTTCTGACATTCAACCCCATTCAACCACTAAAACTGAACAAGGGAGACTTTCTGTGGATATTCTGCTGCTCCCATAAGCTTTTCTAAAGGGCCTTACTCCCAAGAAAAGGTTTAGAAAGTTGAATCGCATCCATTTCTACCTGGCAAATATCCCAGTTATCCAGATTAAAGTTCAATGGCCAATTTGGGCACCAAATGGTTAAGCTGGGATGTCTCAGCAAGGCACCTCAGAACCCCAGTTTGCATCTGCCCCTTAAATCTCAGGATGCCAGAGGAGTAAACTACAAGTGTGGACCACAAAGCCAGGGCTAAGCTTTTATTTGCAGCTGCTGTAAACTTCCCTTCATCCAGTGAATCCCCCTATTCCACCTCCAATCTCCCAAGCAGGGTACATTAGGTTTTATTTTTACTGCTTCCTGTCTGCACCGTGTTGTTCCCAGCACTGAAGCTGTTTTATTTTTCCTTGGAGTTCTCAAGTAATGGGTTAAAGTTCTTTGGGCACTTTTCTTAGTAAGAAGAGGAATTTTTCAAAGTCTTTTGTTAAAATTTCCTTGTCTTGTTTTTAAGGCAGGGTGTGCCCTTTGCCACTTAACACAAATCAAAAGAATTTCACTGGTAGCGTGTGCATGAAGCCCATAAATCACTTTTAGAAAGCCATAAAACAAAATTATCTCCCAAAAATCTAGCACACCAAGGAAACAGGCTCATGGTTATTCAATAACTACAACATCTAACACCACTTCCCTTCTGCCATAGATCCAGCCTGACAGAGGCATTTAACTGGAACGTCTGGATAAAGGAAACCCCTTCCCAGGCTCGTACAACCCGTCTGACTGGTCTTCCACCCCTCTCCAGACAGGACATTTAAAAGTGAATAGCCAGTTTTTGAAGCAAGTAGCCTTATGTTCAGCTCAGGAGTCCATGAATCACCCTCCAGGGTTCAGGAAAACAGCAGAGAACAACGTTTTCGGCTCTCCCCCTGCACCCCATCCCCATTATCAGAAGCAATTCTGTGTTTCAAAATTAGGTTCTCCTAATGTATCTTTATATACCCACTGCCCCAAGACAAGCATTTCATCATCTCCTGACTCTTACAAATGCATGATATGATGCTGGCATGGCTGATAAAGCTGCTGTGTTTGCAAACACATCCTTGCCAGGCACTACAAACACATATATTCACATATATAAGTTTACATTTTCAGCATATGGAGGTGCCACACTGGATGGCTGCTAGAACACACACAGCTCAGGGGTTTTGGCCAGGAAGGCTCTGCTCAGATAAAGGAATGGGTAAACTGATAATACTTACTAATTTCTGACAGGAAAAGTTAAAAAAAAAAAAAGATTCAGTACTCAGCAGCAGCAGCAGCAGCAAAGGAAGTGCTGCAGGTTTGGTAAGGCAGATGATACAGAACAGACCTAAAAAATGTGAGTGACAAATGTTTCCCTTAAAGAGCAGACACAATGACAAATTTTACTCCTCCTCCCACAACTTTCAGCAACACTGAGTAAATACCAACATGTTAAAGCTACTCCTCCTTCCCTCAAACCTGGGCAGACCCTGCCCCAAAAACAGCAGTTTAAATAAAATCAAGTGTCTCATGAAAACATGGACTCTTCACCTTCCTAAGAAGTATTTCCCAGGCCAACCCCTTCCTGATGGCACAGTCCTGACACCAGTTGTCATTGATCTTGTTTCCTCTCCCCTGCCATATGTGCAGCCCACCTTCAATTTCCCCACTGAGTTCCTACTTTGATACACAAAGAATTTGCCCCTTCTCCAATATTTCTCTCTATATTTTCCATCCCACACCTACAAATGTTGCAGAAGGGGTAAAGTGTGCATGTTTTCCTTTTGAATCTCACTGGAAAAATCAAATGAATCTCTCTGCTTTCTTTGCTTATCCCTTCTCATTAATAGGAAAAGCCCAAGTTCTGTGTATCCATTATGTAAATCCTGGAGGGCTTTTATCTCCACCACTAAAATTGGGAGGTAGCATCTTTAAAGAGACTTTAATACAACACCTTATCCATGTTGTTGACCCAACATCATCTGCCTTAGAGCAACATGAAAACACACTGGAACCTTTAGCTTTGTTGGGGGGGATTGATCCAGTTTGATCAGGATGCAAAAAATGTCACAGGGGATGAACAGCAAAGTCAGACCTCCAGATCACAACATGTACCACTCTAAGAGATTTATTTGGAGACAACAATATAAAAAAAGCCTCCAGACTGATGAAACTGAGGGGGGAGAGAGAAGGGCAAGAGCAGGAGAAACACAGCAAGGCATTTGTTGTAGCTGGTTTGTATCGATTGGAGCCACTCAGAGCAGCCCCTCGTTCCAGGAACACAAAGGATTTGGAAACAAAAATAGCACAGCAACATTTCCAGTCCCAATGATCTGCTGTCATTAGTCACCCCTGCTTTCAAAAGCTTTATCAATCAACCTGCTGAGCCCCTGCCATTTGTTTTTCAGGATCAGTTTCAGCAGCAAAGGTATTAAATGAGGAGGGTGAGTGCTGTGGCCACACAGACCCACAGCCAGAGTCACAATTTATGTGCTGAGATTCAAGGGACAAGGCTGAGAAAGCACCTTCTTATGGAGGGACTGAAGTGCAGCACAGGAAGGACAAAGACAGCGTTTGCAGAGGATTAGAACAGGCTCTTACACCTTTTTTACACTCTGCTGACACTTCCCTGTCTGACAGAAAGGCACCAAAAGCCTCAGGGGGCCCAAGAGCCCTGACTGCTCCTCCAAACACACAACAACAGTCAGGGAATACTCCAACACAAACAGGCAATTTTGTGTCGAGTTGCTTAAAAAAATCCCTGATGAAGCTCATTAAAACCATTCTTAGAACTGCTCCTTCCCAGAGCACAGGTTTCTGTGGCCAAAGCAAAGAGGACACAGCCAGGATTTACCCCTCCAGGAACAAATGAGCACAGGGAAGGGAAATGGCTAAGAAAGGAGGCTTAAACTGTAGGAAAAAAAAAAACAAACCAACCCCAAAGCATTTCAGCCAACCATGGCAAAGATCAATGTCCACAGATTAGTTCGCTCCCTCTTTAAATCCTTTCTCTTCTCACCTCTACAAAGCTAAACACGCATCGACAAACAAAACCCAGAGCCTCTGGTCCCAAGAGAGGACACACATCAACAAAAACGTGTCAGAACGTGGGAGCATATGGCCACAACTCCCACCCAACCCCTCCAAACAGCCTTTTCTCCCCAGTCCCACAAACAATCCATAATATCCACTTGAAGAGAGTTACTCAAGGATGAGTCCCAAAAGCTGGAATCAATTCAGAACAATAGGTGCTCCACACACAGCAGCTGATCCCCACCAGTGTCAACAGGTTTACACAGATGAGTGAACACAAGGTCTTGAAGTACTGATGACTTGGATTTATTTGTTGATTTGACATCACATCCTTTGATTCAGGAGAACACAGGCTGTATCCCAAGCTTTTGCTGTTCCTCCTCCTTTTCTTTCCCTTTTTTATTTCTCAGTCTCAGCTTTTCTACTTTTGCAAAAACATTCATTTCCTTCAACTTCACTTACTGAAAAGAATCATAGCTCTTAAAATTCCAGGATGGCATTATCAGTGGGAAATGGTGGGTACAGGAGCCCAATTCTTCATATAGAATCCTGGAATATCCTCAGCTGGAAGAGACCCACAAGGATCATCCAATCCAACCCCTGGCCCTGCACAGACACCCCAACAATCCCACCCTGTCCCTCAGAGTGTTGTCCAAACCCTCCTGGAGCTCTGGCAGCCTTGGGGCTGTGACCAAACCCCCCTCTGGGGGAAGAACCTTGCCCTGAGATCCATCCCAAGCCTTGACACAGCTCCAGCCCTTCCCTTGGATCCCATCCCCTGTCACATCAGCAGCAGCTTCTGAGCTTCCAACAATCATAACTTAGTTCATGGTTGAACCTGGGAAGATTTCCCTCTTCCAATGATGTGCTGGAAGGTGGAACCCATCACCTTTTTTCCCCTCAACCACCCCTCGCCCCAATTTAATAATGAGAAACTCCTGCCTGAAACTCCTTAATTAGCAATTTGTCCATCAGCTTAAAAATTAAAAAGAACTTCTCCAGAACACATACAGCCAAAAACCAGGGCAAAGATGAGGATTCTGAAGATCTGCAGCCTGGAAAACAAATCTGCAACTAAACCTGTTCCCCTATTTATTTGTCATGTTTCTGAAGATCAGAATGTCAGGAACAAAGTGCCTTCTCCTCAATGAACTGCTCCTTCCACTGTTTCCAGGGAGAACAGAGCCCACCTATCCCCCTTATTTATAAAAGCCCCCCCTCTGCTCAGAGCAGGGAACAAATCTGCAGTCACTCTGTGTGTGGAGGAACAATGAGAAGAGGGATGACCCTGGTGGGTGTGAAACCAAATCCAAGGCAGAAAAGCTGCCAGTTCCATATTCTGTGAAGAAACATGGGAATGCAAGGGACAGAGAGAAAGAAAACACAGGAATGCAGATGGCAAGCAGTGCAAACCAGAGCACCTACTAAAAAAAAAAACCCTCACAGAAATGAGAGATATCTGAGGATTTGTGAAAGAGAAACCTTGGGAGACCTGCAGGGAAAAGATCAGTGTGAGGGTGAAGAAAGGAAGGGAAGATAAAAGGTAGTGGTAGAACTAAAGCACAGTTCACCCCTCACAGTCTTTAGAGGTTCCACTTATGAGGACTCAGCGTGGAGAAGTTCACTTTTTTTTTTTGGAGAAGTTCACATTTTTGGTCAGGAATGTGAAGGACTTTAAATCTGACTTAAACCAACATTTAGTGCAGATGGAGAGTTTCTGATTCTCACCTAAAACCTCAGAAAAGCCACCAGAAGTCAAACCACTCTCAAGCTTTTGAGGGGTTTTTGTTGCACTCAAGTCCCATTTTTCAGTGTTTGAAAAGCTGCTTTTATCAACACCCTCTGCCTGCCATTTCTCTTCATAGCCTTTTGGCTTCCCCTATTCCCCTCCAAAAAAAATAACTTGTGGGCAAAACATTCCCAGGTTTAGACCAGTTTGTCTCCTTGTGGTTCAGTGCCATTATCTGGCTCATTCCTCTGACTCCCAGAGTGGGGTCAGAGCAATACAGCAGGCCAAAAAACCCACCTGAAATGCTAATTATTCACCAAATGACACTGCCAGGAGAGTATCCTGCTCCTTTCCTGAGGAGGAAACTACAGACAGATGTTTGTGGGAGGTACAGGGAAAGGATGATGGGAAGCTAAACAGAATATATAGAGAGATATATAGATATATATGTGGTCTGCTGTCAACACATGTGGGGCAATGCCTTGTGCTTGGAGGGCTGAGGGGGTGGGTGAGAGCACAGATTGCAGTGATGTGGCTCAATGGTCACATTTTTAGTTTATTTTACCCAAGTTTCCTCTCAGGAAAATGTTTTTTTTTGTTGTTTTTTTTTTTATTATTTAAGCAGTAATCAAACCCAGAAAGATTCATTATTTGTGTTTAACAAAACAATTTAACTGAAACTGAGGTAATGTGAACACAAGAGCCCAATTCCCTGTTTTCATAACCTTCTCCAAGGCCTGCAGCACGTGACCTCTGTGGTAAAACTTAAAGCAAGCAATAAATCCCAAATTTTAACTTTCATATACTTGTTGGCAATGCATCTTAAGGCTTAAAATATTTAGTGTTTTCTTTTTGGAAGAGTAGCGAATCAGAGCAAGGATATCTTTAAACAATTATCCTAGACATGCAAATGTGTGTCTATAAATTTCATACCTATACAGTGAATTTAATAAGATTGCAAATTAAAAAGGGGTTTTTTTGTAATATATTTGCAATACAGCATTTACAAATGGTTATGTCTTATGTTTATTTACTTCCATATGCACATAAAATATTTTAAACTGCTTTAGTATTCTCCATGTCCAAGGAGCTGCAAGTGGTACAATCTCTGCTCAGAATCTCCAGGACCATCCACTGTCCTGATATCACCTTTCTATGCAATTCCATTTCTGCCAAGAGCTTTCTTTTGAAGTCTGGCAGGAGCTTCCAACTCCCAGTTAAATTCTATTTATTAGACTAATAAAAAACACACACATAAAACAGTCACATAATTTAGAGTCTTTCTGTCAGGCAGTTTCAGGCTCTGGCACAGCTCAAAACAATTAGAAGACCAGAAATCAGATTCTACCTTATTTTTGAAGTGCACTTCAATGGGCATAATGAAGCCAGCGTAGCCAGACTCCTCCACCTTGTAGGGGGGCTCCTTGCACACTGAAAGAGAACAAATAAATGTGAACTTGGCATTTAACACAACTCCCTCCGAGCCAAAAAGGAGCTGCAAGAGGAAAAATGGGCCCCTGAGAACTCAGGACACGGTTAAAACACTGACCTTTGTGGAGAAAACCACACAGAAGAAGATGGTGGCCACAGGCTTAGTTTAAGAACATGAAAATCTGTTCTTAGCTCCTCCCATGGAAAGGAAACATAAAATAACTCCAGGCCAGAGTCTGTGTGAGATTGTTCCCCCTCTCTGCAGTGAGATACAATTACATTTCTGGGCTGTTCCACAACAATGCAAACTGCCAGTTCAAGCTGTCTGGCAAGAAAAGGCCAAGGCTCAAAAGGTGGAACAGCACAGAAAGGTAAAATTTACTTTAATGCCCCTATTTCTTAATCAACAACACTACAACACTCAAGCAGAGGATTATCTTTTCCTTGAAATACTCCCCTACAATCCTCAGTCCTCATAATTAGGTAACAGGCTGCTTCCCCCAAAGGTTCACAAACCTGAAGGGCAGGTGAGCACTGCTATTTATTTCACACACAAGGAAACACAAGGAGGAAGGTGAACCAGTTTGCTGCTAAGGTCAGAGCTGCTTACTGCAGAAACAGCAATTAGAAAAGTTAATTGCTTCAGAGAAATTAAATCTGTGTGTTTCCTGCCTCAGTTCTCCCCTGTCCCACCACCTGGTGTGCTCCTGAATCCTTCCCAGTATCCACCACTGGATTTCAGGGTGGTGATATCCAGCTCCAAGGATTCCAGGATCATTTCTTTGGCACACAACAGCTGCCAGAAGAAACATGAGACCCACACAGATACTCTCCCTCTCAGGAACCGGATGCACTTGCATATAATTTATGCACTACAATATATGTAAATAAAGTCAATTAAGTAATTAGAGGAATTCAGTGCAAATCTTTGGAGTTTCTCATAAGAATTGCAAGTAATTAATATGATTAGGAAACAGTGCATCAAACCTAAAAGCACACAAATTATTTTCCTTTAATGTAGATGTATTATCCTCAGCTCTAAGCACTTCTACCGTCATTAAGGTGCTGGAAAGCAGCACTCAAAATTCAACTGTGAAAATAAAAAAGGCATAGCTAAAAATAATAAAAACCTCTAGACTTGCTTTAGCTTGAATTTTATATAAGGACCCAAATGAAAGAGCAGTGCCAATGTGGCAGCAGGAATCTCAAGCCTATCTGCCAAGCAGCCTTTGTTCCTCTGCCACTCTGACAAATTCCAGTGACTCCAGGAGCCAACAGCACGAGCCCACCTTCAGCCCCAGGATCTGCTCCAAGTTAAAGGGAACCACCTCAAGAAACCCTTCAAACAAATCCAGAATAGGATGAACATGCCACAGTGTTTATGTACAGCAGGGACACACCTTGGTCAAGGAACACTGGCCTGAAGGAGGCATGGAAAACCCAGGGATTGGGAAAACAGGGATTGGCAGAGGATACAGCAACCAACTGAGCAAAGGGCATGGACTCCCAGTGCCAGAGGGCAGGGAGAGATGGGATATTGGGAAGGAATTGTTGGCTGTGAGGGTAGGGAGGAGCTGGAATGGATTTCCCAGAGAAGCTGTGGCTGCCCCATCCATGGGAGTGTCCAAGGCCAGGTTGGAGCAACCTGGAACAGTGGGAGGTGTCCCTGCCCATGGCAGGGGGTGGGATGAGATGATGTCTAAGGTCCCTTCCAACCCAAACACTCCAACTGTCCCAACACAGTTGTTTGTAATAAATTAATTACACCAGATGACAAGAATTGTAACCCAGCATATTGCAACTTTGATTCTACAAATTAGATTTCAGCTCAGTGCTGCACTTGCTTGTCAGACACCAGTTTTACTACATCAGTTTGAAGGAGACATTATTAACATTATTGACTGCATTCACATCCTTGTGAGCTGAGCACCTTGGAGTTACTGTCCACTGTGTTCTCTCACAAATATCCAATGAGTTGGTTGTCCCAGGACATCCTGAGCATCCTTCTTCCAAAGCACTGCTTCCAAGTGTGCACATTACAAAGTAATTTAAAGTAATCCTCACAGGCAGCTTGTATTTCTTACAACAGTAACACTGCAGCTACAGTTACACAACCTCACACAGATGTAACTCTGCACTGCTGCTGAAAAGAGCAATTCCTGCTCCTCCACCTCAACCTCAGCAGTTCCTGCTGTCCCACACCAAGAACAAGGTTTGTTTTGCTACAGAGTCAGAAAATAACACTCCAACATGGACACTGTCCCCAACCACACTGACTGGACCATCACTCATTTCTGCTGGGTTAATCCACCTGAACTGGCACCAGAGAGTAGAGATTGCAAGATTCCATGACCAGGGCAGAAGTCTTTCAGCCCCAGTGTGCCCAGTATCTGAGCATCTCTCACCAACCACGTGGTTTCAGCTTTTGCTGCCCAACTCTAACAAATCAAACCCATCTTTCCTGTTCTGTGACATGAATTATCTTCTGCTGTCACTCATGTGTGAGAGAAGCTACACATACTGATGGTTAAATAAGAAGAGAAAGCACCTCACCTCCTGCCCTTTCAGCAGAAGGAAGGTCCCATCCTCCCTGACCTCCCCCCAGCACAGTGGGGGAAGGTGAAAGCTGGAGTGCCTGTGTCCACCATGGACATTTTACAGGGAAGTGACAGTCCAGGACAACAAAATGCTCTTTCAGAGAGAGAAAACACCTCCCAATAAACCTTCAGCCATCCACTCACCTCGCTTGGGTTTGGGGAAGCTCTCATGCAGCCGGAAGACCACCCTCTCCACAAAATGCTGGATGTCACACTGCTCAGGGCCACGGACAAACACCATCCAGTCATGGGTGAACCCCTCTGTGGTGGGCTTCTTCCTCAGCTGGGCTCGGTGCCCCAGCTCCAGTTTGACTTGCACTGTGCACTGTTTTAGGACAGAGGCAGGAGCAGAAGCAAAATGGAACAGTTCAGTACAAGGCACAAAGAACAGCAAACCCTGGGTCAGACAGGGAGGGACATGGAGAGATCAGCCTCGTGCTGAACACCAGGAAAGGGATCATAAAAATAGCTCCCAGCACCATTTCATACCTATCTTCCCCCTAATATCAGCAGTGCAGGGAAGGCAGCTTTAGAAAAGGGATCAGTTTCTCTGCCTCACTTATCAGTTAAATTGTCAGCAAAGTCCTAATTGCGGAATCTTTATTTCTAGAAAGTGTCAGAGACAGAACTTGATGTTCACAGCTTACAGAATTCACAGCACTGGCAGAAAACTAATCTTGAAACAGGAAGAATCAGATCATGAATTAGTGGCTTATGATATTCTCTAGAACGTATCACCTGCCAGAATAAAACTATCAATGCTTCCTGTATTCTAAATATATTTCATTAATGCACTTTGAAAGACCAAGTTATCAGATCTGCCTGCACAATGTCCAACACTAAAGTGACCTCCTCTAATCACTAACAGAGAAGGTGTATTCTACATCTTGCTGAAAGCACAAAAATCCCATTAAATGTCTTAAAAGCCAGATGAAATTAATGGTGAAGATCCACATATTATTGCAGCCTTCACAGCCAGGAGAAAGGAAATGAATTAAAGAGATGTGATGGAGGAAAGGCAAAAGATAAGCCAGGGAAATTTTAGGGCCAGATTTGTAGACAGGGAGTAACACTCAAGGTATCTGATTTTTGTGCATTTTTGTTACACAAACCAGAGCAGCAACATAGTGATTCCAAACTAAACATACCAAAATTCAGCTTCAGCATCATGAGATTTATAGAACAAGAGGCAGTTTTGAGTCCCTATCCTCTTCTTCACTTAAGAAGGGCTGGAAATAAGCATCTTGTTCTTCTTGGCAGGTTCCAATTACCATCGGGAGAGGCAACATTATTTGTCATTACCTATATTACATGTTGACCTGGAGCCAAACCAAGGGCATGACAGACAATGAACATGGAAAGAGAAAGCTTCCCAAGCTCCAGACAAATGTTTAGGAAGATCATCATCCTTATTTTCCCCACAATGAACTGCCACAAAGAGTGTGGCCACAATTAACGCTCCAAAAATACTTTACATCTCCAACCTGACATTTTTTTTTTTCAGAGCACGGTGCTGGAAAAATCACAAATCCCTCCACCTCAATCCTCTTGCCTTTGTAAAGAGCTCTCCCAGGACATCTGCAGAGCACCAGGCATCAAAGCCTGACCTCCCAAACTGCAGCCCAGTTCCAATTTCAGCCATAAGCCTTAGCACACACTCTCTCAGGCTGTTCAAATCCTTACAGCAAAACACCTTCAGCTGCCACCCAACGCATCCACCCCAAGGCTGGGGGACAACCCCACATAATTAATTCCTTCACTGGCATTTTTTTGGGGATCCCTTCCCCTGCAAAGTTCCCCTGGCAGGCTGTTTTTAAGGCTCATTCCCAAGGAGCAGGGCTGGCTGCTCTTTCATGTCGCATTAAGGGCTGAGAAGAAAGGCAAGGTGTGCACAGCAATCCCTCCAACGCTGGGAAGGCACGAGGTGGGAGAAATCCTAAGCTGCCGTTGGAGTGTGTGCCCGCGGGCCTGCTTTATCTGGGATGCTTCCCACAGCGCTCCCATCCCCGGAGCCAGCCCGTGCCGCAGCCTCGCGTTATCGATTCCATAATTACCATGGAAATCCTGCTACTGTTGCCAGTTACTACCCCTCTCCTGAGAAGTGCAAACGACTGCCAGGCTACAAAAAAAAAATCTCTTTTCCCCGGGTTGAAACGGGCTGAGAAATTGTAGCTGAGAACCAGATGGGGTTGCGTGGAAGAGACTGAAATTAAACATAAAAGAGCTGTTTAACTGAGAGTGAAAGTTGTACTTGCTGCACTCTTCACACCCCGCTCCAATTAACAATCGCTGAGAATTAAGCCAGAAGTTGAAAACACATTTGAAAATAAGATCTCCCGACACGACCAACATCCAAAGTTGCTCCGCTGAAAATGGAGGGTTTTTTCCCCCTTTTTTTCCAAGCGTGTCTCTCAACAAAGGGAAATCAGGATCCTATTCAAACAATTTGTAATAATACAAAGGAGCCCGCTTTCAACTTCTCAATAAACATTCTGAAGGCTGCTCTGGTTTTTGTTTGATGTGCTAATTGCCTTGAAAGCCATCAGCAGCTCCCATTGCCGCTCCTCGGGGTGATTACCCGGGATAGCGGGGCTCCTTCCCGACCCTCAGCCCGGCAGGTACCTGTTCCCCGCTCACAAAAGGCTCCACATCCACAGCACCTCAGGTGAACTACCAGCATCCATCCCGATGGCTTTTAGCCTTCCAGGGGAGGGGGGGAATTCCCTCCCCGTCAATAATCCCGGGCAGGAATTTGCGGGAAATGCTGCTGCCACCCCCCGCCGTGGGCGAGGCTGCAGCGGCCGCCCAGGAGGGGTGAGGGGCTGAGAGCCCCCCATCCAAAAAGGGGGTGAGAGGTGGTGTGATCCCAAAAGGGATGCGGGGTGGAGATGTCCCTCCCCAAATGTGGGGTGGCAGGGAGATGTGCCCCCCCTACAATGGGATTGAGAAGGTGTGGCCCCCTAAAAGAGGGTAGGGAGGATGTTCCCCCCCACTCCAAATGGGGAGTGAGGGGAGATGTGCCCCTCAAATGGAGGGTGGAAAGATGTGCCCACCCCCCCCCCTCAAAATAGGATTGGAGAGATAAGCCCCTCAAATGGGATTGATGTGCCCCTTAAATAGGGGGTAGAAAGATATGCTCCCCCAAAAATGGGACTGGGGTGATGAGTCCCTCAAATGGGATCGAGGAGGAGGTGTGTCCACCCCCTGCCCCCCAAAAGGGTGTGGGGAGGGGGGGTGTGTCCCCCAAATGGGGGAGGGGGAAAATGTGCATCTCTCAAATGGGATTGAGATGTGCACCCCCAAAAGGATGTGAGGTGGAGATGCCCCCCACAAAAGGGTGGGGGGAGGAGGTGTGACCCCTAAAAGTGGGGTGGGGAGGAGGTGTGTCCTCTCAAAAAGGATTGAGGAGCAGATGTGCCCCTTCAAAGAGTGTGTGGGGGGACATGTGCCCCCCCCCAAAGGGGGTGTGGAGGGAGGTGCACCCCCCTAAAGGAGTAGTAGGAGGAGATGCGTTCCTCGAATGGGGTGTGGGGAGGACGCGTGCCCCCCAAACGGGATGGGGGAGGAGATGCACCCCCCACCAAGGGGATGTGAGGAGGAGCTGTACCCCCCAAATGGGGGGTATGGAAGGGGCATTACCCCCCCTCCTCCCCAGGATGGTGTGGGGAGAAGGTGTACTCCCCAAACAGGACTGAGACATCCCCCCAAAAGGGGGATGGGGAAGACACGTCCCCCCCCTCCAAATAGGGGTGCGGAGGAGATGTGCCCCCCAAGGCGGGGCGATGCCCCCCAACACCACTGGAGGGAATCAGCGAGGGCAGAGGTCCCCCCCCCGCCCGGGATGCCCTC
>VXBA01002737.1:154131-164573 GCA_013399895.1 Serilophus lunatus
CTGCGCCTTTTTCCCTCCGTCTTTCCCCCTTCACTTCCCCCCGTCTCGTTTTTCCCCTCGCTGTCCTTCATTTTCCCTCAGTGCTCCCCGCTCTCCCCACTTTAATCCTCATTTCTCCCCAGTTCCTCTCGTTTTCTCCTGTTCTCCCCCCGTTTCCCCTCACTCCATCGTTCTCCCTTGTTCTCCCCTCTTTTTCCTTTGCTTTCCCTCATTTCAACTGCCTTCAGCCTTCCTCATTTTCCTTCTATTCCTTTCCTTTCCTCCTCAGTTTCTCTCATTTTCTCCTCAATCTCCTTCATTTTTTCCCTCAGTCTCCCATATTTTCTCTCGGTTTCCTTTTCCTCCTTGGTCTCCCTGATTTTCGTTCTGGTTTCCTCCTTTCCCCTTTGGTTTCCCTCATTTTCCTTCTCAGTCTCCCTCATTTTCCTTCTGAGTCTCCCTCATTTTCTCCCTCACTTTCCATTTTCCCTTCCCACATTTTCTGTCCTTCTCATTTTTCTTTATATTTCTCTCCTTTCTCTAATTTTCCCCTAATATTCCCCCTCAATCTCCCACATTTCTTCTAAGTTTCCATTTTCCCCTTGGTCTCCCATGTTTTTCCTTCCAAGTCTCCCTCATTTTCCTCAGTTTATCACCTTTTCCCTTTGATCTTCCTCATTTTCTCCCTCAGTCTCCCTCATTTTCCCCTCAGTATCCCACATTTCCCCCCTCACTTTCTCTTCTTTATTCCTCTACCTCCCTTATTTTCCCCCTGAATCTCACACATTTGCCTTGACTCTTTATTTCCCTCAGTTTCTTTCCTTTTACCTTTCGTGTCCCTCATCTCCCCCCTCAATCTCCCACATTTCTCCTCTCTGTTTCCCTTATTTTCCCCCCAGTTTTTGTCCTTTTTCCCTCAGTCTCCCCAATTTCCTCTCACTTTCCATTTTCCCCCTCATTCTCCCACACTTCTCCCTCCATCTCCCCCACTGATCCCTTGAGTTTCTCTCCTTTTTTCCTCTCAGTCTCCCTCATTTTGCCCCTTATTCCCCTCATCCCCCCTACACACTCTCTCACATTTCCCCCTAATTCTTCCCTTTGATCTCCCTAATTTTCCCCTCTTTGTTCCCCTCAGTCCCCATTTCCCCTTCATTTCTCCTCTCTGTCCCCCTGTTCCCCTCATTCCCCTTCAATTCCCTTCCCCCTCTCTCCCCCTTTTCTTAAATCTCTAAGTGACAAGTTATTGGGCTCAATTTTGCCAGCCCTAAATGAGCTCGGGGACTACCTTTACAAGTGCGATTGGTGACTGTTTCCGACCAAATTCGGTCAGAATTTCCTTTTTTTTTTTTTTCCGTGCAACTTTCTTGTTCGAAATAGTTTGTTGATCTGTGTGAGGCAGCAGAAAAAAACCCCGTGTTAGCCAATAACTCTGTGTGTCGCTGACTGATCGCCACAGGCGAGGATTAATCGGCTCCCAAATCGTTCTAAAGAGCCACTTTACCTCATCAACCTGATAGAGGATATTAGCGAAGCAAAATGCTTAATCGCTTCAGTTAACAACAACAACAACAAAAAAGAGCCTGATTTGAGTCCCTTTAAATGCTCCTGTTTTAATTTTCCATGTTTCTCTCTGATGCAGTCCCAAGAGACATCTCCTTGGACAGTCCCTTTTCTTCTGCGTTGAGACAGGGCCTCTTTCTCTGGGAGTTCTCATTGATATCTTTAATTGTGGACATTATTCCCATGCACGTGACTCTTGGGTCTAAATCTTTTATTTTCTACCTCCCAATTCTGGCTATTCACTCACAGCCTCATCACAGACCTTGGTGGTTACATGCTCCCGGGGCTGAATATTTTCTGGAAATATCTCCCTCTTTCTCAGCTTTGACTCTGCTCTTACACTGCTGAATTTCCTCCTTGTGCAAGAGATACGCCAGACCCTGAGCTTTCTTCCTGAAAAATTGCCTGTTTCTTCCTCTGAAACATCAGTAAAATTGGCCTTTTATTTTAATTTCCAGCAATGACAATTTTTCCATGCCTTTGTTTCTGCCAAGCCTGGTGTTAAGGTTGTTTTTTTGCTTTCCCAGTGCGGGACCTGGCTGCCCTCCTGCCTCAGCACACTCGCCTTTACTTCTGCTTTGGACATGGGTCACTCCTCCAGTTTTCAGCTGCTCAGTGGCCTGAGGAGGGATCCGAGCAAGAATTTGGATGCTTCCAAGATGGGAAAGCCAGAGCCAGGCGCCTCAGCTTCCACATTGGCAACTTGATACATGGACGTTAAACCACATTATACTGAAGAATTTGGGGTGCCCCATTCAGGGGAAGCACCTCATTGTACTGTCACCTGCTCCAAGCACCCCAGGGCTCTCTGCTGGGATAAGTAGTTTGGAGTTGGACTTTGCTGATCCTTGTGGATCCCTTCCAACTCAGGATATTCTATGAAGTAGCATGAATGGATTAATTTAAAATGTGCTGGGGTGGCTCTTTGCATTCAACTGCGAAAACACTCAAGGAGAGAAATTCCTAGAACTAGCCTTTGCTCCACTAGCAGTTCCCAGTCTGAACAGTTTCCAGCACAACGACTGATCAAACTTACCCCGATTTTCTTTTCAAGCTCTCCTCAAAAAAAAAAAAAAATCACAGCCAAGGGTAGAAAATTTGCCAGGCTCTATGGGAATGTGTTGGGAGTTTTGGGTGCAGGGGATGCTGGAGCCAGCAGCCATCCAGGCTTCTCCAAACTTCTAATTTTGCAGGGAGATCTCAAGCTAACGAGCTGTCAGCTGAGTGCCTTCGCACCCGAGGCAGCCGTGGGCTGAGCTCCTGCTTCTTTATACCTATTCCAGCAACTTCTGGGCTTTGCAATAAGCGTCTGCAAATCCAATTAGCGTCTTTCTTTGTGGCACTGGATGCTGGCAGAGATCCGCTGTGCTGCTGCCATCTACAGTAGGGCCAGTGCCAATGGATAAGAAACAGATCTTATTTGCATATTCAAATATGCAAATGAACCACGACAGCTCTCCTTAATTTTTGTTTGGGGTTTTTTTATTTTTCTTTCCAGAGTCTTGCCTCAAAGATCCTTGTCTTGGAATGAAAGGTGTGTGTTTAATCTGGCTTGGCCCGTGGTAGGGGACTATGCCAAGGGCTGATTCTGTCCCGTGGGAGTTGGGGATGGTGGAAAATAAAGTGGAAAAAAAGACTTTGCACTGCGCTTATCCCTGTCTTGGCCAGGGACGGGAAAGGTTTCTGGGGGGTTTTCCCAGGTTCCAGTCCTGGGAAGGGACAACACATCCTTTCTCTCTCCTGCCTGTGCAATCCATGGCTGCTTTAGAGGCCGAACGTGGCTGTTCTCGGGGAATGGAGTGAAGGATTCAACAACTGGCGTGTTGAGAAAAGAGGAGTCCTGGTGCTCCAGTGGGAATAGTCATGTCATGTGCAAGCTGGGACAGAGTCAGACAATTCTCATGCCTGAATTGCTCATTTTTCAGCCAAAGTTCTTTCCTGTAGGCTTATCATCCCTCACTGGGATGGTGGGATCTACTTTGGCTGTAGATCCTTTGTAAGTCCCTGTCATGGTTTTATATGTCTGTATCTGTGTGTTTGTGGCTTGTTCTTCCTGTCCCTAGAGAAACAAGATCTTTTCACTGTTTTTCATCATTCATTATTATTTTCTCATTACTAATTTAGTTGCATCTTCCCTATTTCCACTCTTGAACTAAAGACCACAACTTCTGTGGTCAGTCTGGGCTCTGAGTGGCTTGGACACCAGCCAGGCAACAAGCAAGGGTGATTCCAGGACTGAAAGAATCAGTGTAGAAAAATTGTCATCTTGTAGTAGTTCTAAGGATTTAAAGTTTCTTAAAGATTTTAAGACACAAACCTCACATTTGAGCAAGGTTTCTTTGAGAAAATAGGTGTCTCCACTTCGTGTCCATGTGCAACATGCCTGAGTGGAAAGATCAAGCTCTCCTGGATGTCAGTCACTTCACTGCCTTCTCCTGCAGCTGCCAAATGATTATCATGGTCTTCTACTCCTGCAAAGCACATTTCATGGGTTTGCAAGGTGAGCAAACCTGCAGTCAGAACAAAGCACTGATGATGTTTAGGTAAGAAGGGGAAGATATCTTTGCCCTGGTGTGCACCACGGCTCTGCCAAACAACGTCCTGTCCTTTTGTGCGGCCTCAAAAACCATCCTGAACCTGAAGCTGGGAGAGGATTTGGTTTCTCTGGTGGGACCTGGGTGCTGTTCTGGTCTGGGCCTGGCCCAGGCTCACCACAGGGCTTGTCTGTGCTGGATGCCAGGGAGAAAACCTTGGAGTGACAGAGAGAAGCTGAGTGAGGAAAGAGTGAGCTCTGCAGCACACTGGCTCTGGGGTAGCAGGGCTCCTGCTTTGCTAATCAGCGTTGGGATCCCTGCAGGGAAATGTGCTTGTTCCAATCAGCTGCTAATCCCAGCAGTGTTTATTCTTCTAAAAATGATTTTCTTTTGCCTGTTCTCTGCCTTCCCTCTCCCCACTTTGCACTCCACACTACAGTGTTCACAGAACATATTTAACACTGGGCTAGTGTAGCCAAAGTCCAGATTGTTAATAACCAAAAACTCAGATTGCCAAAAAGATACTCCTAGCAACTACCAGCTGCATCTGGGAAAAATTACAGACAGCTTGGAAATTCTTTAGTTCCCTTATTAATGAAGGACTTCATAAAAAATCCCCAACCCACACTGCAATACAGTTTAGCTTAACTAAGTTCTTTTGTGCCCGAGGAAAATCTAAATTATAGCGTGCTACAGCTACTGAAAAATGCAAAAGGATTTAAATGTGCAATAACCCTCCAAACCAGAAGGAAGAGGGAAAATTTTCTTAGTAAGTGGGAACAAAATGAGAATTTATTTTATTCTTTCTGGGTATTTAGTGCTGGTGAAAAGAGCCAGATGAATAGTCACAAGTACGTCATGTCCCTTGCAGATGCAACATGGGCAGCACAAGCGTCCCCAAACTGCCCCGCCAACGTGATTCAGTTCTGAATGAGCAGGACCAGCTTTCTGGGGGAGAAAGGAGCCAGTCTCTATTCAGGCCCTGACCCCTCTGCTCAAGGCTGTTAATGAAGGGGCCTCATTAACACCAAAGGTGAGGTTGGCATTATAATGCGCCGCTGAACTGACACCCATCAGTCTGCGCCGTTGGCTATTGAGCTGCCATCGGGTGATGGCACCTTTCGCTTGTGCTCTGCAGGCAGAGGTCAGCTTTGGCCAAGTGATGTCACAGGCTGTGTCGTGCCAGAGCTGTCCGGACCTGCCACGAGGAGCGTTTCACCCCTCGGGTTTGTCCCACGCTCCGTACAAACTGCTGGCACAAGTGCAGCTGGAGAAGACGGGCCCAGGCACCTTATGTGGCCATTGGAGCAAACACAATCACGGCACAATAGGAGGGGGTGAGATTCACTGCCCAAATTGGTGTCTGCTTTGCACAGGGCTTTTGGTTGCTGCCAAAGTCTTTGAAAGGTGCTCATCTGCATGCTGAGAGAGAGGCCACCTTCTGACTGGGGACTGTCACCCCAGGCAAGGTGACCTTTAGGCATCTGAAAAACACCAGATGGGAGGGGAAAAATAGCTTGAAAAATAGGATGTAACAGGAGGAGATTGGTAGGGGAGTCAAAGAGCCTGTTCTGAGTTGTGAGTAGGAATTACTATCGCAGGTTGCCCAGAGAAGCTGTGGCTGCCCCATCCCTGGAAGTGTCCAAGGCCAGGTTGGAGCAACCTGGGATAGTGGGAAGTGTCCCTGTCCATGGCAGGGGGTGGAACGAGATGATATTTAAGATGATATTAAGTCCCTTCCAAGCCAAACCATTCTATGATTCTACAAATGCACCATCTGAAGTACAACCTCTTCCAAGGCGTTCTCAGGTTTAGAGTTGGGCTCAGTGATCTTAGAGATTTTTTCCAACCTGAATTATTTTGTGATAGTATGAAATGAATATGGATTTCTGGTTTTGTGGATTCTGGGTCACCTGCTCCCATGAGAGATTCCACTAAACTGTTTTTCTGGAAGGGTATGAAGTGAGCTTTCACCTGTCTGCACAATAACTGCAGGAGGGGTTGCCACATATGTATCTGTATGCAAACTGCCTCTGATCTACCAGCTCAGATAATGCCCCACACTACAGGATGGGCTATGCCAACATGCCTGTGACTCAGGGGATTTGGCTGGTCCTGCCATGCTGAAATTCATCCCACTGAAACTTAATCATTATCACTGACATCGTTACCTGTGGGACAATAATGCACCTGATTGCAGCAAAGTCGTTTTTTGGCACATCTCAAACACCCTGGAGCTTGATTTTGTTGCACAAGGGCACAGCCAATTCAGTTCCAAGGAGTCAGGTTGGAATGTAAAGTGACAAACATCATTTTAACCAACACAGAGAATTGTCACTGTGGAGGCAAAGCTGTAGCAAATTCTTTCCCTTTGTTACTTATCCATCAAAATTAGTCATGAGTGAATCCACTCCATGAACACACACTTACAAACCATCAATATTTGCTCTAGATGAAGAATACAATCAATTTGGACACGTTTCATGCAATTTTGGAAATGAGCTATGCAAACACTGCAGATGCAGGATGCTTCATTCCAGTGCTTGGGCACTTTTTATAGGCCAGGAAATCTCTTTTAAATAGATGCGTGAAATGTGTCACGAAACATCTGACGTACGAGGAAAACATATTCCTGCAGTGTATGAGGTCGCCCTGAACAGCTTGAAAACAGCAATCATTTGCATATGGATATAATATTATTTATTTGGTGATACCACCCCAGGGGAGCAGGGGCATGTCCCAGTGTAGGTCCCTACAACATCAGGAGCGTTGGACTCGTGGGGAGTGAAGTTACGAGAACAAAGACATCCGTTCATCTGTTCCTCGTAACGGGGCAGCTCGTAGAGTTCTGTGGGAAGGTAAGGGGCAGGAAGAGGAAAAGAATGTTTTTGTTGACCCTTTGCTGTTTGATATTTTAGTCACAAGGATCATCAGCCCAACTCCTGGCCCTGCACAGGACACCCCAACAATCCCACCCTGGGTTTGGGTTGGGAGGGACTGGTTCCAAATCTAATTGAATTAATCTATATGTCTGCCTGTCTGTAAGGATGGTAAGCATTTTTCAGTGTTCCATGAGTAAATCCTGAAGTCTGATGGGATGATTCATGGTGAACAACATGTCCAACTTGTTGCCATTTTTGCTCTGTTTCACAGATTTGGGGCTGATTTCACTCGTTGATACTCTGGTGGATGTTAATACTTGGCAATATTAGGATAGTAAACAGCAAAATCTCACATATATTAATTTTTGCATTTTTACATGACAGTTCTTCATTGAATAATTTTTAAATTGGTCCCAGAAAAGCACTTAGAGAAACATTGTAGTTTGCACTTTATTGGCATTACATGGCTTCGACCCAGCAAAATAGATTCTTAAGTGTAAGTAAGTACCATTGATATCAATGGAATTATTCATAGCCTTAAAATTAAACATATGTTTAAACATTTCAGTGAACTGAGACAGCTGGTCTCTTGTGGAAGGCCTATCTAAATAAATGCAGCATCAATTGCAGATTGTGAAATTTATAACCCAATACACAACTTAATGTTGCTCTTGGTGAATATTTCAGGATTTGAGGTAAATCTTTGCCTTTTGTTAAATATTTGTTGGAAAACACTTTCAAGTGCTGTTCCAGGACAATTCAGTTTTATGTTTAAACACATTCATGGAGAACCATGTCTTTAAGGGAACTCATGAATCGCGACCCGAGTGACTGAACATTCATAGAAAGTGAATAAAACAAAAGTGGAGACCAGTCCTAATTGAAACCATGTTCTGAGCTGCAGTGGGAAAGCACAGAAAAATTAATCCTTCCATTCTGTGCATTTTGATAGCAGCCCTTAGTAGAGAATTGAAGTTATTTGAACCACTTTGCCAGACAGAAGGGAAGTGCTTGTTTTTCTTCTGCAAGCAGCAGTGAGAATGTCTTCTGAAGTGGAACCAAATCGTGGGGGTTTATAGAAACAGCTGAAGAGATTATTTGATCTGTTGATTAAAACCTCATTTTTTTGTCAGCTGGTTTATTTGCCCAAGTAATGGCTGTGCTTCTCCTTCCCCACATGTCTCTGATCCCTGGTCAAACCCAGCCCTGGCTCTGTGTGTGCAGCCACTGTGTGAGCTCAGTCAGAAGGACACCGGCAGGGACCTCGACACCCTTCCTGCTGCAAACCCAGGGACAGAGCACTCCCTGAAATATGACTTTCTGCTGATCAGGATGTGACACCTCTCATCTGTCCAGAACAGCTGTCAATACCTGGAAAATCCTGACATTTATGTCCCTGTGGTTAATGTGGCCTTCTTTGAAAAGTGGACAGAAAGGATTTAGGTAAAACATTAGGGGAGAAGAAAAAAAGGAAAATCTTTCCTAGCAGTTGTGAGGTAGGTGTGACAGAATTGCCAGCCCCCGAGTTGGAAATCCTGTGTCAAACCTCAGAAGTAACACTTAGAGTTGAAAGGACAAGACTTTTAGAGGTAATAATTCTTGGAGCTTATCTCTTTCCTTCCTGGGTTTTCTTAGCCCTTTGTGTTCATGATTTCAAACTTTTGACTGCAGATCCAGGAGATTAAAGTCCAAATCAAAGCTGAATCAATGTTGGTTTGACATGACTCTGGCAGAAGGTTCTTTAAATCAATCCTGGAGATTGCCAGGCTGGCACTAAAATCCCAAGACTGAGTGACATCCATTCTCTGTTTCAAAACTACCATCTCCTTTCTCTCTGGGACACTTAACAAATAAAGATCTTTTGCAAAAGGCATAAGCGACACTGCAGTGAAGCAATTTCTTTTCCTGGCGTTGTTAAGAGCAGGGACTGAGTTATTATTAATTACTTTTGCATTATTTATGCAGGTCCATAAATGTGCAATGACTTTTACAGATAAATCACTCTGCCTTGAAAAGTTTCCAATCTGTGAGCCATCCTGCAAATCTGTAAGAACAGGAGGCAATTTGGTGCAGCAGAACAGGTAAGTGTCAATCCTTGATGCTGCAGGACTGGTGCCTTATCAACGTTATTTTATTTGTGTTGCAACTGCACCAAATAGGCTCAACTGATGCCATTGTTTCCCAACTTCTTTAACCTGGCATCAGTTGAAAGGAGCAGCCTCCATCCTCTTCTTCATCCCCTCTCCTTCTCTTACCTCTTTTTTTGTGGTTTAGCAGCCACATGGAGAACCAAATCAGGGGAAATGATCCGGTTGAGGCTCATCTGGCAAAAAGAAGGAAAGGTTTCACTTTGACCAGTCCCAACTCAGACTCCCGAGGGTGCAGGGTTGCAGCTTTTCCTGCCCTGCCTATTTTCCTGTGATGCTGAGCTGGTGTTACACCCGTCAGACACCCCCAGAGCCAAGGATCCTGGGGCAGAATGTACTCACAGAAGTCCCCATGGTCTGGGTGTTGAGAGAGGCTGCCTTTCACTCTCTGAGGGCTCACACCTTTCCCCATTCACAGTGCTGGCCGCCCCTGCAGAATCCCTTCAACAAGTTTTTAGGGTGTTTTTAGGGGTGTTTGCCAGCTCTGCAGCACAGGCTGTGTCCCACTGGAGTTGTGGCTCCCTGGCAGGAAGGACAGAGCATCCCCAGCAGCGCAGGGAACTGTTGTAGGTGCAAACCCAGCCTCAGATAACCCTGTGCATCCCTGGGGATGCCCAGACCACAGTCACACACTGGTGTGTCAGGGCTGCTCCCCTTTCTCAGGCTGCAGCCCTGCTCGGAGCAGGAGGCCCTGCCTCGGGCACTGCCGTCCTTTTAAAGCTGCTTTGTGGCTTTCTTTTCTTTTCCCTCTCCTTTTTTTTCTCCCCAGGTTCCCAGGGCTGGGGATTCAGCTTCTGGCCTCATCCAGAAATCCCTGAGGGTTTCACATCCCCACGAGGCCTCTCAATGTCTTGATCTGCTTGAATAGGCATTTTTAACGCGGCCCCGGCTGTCATCGGGGCCTGTTACAGTCACTCAACTGCAGCAACATTGTTCTCGAGGCAGCGGCGCCCGGGACACCTCCCTTATTTCCATACAGCGCCGGGGATTTTGCCACCGGCTCGAGCATCACATCGGCTCGGTGGCCGGAGGTGGCCAATTAGCCCTCCTTGCCCACGGCCCAGCCTCCAGCCCTCGGCGGTTCTCAGCATCCCCAGCCCGCGGGGCTGCTGGCTCCTGTCCATCTCCGAGGGTCCTGCCGGAGGTGAAGGTGACCCCCTTTTCCTGTGCCAGGCTCCCTGGCAACGCGGCCTTTCTTCGCGAGCGGCTCCTCCACCCCCCGACGGGGCGAGGGGGCTGTGAAAGCCCCGCTGCACTTTTGAACTTGCTGCCGACGCGCTCAGTGGCTGCGAGGGGCAGCGGCGACGGAGGGGCCGAGCCCAGCGGGGACCCGGTGCAAT
>VXBA01002737.1:164672-187945 GCA_013399895.1 Serilophus lunatus
GTGGTGGCATACGGGAGAGACAAAGAGGCCAACAGGGGAGGAGATGGGCACCGGCACGGGCAGGCGAGGGGCACACGAAGGCTGGAAATCCGAGCACTCCTTGCCCTGCGCCTCGTGCAGGTGTTTCAAGGGTGGGCGAGCTGGCGGAGAGGTGACTGACTCCGGTGCTGGGGGATGGAGAGAGCAAGGGGACCGGGCCTGGAGGTCCAGCTCATGGCAAGGCATCCCTTTCCCAGGATGAGATGTTGCTCGGGGTTCATGAGCCAAATTTGCCATCTAGTGGCCCTGGGGACCATTGCAGAGGCACCCACGCGGCAGCTACGGCCACGGGAGGGCCATGGCACAGGCACTGCCCATCACTGCCCCAGAGGTAAAACCCAGGGTGCTTTTGCATTACTCCAGGGACCTAAAGGCCTGTGGCATTACTTTGTTGTGGCTGCCTTGCAGGGAGACACGCTCAGCCACCCTGCCAGGCTCAGTGATCTCCAGAGACAGTCCCTGCAGGCTGGGGGAGGATCCAGACCCATGACATGGCTCAGCTCATCGCTGTAAGGAGCAAGACCTGTGACTGTGGAAGCAACTGTGAGGACAACCTGGAGAGCACAGGAGTCTTTCTCTGAGGCTCTACACTCCTTTGTTCCTGCAAAGATAACAACATTTCTTTCTAATGTCATAGAATCCTAGAATCCTAGAATGTCCTGATCTGGAAGGGACCCCAAGGATCATCTAGTCCCACTCCTGGCCCTGCACAGGACACCCCAACAATCCCACCCTATCCTTCAGAGCGTTGGCCAAACCCTCCTGGAGCTCTGGCAGCCAAACCCTGGGGAGCCTGGGCAGTGCCCAACCCCCCTCTGGGGGAAGAACCTTGCCCTGAGATCCATCCCAAGCCCTGACACAGCTCCAGCCCTTCCCTGGGCTCCTGTCCCTGGTGCCAGAGCAGAGCTCAGCCCCTGCCCCTCCGCCTCCCCTCGGGAGGAGCTGCAGACCCCGAGGAGTCTCCCCTCAGGCTCCTCTGCTCCAGCTGAACGAGCCAAGTGCCCAAAGCTGCTCCTCAGACCCTTCCCCGCATCTGTGTCCCTCCTTTGCATGCCCTCCAACAACTTTAGATCCCTTTTATACTGTAGAGCCCCAAACTGCTCCAGGACTTGGGTCGAGGTTGCACTGGTGCAGAACAGAGTGGGACAGTCATCTCTCTTAACCAGGTCAGAGAGAGATTTGGTCACCGTCTCTGTGGGAGTGACTGGCAGATAATGAGGTGTGAAAGGGGCTCACGGTAAGTCAGTGTCCATAGCTTTAATGCACAGCTCTCCTGAGCAAGACCATATACATCAATAAATAGAGTTAATAATAACAATTATAGCAGTCCCAACAAACCCAGCTGCCACCAGTTTGGCTCCAGTGTTGTCCGCTGTGTCCCTGTCAGCAAGGGGTGCCGGCACTTGACTAACGCAGAGGAGACAGAATAAACACCATCTCCCTCCCCTCCTCAGTGGGGATCTGCTGCAGATCTTCAGTTCCCTGGATGCCAGTCTGAGCAGAGTCTTCCAAGGCACCTGTGAGGCTCCCACCCTGCTTCATGCCCAGCATCACGAGGCCTCAGCTGCTCCCTGCCCCATCCGCTACCACACTGGCCTTATCGGAGGAACAGGCAGCACAGCCGAGTTGCTCCCCGTGTGTGCATCACACATCCCATGCCCGAGGGATGCCTGAGGGCAACCAGCTCTAGCACTGCTTGTGGGATTCCTCCAGGGTAACATAGGGCACCACAACGGGCCATGAGTCACTGGGCCAGTATTCCAGCTTTGGCTTGAACGATGGCATCTCGTAGGTGACATCAAAGTAGATGACCAGTGGGCAGCAGTACAGGAGGGACATGGCTATCAGCACGTGCCTGCCAAGGAAACCAAAGAGGTGTGTTGGTCAGGGATAACTTCATCTGCTGGCATGGTCACTGCGAGGCTGGAGCCAAGGGGGACAGCAGTGGCAGGAAAATATTTTAGTCACTTGGTGCACGAGAGCCGCAGGGAGTGTGGGTCCTGCAGGGTTTGTGCCAACAGGGAGATCCCAGCAGAGCTCTGTGAGCTGTGGTGGGAACAATTCCTTGTGCAGAGGGAGGGGTTGGAGTGACATAGGAGGCAGAAGCCTCAAACCACCCATGTCCTCTTGCCTGGACTAGCTCAGATATCTGCTTTGTGAGGATAGCTCTGAGTGTGCAGCACTTACAGCCACTCTTGGGCAGGCACTGGAATGTTGTGCCCAGGCGAATCACTGCCTTTCAATTTGGCTGTTAGAATAACCCCAAGAAAACTGCACTTCATGCAGTACCCTGGAAGTGGCTGCAATCTTTTGAGAACCAGCTGCTCGCCCTGAAGGACTTCTGGAACAATTTCACTTGCAAAACGGCGTTTGGCTGGTGTGGAGGAGGGAAGGAATATTAAGCAATGGTTGGGGCCAAATCTTTGGTCTGGAGCCAGAGTGAGCAACAGAAAAGGGGGAGAGGATTGGGCAGAGATGCAGCTGCTCCCTGGTCAAGTGTCTCATCCCTGGTTCCATTTCCCCATAGCTATGGCACTTCTGCCCCTGAAATGTTTGGGTTGGGGTTCCTGGAGCCCTTACCAGAAGCTGTGCAAGTAGGGGAAGTTGATGGCTTGCCAGAGCCAGCAAAGCCACCGGTCACTGATCCAGCTGGTGATGGCCAGTACCCACCACATCACCATGACTCTGGCCATCCGGTGAACCCGTTGGTCACTGCACCTGGAAGACATAGCGAGGGAAAGGGAGCAGAGTATCATGTTGGAAGTTTTTATTAAAGAGGTCTGGTTCTTGCCTGCACAAACAGTGCAAACCCCTGTGAGTTCCTTCTGGAGAGTATTCCTCAGACCACAAGAAGTGGAGAACTGTGGCTCTGGAGAGAGGGGTTCAGACGCTCAGTGTGTGAGAATGATGGTAAGAGATGCCAAGGCACTCCTGTCTCTCTGCTCAGATTCTGGTGGGTAATCTCAGCCCTGCTCTAGTTCTGAAATGCTCCATAAAGAGAAAAGAGCTGCAGAGGTGTCAGCTGACGAGAATCATAGAATCATTAAGGTTGGAAAACACTTTCAAGATCATCAAGTCCAACTGTCAACCCAGCACCACCGCCTTGTTCACCACCAAACCATGTCCTCAGATGCTACATTCACATGTTTTTTTGACACTTTCAGGGATGGTGACTCCCACACTGCCCTGATCCAAGATTGTTCTGTGGATTGTCCCTCTTGTGCATGGCACCTGGTCCAGATGGCCTTCTTGTTTCCCACTGCCCACAGTTCTGCCTGTTCCTCCTCCAGGTCCCTCTCAAGCTGCCCTGATTCTTTGCAGGGATGACAATACATGTAGCTAATGAAGACTTGGGGTCAATTCACTGTTGTGGGCAGAGTCACTGACCACCAGGAGCACAAATAGACCTGCAGGTACCCCCTCAGCCCACTCCTTACTTTTTGAGCTCACGCCTGGTCAGGTACAGCAGGTGGAAGGCGATGCAGTTGAGTGCGTAGGCATTGAGGGTCGGTTTGATGAAAGACATCAAGGTGCTGATCACGGTGGTGATACCAGTCAGCCAGAAGAAATGCTTCCTAAAGGGAGTTGGGAGTGAGTGTCAGCGCCCCTAGGGTTCACAGGAGGGAAGGACAAGGATGGGAGAGGTCCTGCTCATTGCTTCTCCAGCACCTCCAACTGTTTGCAGTGGCTGACCTCTGTCTCTGTGGAGTCCTGGCAGGAGGGGTGAAGTACCAACTCCACAATTAGTCCATGACAGAGCGGGGAGGCACAGCCCAGAACAGCTCAAGCACTTTCACGGTGATGCCAGGCAGGAGGAAAAAGCACTGGGAGCTGTGCACAGGGAAGGGCTGCAAGGCAGGACCCTGCCGGAGCCGTGCAAACAGGACGATTTGGGTTGACGGAACAACAATAGGGTTCAGAGTAGCCTTTCACATGCAAATCCCTTCCAAAGTCCCTTCCCTTCTCCCCCAGCCATGTCTCCACAGTGAACTCCTGGTGACCTCTTCTAACTGAGCCGGCTCAGAGGACTCCAGCCAGGACAGGACCATCCTTTGAGCAAAACTCTGCTGGGTTCCTGTTTCTGCTGGTCGTGCACACCCAGTATCCCCATCCCTTCTGCTGAGCTCCTCCAGCCCAGCCAGCTCTCCTGCTAACCCTTGAAATGAGGAGTGTAACTTGGATCACCTTGTCCTATGGGAAACCTCCTCAGCCTTCAGGGAAAGCTCTCTATGGATGACAGAGGATGCTAGAACAGTTTGACAGCACGGGTAATTGAATGTTAATGCTCAGGAACATTTAATTTCCTAATTTATTTTGGAATTCTTCATGCAAAATATCCTCTGCAGCTTCACAAACATGAACGGCTCCAGCTGAGAGAAGCCTAGCACAGCCTTTCTTGTGGGAGGGGTTTGTCAGCACCGAGGGATGGAGGGTCTGGTCCCAAATCCAACTACAGTAACCTCAGTGCTGTCCCCTTGCCAGGGAGCTGGGGATGCCTGTGGGTCACACCTCGGTGTCGATGTCCCTTCCCTCCCCTCAGATCTTGCACCCTGTGTCCTTCTGAGTCATACCTGGTCTTGATGCACCTGGGGAAGTAAGCCTGTGGGTACCAGAAGGAATATGCCACAGCCAGTGCCCAGAGGATAGAGAGCTCATCCAAGAGTTGTCCCATGTAGCTCAGGGTCATGTGAAAGTATGTGGAGAAGATACCTGCAAGGAACAAGGGCAGTCTGAGTCAGCAAAGCTCCATCCTTTGCACAAGCCTGTCTGGTCAGGAAGTTCTTGGGGGTCATTCCTAAAGGTACAATGTTCCTGAAGAGCAGAGTGTCAAGAAGATGGTGGCACTCTTTTCAGTGTTATGCAGCACCAGAAGGAGGAGTCACAGCCATAAACTAAAACACAAGATGTTCTGCCTCAACCTCCTTCCAGTGAGTGTGGCAGAGCACTAGAACAGCTGCCCAGAACAGTCATAAAGTCTTCCATGGAGACATTCTAAACACACCTGGGTGTGTTCCTGTGTCGCGTGCTCTGTGTGACCCTGCATTGGCACTGGGTTTGGACTGGATGATCTCCAGAGGTACCTTGCAAGCCAAATTATTCTGTGCTCGTGACATGGGCCTTGCAGTTAATGGAGGACTCAGTGAGTCCACCTACTCAGCACCACAGGGATTTACTGGGCTGGAAGCTCATCCCCAGCTGACAGGAACCATGAGCTGCAGGGCTTCAAACAGACACTGCTGCTTGATTCCCCATCCCAGCTTGCTCCTGTGCTTTGGCCACTGAGAACCTTCAAAGGTGTCACGTTGGGTACTCTGGCAACGTGTCTGGTCTCCCCACAGTTTTGGCACCCACCTACAAGGAGGAGCAGGCCTGAGATGACATACAAGGGCACAGCACGGAGCTGACAGTACTGCCGGTTCAGGTAGAGCAGGGCAGGAGAAAGGACAAAGAAGCTCACATTGCTGATCTGAAAAACAAGAGCCACGTTCAGCTTATTGCACGATCCTGGGCAAGTCCCATCCCACCCCGTGCCTCGGTGTCTCTGTGTGTGAAGAGGATACTGATCTCTAGTGGGAAGCACGATGTGGAAGCAGGGATTGCTCTTGGCACAGAGAGAGGGCAAAGGTGCTTCTGGAGAAGTGAGGCTGGTACTGGAAGGACAGTTATTGCTGTGACAGCAGTGCCTGCAGACACCCGTGCTCTCCCTGCAGGTACCTCTGGGACCAGCAAGCCCAGGGTGAGCTGGTGTGCCCCTCTTGGGTGATAGTTTAACTTCAGATGCCCAGAGTTTTGGCAGTGTCTGCCAAACTCCTATGTTTGCAGCCATCTCCTATGAATCCAGACCTGCCAGGAACTCTCTGGATGGCTCCTGACCCTTGCAGCCAACAGTGAGTCCTCTGTGAGGGGCTGGGAGGGTGAGTAGGAGCTCAGGCACCACAGCAAGCCACGGTCAGCAAAACATCCTTAACTGGGAGTGGGTGTGGTGAAGAGCAGCAGGACAAGCAGAATGTAGGTGGGTGGGAACAGGCAGGATTAAGGTGTCATCCTGTGGTGTCATATGTAAAGCCTGTGGGAGGGAAGTGTTCTGGACACCAGTAATTGCATCAAGCCGTAAACCTCCTTTAAACACACCTGGCAAATGAATGCGGTGAAATTATTCTGCCCTGATTCCCAACTCTGCAAAATTCCTTCATTGTCAGGCTTTGATTTGTCTGGAAAGGAGGGGACAGTGCTGGGGCTCAGCCTGTTGCTGGACTGGTTGGAGGTGTTAGTCCTCTGGGGAGTGGAGATGCTGATGGGGAAAAAGTGGGAGCTGGGGAGGAGCAGCAGGTGCCCGAAGCCTGGATCTGTGTGCTGGGTCAGGCCCACTCCACCCTGCAGCGACAGGGGAGTGAAATCTGAACCCTCCGTGGGTTCCTACCCTGGATTTTCCACCTGACTTTGCAAACTCAGGAAAGGGATGTCACCAGGAAGCACGGCCTCCCCAGGGGAAATAGCTCTTGCTTATGAAATGTTTGGACTGTGGTGCTGCATTTACCTGCCAGACAGCCCTTTGGGGCTTTGGAGCCACCTGCTAAAGTGCCATTTGGCAAACCACTGGAGTGACTTTTATCTTGGCCTGACAATCCTTTCCCTTTCATCTTCCAGCTAGATGCTGACCCAGACCCCAAGCCTGGAATACGACATCCACAGCTGGAATCTCCCCCTCTCAGCAACACCAGGTAAACTGCAAAATCAGCGCCTGGCTTGTGAATGTCCCCTGGGATCTCAGTTTATGGTAACAGGGCTGCAAATCACAGGGATGTTGTCATCTATCTGAAACACACCCTCTCATATTCCAGAGGGAAACACAATTCACGCTTAATGTAAGGTCTCAATTCCCTTAAACACTGGAGATTAATCTTGATTTTCACTAAGGCTTCCACGAAACAAGTTGATGCTCCCATTAACAGCAATTCTCAGGGCACATGTATTGGTTTTCCATAGGTGCTTAGAGGCAAAGCCAGGCCTATTCCCATTCCAGCCATGAAAAGAGAAGTGCTGCTCCCACTTGCACACTTAAGGTCAGACTGTTAAAAAATGATCAAGAAACCAAACCATGTGTTAAAGTAACAACGGCATTTCAAACATTTCTTTTCCCATGAAATGATTAAAGAGGCTTCTGGAAGACGAGCAGGGGTAGCAAAGAGAGGGAAAATGCCGGGAGAAAAGGCAGCAGTGTGCAAGTGCCAGCACGCACGACAACGTGAGGAAACATGGGAGGCTGGGATTGCGCTTGGGGAGTGGGATCCCTGCTGCAGTGGGCATTGCAACACTGTCATTAATTACATGATAGCAGTGTTATCACTTCATTAATTCAGGACGAGATGTGCAAGATCAGATATGAGAGGGGAGGGATAAGCAGGGGAGCTGTGCCAATGGGGTCAGCAAGATAAGTGTGATTCCTTGCAGAGCAGCCAAGCTGGGAGCGTAGGGGACAGCTCCTACCCCTGTGGGGCACACGCAGTTTTCATCACTCTGGACCCAAGCCCTGATTTGTAAATGCTGACTCTTATCTTCCCCGTAGGATGTGGCAAGCTCTGTCTCAAATCTGGTTAGGAGGCTTTTGCTCCCAGTACTCCCATTAGGAAGCTTTTCCGGATTTTCTGCTCACACTGAGACCCCCCAGTACAGCTTCTATTTTTACCTCTCTGGATCGTACCGGCCAGGAGGCACCAGCTCCCTCTGCCAGCGATGCTGGGGAGATAAGAGAGTGGTGATGGAGCCAAGGTGTGATTGGACATGCGAGAGTCACTCAGCCCTGTGGTTTTTCCCTGTGTGAGCTCACAGCACCGTCCCACTCCCTATCAAGTGTGAGTTACTGCTGCAGGTGCCTCAGCTGAACCCACCTATTTGCTTCTTTCACTAGGAGAGAAGCGAGACTGGGATCAGTGACACAGCTCTGATCCTGGTGCATTAATAGGATTATCAGGAAGACCCCAGGGCTTCTGCAACTCCTGCCTTAGATAGAGAGACAGACCTGCAGAGAACCTCCAGGGTGAGATCAGCCTACAATCCAGATCGGGGCAGGATATGCTGATTTTAGCACAGCAACAGTACTACTACGGCAGCCAAGTCCTGTGCTGGTCCTTACACCAGCCAGGCATTTTCTGCAGTGAAAGGAGATTTCTGCAGTGAGTTCATTCACTCAGAGGCCAGAGAACCAGCTTTAGCTGACAGAGGAGCCCATGGGGACAAAGGCAGGAGTGAGCACCTCCAAGGCTCTCTAGACTGGTGCAGCAAGTTCCCAACAGCCAGATCTGTGTAGCAGAAGGTGAGGCTGTGTGTCCTGATATCAGCATCCTGCCAGTGCTCTGGGGCAGGAAACAGCTGATTGGGGAGTGTTTGCAGTGTTCTGGGCTGTGCTCCTGCACACAACAGGCCATTAGCCCTGACACACTGACAGTGAGTCCTTCTCTGGGTGGATCTGGGTAATATCCACCTGCCGCTGAACTTATCTCACCAATCGATGAAGCATCCAGGAGCTCTGGATATACAGCAGTGTCAGCTGCTGCAGAGACACTGCTGAGGATGTGGGTGTCATTACCAGCATCCTGGATCAGTCATTTCAGCAAAGAAATGAGGGTAAAAAGACAAGTCCCTGACTGATGACCCTCCTGGAGCACAATACTCTCCTCCAAGCAGCCAGAAGACAATAAATTTCTGGGTCACAGAATCACTATAAATAGAACTTTGTTGCTGAGCTGCATCCAGCCGTGAGCCACTATGTATTATTAGGTACTTAAAGATACTGTTTACATTCTTTTCTTATACCCTTGGTGCTTATTTCTAATAAAAAGCATCCAAGCCAAGCAGACCTGAGAGAGTGTGGCTGGCATGGAGCAATTCCCAGCAGCACATTGCTGCTGCTGGCACAGAACTGCTCTGCTGGAGCCCTGGACAAGGTTGGGAAGAAGATGTTGAAGAGGATGCTCTGTGAGGAAGCCCTGCTGATTTACTGGCCCAGGAGGCTTGGGTTAGGAGCTGGCTGGATTCCCAGTCTCTGAGCTGGAATTCCCTCTAAAACTCTGGAAAATTGACACTGACGTCAATATTGATGTAATTATGTCAGGGCAGGCCCCTAACGCTGCACAGAGGCAGCAATCTCAATACAGAGAACAAACGAATGGAGAGGAAAAGAAAAGGAGATCCAGGCTCTTGGGATCCTACCTGGGATAGTGCCCTGAGCCCCAGCTGGGTCTGCAGTGTGCTGCCATCCACAGGGATGGCTGTGGACCTCAACCTGGACAGATTTCTATTGTCCCCACTTCAGGGCACATCACAAGGAGCCTCACCTGGCAAGGGAGGCCAGGGTGTGAAGAGGGGTCCCTGTGCTGCTGCAGGGGGCGAGAGCCACACAGTGCCAGTCAGGTTGTGCAGGATGAGAAATGGAGCCAGGCAGTACCAGATAGGCTGTGCTGGCAGAGGATGGGAGCCAGGCAGTGCCAACCAGGCCGTGCTGGCTGGTGAAGGGGTGATGCTCATTGCAGTGATGCTTCTGCCCACTTTGGTTTACAAGGTCTGGCTGTGAACACAGTGCAGCCTTGGGGCTGTTGGCAGATGCTCAGAAAAGAGCAGTTTTTAGGAAGATTTGCTCTTTTGTCACTCCTTGTCTGTACAGATCACATACCAGCCTGATGCAGGCAACTGTCATGGCAGGTTTAGACCCCTGCTGCCTTCTCTGCATGGAAATCACATCCTAAAAGAGAAGCTGCAGAATTGGCTCCCTCTGCCTACACAAGTGCTTTGCTGAGCTCTGTGAGCCTGGCAACAAGGAAATCATTGCAGGGACCAAAAACCTCTCTTTCTCTGCTGGGGAAGGGGTGCCCAGTGTCATATAGAGAAGAACAATGGCAAGTTCAATCACTGGAAAAAACCCTGCAGGGTTTGCTCTGCCCACATCTCTCTATTCCTCAGTATCACACTAGTTTGCATCTGTGTGGAAACATACATTGGGGCTTTCCAATCCTGGAAGAAAGCTGTGTCTGAGTCCCACTCAGGGAAAATTCATTCCAACAAACCCAGTGCCTATAAGGTGGTGTGGTCTGGAAACATAAGAGATGTCTGTGACTAGCAGGGACCTCAGTCCAGAACTAAACCCCTGGGAAAGATTTTTCAGAAAGAGCCACATAATTTAGAAACCTGTGCCCCAAAACAACCCAGGCAGCTGAGAGTTAATGTTTTATGGGAATTTAGGGCTTTGGATCCTAAATGACATAGTTATACAACTGGCCAGCAGAGAACTCAGGCACTTGAGTGCTTTTGAAGAGCTCCTGAGATACCTGTTGGTGTGATAAGGATCCCAAGCTACTTTGCCAGTCTGGGTGTAAATCAGGATCCTTGTAAGAATGATGTCTCAGTTCCAAAGACGTGTTTGAAAAATGCTGTGTATGTACTAAGCTAGGACATGAGGCAAATTTGTCTCCTGTAAGGGATTCTGACTAAAACCTTGACTTTCAGCCTTCCTGCTCTTTGTGAAAACCAGCCCCTCTCCACTGCTCCAAAATACAGGGGCCTTAGGCACCACCAACTGCATTTACAGTCACAGAATCACAGAATGATTTGGGCTGAAAGGAACCTTAAAGATCATCTAGTTCCACCCCCTGCCATGGGCAGAGACACCTTCCACTGTCTCAAATTGCTTCAAGCCCTATCCAACCTGGCCTGAGATTTGAGATACTGATGTGAGTATTGAGTGATTGCTGTACCTCTTTGTTAGTTATGCCTTGCTCTGCACCTCTGAGCTCATCCAACAGTAAACCAGTAACAGAAAACATCCAGTTGGATGCCAGAAGGAAGCAGGATTTGGTCTGGGCTGGCAGGTCTTTGTTGACTGTCTCAAAGAGCAGTGATTATACACAGCCTGAGCCCCCTCCTCTGAGACCCCGACTGTGCAATTAGAGCCAGGGAACTGTAGGGCTTGGGTAAGGGAATTATCATTATTACAGGCAATTTATTAAAAGCAGGAAATGCTTTAAAAAGAGAGGAAGAGCCACTTCCATGAGAACAAGAACTTCTAGTGTTAGGCAGTAATTGCCAAAAGTTGTAAACAAGGCCTGTGGAAGGTTGTAAATCCACATGCCTCACACCCCTGTGAGCCTGTAATTGCTCTGAGGGAGAAGGACATGCTTGGAGAGGCTGGTTATCTCTGAGTTCTCTGCAGATATGGATGCTCCAGCCAGGCTGCAGTCAAGGGACTGGCACTGGAAGCAGCCTGAGTGATAAAGGACCACAGAAGGTGAAACTGGCTCATGCATCAGCTTTCCCCCCCGTGTCAAGTTCCGGATTCCCAACCTGCCTGACACGGTTCATGGAAGTGCTGCCTCTCATTTTGCCACTCCTGTACATTTAGCTGGAATATATGAGCCCTGTGTGGGACTTACCCCAGTTGGCAGCAGAGCTGCAGGACTGGTATAACAGGATCTCACAGATCTGGGTGCTGCCAGTGCTTTCTCACTAGCAGTCAGCCCCACACATATCAAAAATCCCCCTGACCCCAGCATGTTTTGGGAGCAACTGGCTGTTGCGAGCAATAAAAGTCCCATGATTTACCTGAAGTTCACAAAATGTTCCCCATACCAGCACCCTCCAACACCAGGAAGTTCAAAGGAGCGAGGAGCAGGAAAGAAAACAAGGATGTCCCATCCCATCTGGTGTCCCCAAAGCAGCTCCCCAGAGCCCCAGCCTGCCCTCAGACGGTCCCACACTCACCGTGTTGTAGTACTCTGCAATCACCGCCGAGCGCTCGAAGTTGCCCTCACACCAATCCACTTCAGCACTCTGGTAGGAAAATATGCTCGGCATCGTTGGGCACCTTGCAGAAGGGAAGGGAGAGGAGCAGGTTAGTGCTGCACCCCCGAAGGAGAGCGGAGGCTCCTGCTCTGCCTCTCGCACGCACCACAGATGTGCCTCGCCTGGCACCTGCCAGCTCAAGACAGCATCTTACCCTGCTACGAGAGACTCATCCTCTTCCAATCACATTTCATAGCGCAGAATATTTCCTCTCCCTCCCTGTGGTGCAGGAGTTACCAATCACCTCAGAAAATGCCCTTGAACTCTGAGCCTGGGAATGGCCACCCGTCATGGTCTCTCATCAGGTGCCATCGTTGCCACATGACACTTCCCCATTTCATCCCGGTCCTTGTCTTCTCCCTTCACTTTCTCTGTGACTCAGACCTTTTTGCCAGGAGGACTTCCCTGTGTTTTGTAGGCTGTGAGTTGCCTTTTGGGAGTGGACAACTCTCCAGGGGTTGGTGCTCATTGGCTCTGTTCTCCTTAGTTGTTCCTCAGCATCTTCCTAAGGGCACCAGCCCAGAGCCTGGGTATTACCAGAGTCCTGAGGTACAGAGCAAAGGCACTGGGAGGTGCCTCTTCACTTTGAATTTGATTTCCCTTTGAGTGCACTCCCATCCAAGCTCATCCCAGCGAAAGGCATCAGAGTTTCACACCTCAAGCAGGTTCTCCTCTGCCCAGCCCAGCCTGGCCTTTGGTAGTGGCAGAAGCTGCAGTTACAAACAGGATTCTAAAAACCCAACCTAACCTTCTGCCCTGTTTTTATTCCTCGTTCTAAAGTCTTTCCTAACCTCAGTAAGAGCATAATTACTCAGCACTCTTATACATTTGAAAAAGTAGAAGTTCTATTCCTATTTCCATAATAAGTTTCCTGTTTGGCATATTTTTTTCAGATCCTTGAGACTTTAGAGCTAATTTTGAAGCTGGTAGATGGCTGCCAAACTTGGAGATGTTTGGAAGCACCATTCAAACCCCAGCAGCTGGGGTTTTGGTACAAAACAGCCACAGAAATTCCATGGAGCTGAGCAGTTGAGTCCCTGGATGCAGTGTGGAACTAACCCACCCGGCTGTGCTTCTCCAGCCCTGCACAGTGAGCAGGCACTGGGGTGACACAAACAGGTACTGAGGTGACACCACTTCAATGGCACTGGTGGAAAACAGAGCTTTGGTTTCTTTTAAGATTCTTTCAGCTCTAATGCAGGGCAGGGAAGTTTCTCTTGATCCCACTCATCAGCTGATCATGCTCTTGAGAAGAAACAGTCAGCTCAGTGTTTACATCAATGTGAGCTGAGCAACTCCACCGTGTCCAGCAGAAACGATGGGTGTGCAGTGGTGTGAAGCTCCCACAGCTTCCTTTGCTGTTCTTCCCAAGAAGTTCAAAGGGAGAAAACACGGGAGTGTAACACTACTACAAACGAGCTCTTCTGTAACTGCTGCTCCAACCAGATAAACCGACTCATGGGTGAAGCTCCACCGTTCTCTCACGACTGCAAGTTAATGATGCCCTCTCTTTAATTCAGGCTGGCTGGTTCCCAGAGCAGGTGAGATCACAGCTACAGAAGTAGAATAAAATAGATGGCAGGCAGGTTGGTTTGAGCTCTGACTCTTCATGCTCTTGGGCTTCCATGTGCTCATTCACACCACAGGGACTCCTTCCTCATCCCTGGTGCATTGATTTACACTTCAACAGCAAACCGAATGGTTGTTCAGGGTGAAAAAAGAACCAGACCCAGGATGGTAAATCCCATCCCATGGCTAAACAGAGATGGTAGAGAGATGGTGAAGAGATGGAGGAGACGCAAGACAGAAGAAGAAGAAGGAACAGAAGAATGGAACCAGTGATAGAGTCCCCAGCTCTGCTGATTTGCTGCTCACATCTCCTCACAGCCTGGCTTACCTGTGATCCCTTGATGGACCAGCGCAGCTTCCACACGGGGCGGTGAAGCCTCGGGAGCTCCAAGGATTCTAGCAGAGCTGGAGCAGTAACCTGCCCTGCCGCTCTAGCTCTGAAGGAGTGCCCACGGTGTGAGCTCACCGGGAGCAGCCGCCAGAAAATACCCTCGCTCCGTCTCTAGGGAAAACTTTGCGATGAGATACGAGCCATGTGCACCCTCCAGGCAAACCTGCAGGTCCCTCACAGGAAACATATTGGCTGGAGGGTTTATATGTGTGCACCCAGGTGGGCAGGAGCAGAGAGGGTGGGCAGGGAAGCGTGAGCTGGAGGGGTTGGAAGAGCGGGTGGAAATGCAGCCTGAAATCACCAGTGTGCCTCTGGGCGGGTTTACCTGCGCACGCGTACACACCCTGATCCTGGCCCTGCTTTTCCCAGGGGAGGGACTGATCCATACAACCTCCCTTGCAGAGATGGATAAAAAACCAACAGTTTTCATCAAAAAGCTCACAGTGAGATGCTGCTGCCACTTTTCGAGGTTTAAATTCAAGTTGCTTTTCCACTTATCCCCAATTACTGTTTTATTATCAAAAAATGATGTTATGATCAAACCACACTTTTTCTAGCCAGTTTATTTTGTTATTTAGTTAAAGAACTATTTGAACAGGACACTTTTGGGTGACTGCTTTGCAAATATTTTCCTCCTGAGTCTCATTGAGGCGTTCAAGAAAATTGGCAACTTTTCCCCCAAAACAACAATTTTTCTTCCGTGTAGAGTTGGGAAAAGGAGAAATATGTTGCTTTCTTAAACATAAAACTTATTTGGTTAATGCTTCCTGTTGGAACAGGGGAAACACCTCATGCAGTGTCACAGGGCAGCATCAGAGCAAAATCCAAGGTCTCCCTGTGTTTCCTGAAGAGTAGGGCCTTTGCCCTGGGAATAGGCTCTTGGGGAAGCTTAGCCATTTATTTTGCAGATTCTGTGAAAAGGAGTGTCCCTGGGACACCTGAGCTGTGCAACACCTCCCAGAGATGCCAGGGCTTACAAAAGCCACACAAATCCACATGAATTTTGAAACGAGACGATAATTAACCACCGAAGCAGCTTATGTTACAACACGATGGAGCCTCCGTTATGTATAATGAAGTCCAAGAGTCTTTCTAGGACAGACTTGGAGCAGAACATCCAAGAGGATTCTCAGCAAGCTGCTCCCACCCTTGGAAGATCTTACTGCTGTCTCTGAAGGAGTTTGCTTCTTATTCACTTGTAATCCTGAATGGACTCTGCAAATAGGAGCTGAGTTCAAAGTCTGAAAGAAGCTCCACAATTCCCCAGGGAATTTCAGTGAGAAACAAGCAATGACTTGCCCATACCACTGGAAACGGAGGTACAGTGTCAGCAGGAAAGGTGGCAGAGATGGATTTGAGAAGAAGATGCCTGGTCTGTGAGAACAACTTTGGAAGGAATGAGTTTTCCCATCCCAAAACCTCTGACATCCTTGGTGTGAACGAAGCATCCAAACATCCCTGATACATCCTGTACCACAGAGTGGATAAATACCACTATGGGGAGGGACGCCACGAATCTGCATCTTCCCTGATTCATCAATAAGTAGGTCATAAAGGGAAGTTGATTTCCTGGTGAGTCCTCCTTCACAGCTCCTGCTAATGTTTACATCCTCCTGCCTGTGGTCAGAAAGACCTGGAATACTGAGGATGCTGAGGATGCTGAAGATGCTGACATGGGGATGGGTGGGCTGGGGAGAGAGGGTTGCCCAAGAAGTGCAGGGTGAAGCTTTCTGGGCCTCATGTGAGAGTTACACAGAGAGACACTCCCCTGTACTGGGCACTGCTGAGGCTGCACCTTGAATCCTGGGTTCAGTTATGAGTTCCCCAGGACAAGAAGGACACGGAGGGACTGGAGTGTGTCCAGGGAAGGGAACGGACCTGGGGAAGGATCTGGAGCACCAGGAGAGGCTGAGGGAGCTGGAGGGGCTCAGCCTGGAGAAAAGGAGGCTCAGGGGGGGACCTTGCTCTCTCCAACTCCCTGACAGGACTGGGGAGTCAGGTGGGGGTCGATCTTTTCCAGGTAACAATGGATAGGATGAGAGGAAACAGCCTCACGTTAATTAGGTAAATTAGGGACATTTTTTTCACAGAAGGTTTGTAAAGCACTGACGCAGGCTGCCCAGGGTCCCTGGAAGTGTTTAAACAACATGTGCATGTGGTGCTTGGGGACATGGGTTAGTGGTGAACATGGTGCAGGTGCTGAGTTGATGATTGGACTTGATGATCTTAGAGGTCTTTTCCAGCCTTAACAATTCAGTGATTCTAATCCTCCCTGTATTTGAAATTTCTTTCTCTCAAAGTTTTACCCAAAGTCCTCACCTTGGTAAGAATTTGCTGCCTCCTCTCCACTTTTCTCTAAAATGACATCTCAGCTCACTTCCTTCATGAAGGCCAGTGACAAGTGGCATTTCTCAGGGGTCAGTACTGTCCTGTCCCCTTAGCTGGTCCCCTCCCACTCCCTGGAACTGATGCCCTCTTGCAAGACCCCATATCCCAGGCAACATCTCAGGCTTTGGGCCATAGGACACACTTTAATCTGGAGAGCCTCATCCCAGCTCCTCTGCCTCTCTATCACTTGTGCAGGATCTGCACAAGGCAATGGAATCACAGGATCACTGAAATGGTTTGGGTTGGGAAGGACCTTAAACTTCATTTCATTCCATCCCTTGCCATGGGCAGGGACACCTTCCACTATTCCAGGTTGCTCCAAGCACCATCCAACCTGGCCTTGGACACTTCCTGGGATGGGGCAGCCACAGCTTCTCTGGAAAATCTATGCTAGGACCTCACTACCCTCACAGGGAAGAATTTCTTCCCAGTATCCAAGCCCTGCCCAAGCTGAGGGAAGGGCAGGGGGTTTCACAGGAGCAGAACCAGCAGCCTCAGAGCCCAGCTGCAGTGTTTTATAGCTCTGTGCTCATAAGCCATGGTGGGGAAGGGGCAGTTCTGCTGCTGGAGTCACCAAAACTGGGAAATGGGGACTCTGGCAGGAAAGTTTGGGAGAAGCCAGTGGCTTAACTTGAGGCTGCTCCTACCTGCCTTGTCCTATGGCACCTTGGATGGAGGTTTCTACCTGAACTGCTGACGAGTGATTTACTTTGAAAATAACATTCAGAGAAGCGATGGTTCAGAGACATGCACGTTTATTTATTGCCTTGGCTGGTGTGAGGCTGTGACTGTGGGCAGAGGGGCAGAGGCAGCCGGGGCAGGGAGGATGAGGTGGGAGTTCTGGCATCCTGCGCTCCCACTGCTGTTTGCTCACCACTTGTGAGTCAGAGCCCTGGGATGGAAGGACACAAATGACTTTACTCCATTCTCACAGCGAAGCAGTGGGTGAATCAGGAAGGGAAACCAGCATTCTGGCTTGTTGTTACCCTGCTGCATCACCCTGCCTATGCCCAGGAAGGCCCCCAAGCTGCCTGGACAGGCTCCGTCCCATTGCTTTTTGGTACATAACTTCAGCTCCAGGGCTGCAATTTAATGCTTCCAGATATAAAAACCCAGGCAGGTGACCTGGGAGCCTTTGTAATGCTGAACAGTTAGATAATCCCTCTCATTCATGGCTCCACAGGGCAGGAATCCTGTCCTCTGCTTGGCTGGGAAGCTGTTTAGCAAAGAAGAAATAACAGCAGCAGCAGCAGGAGACGTGCTGACGCTGGATGTGCCTTCCACAGCCAAATGGAAGCATTTGTCTCCATCGCGGCTGCAGAGCCCCCCGGGAGCAATGTACCCGCTCGTGTTCACATCTGCAGAGCTGTAAATATCTCTGCTTCCTCACCAGGTAGGGCAGGGGCTCCAGGCAACCAAAAACCGGCAGCAGCAGCAGCAGCAAAGCCAGATGCACCTCATGCGAGGTGTGGCTTTGGAGCCTCGAGTGCCTGGAACACCTGCTCTTTACAACATCAGGGCCCCGGTCCTTGGGAAAGGCAGCCTCCACAGCAGCAGAGCACAAGCCTTGTCAAGCTCCAGAGGGTTGGTCTCGGGGTCCAGGAGAAATTCCCCACCAATCCATCATCATTGAGCAATCTCCCAGGCACTCTATTATCTTTATTCCAGGCAGGATGCCATTCCAGGCAACCCAAGAGGCTTTGTCAATCTGACCACCCTGTGCTTGTTTTGAAATACAGACAGGTTTAAGGCAAATGCCATAATTGCTAATGGTGACAGCAACAACAGGAGTAATTAAAAGAATGTCATCTGTCACATGCACCTCCAGCACAGCCATGTGTGCACAGAGAGGCTTTGACTTGTGTAACCCACAGGGAGCTGCTGGATGTGAAGGGCTGAGCAGAGACTTCCCATTCTCCCCTTCTTGCAGATGAAAATATGAGCTATCTAAATCAGGACGGAGAAATACCACCTTATTCTTGGCTGTGCTGGAGCAGCACCACCAGGGCTTTCTCAGCCACAAAGGCTGCCTGGAGTCCTGGAAGGTTTTGGGTTTAGCAGCCACAGAGCAAGGAAGCACCTCTTGCCAAACCAAATCCTTGAACCCAACAACTTGTCGTCCTTTCTTATTTCACACAGTCCTGCACACGTTTATCTCAAGCTTTTAAAGGGTTTTTTGTGGTTATATTCTGCAGCAACACAGTCCTGGTGCTTGCTAAGAAAACTACCTCCTCCTGGAATCACAGTCGTGGAATAGTTTGGGATGGAAAGGATCTTAAAGCCCATCTTGTTCCACCCCTGCCATAGGCAGGGTCACCTTCCACTAGACCAGGCTGCTCCAAGACTGACCATGAACACTTTCAAGGATGGAGCATTCGCAGGAATGTAGATTCTGAGAGAGATGTAAAGATAGAAGGAGGTGAAGACAAAGTTCCTGTTTGCTTGGGCTGAGCCTGCACCTTCCCATCACAGCTGGCAGGAGCTTGGCAGCACCTTGGAGCCAGGGAGATGTGTTATCCCACGTTGCAATCCTTCCCAGAGTGGCGCAAAGCTTTGGCAGGAGACCTCGAGGGTTTGTGCAAGTTCTGTGAGAGACCTGATAGCAGAGACTGAAATAAACCCTGGGAACCAGAGACTTAATCCAGGGCTGTCTCTGAGTACTCGAAGGGGAGACCCTCAGCCCCTCTGTGCTCTCAGCTTCCCACAGGGACAGAGCAGGAGCTGCTGTCTCTCTTTCAGGAAGGGGAATTAGTGCCTTCATAAGCTCCTAAAAAGGCAGACCAAAGGTTTGCTTCCTGCCTCATCTTCTGGTGGTCAGTGATTTAATACTTCCTTAGTGGAGGTCCTGGATCATCATGTTTAACCAGTCAGAACAGGCCAATCCTCCACATGTTTGTCTCAAGCTTTCAAAGGTTATTTTTGTGCTCATATTCCTTGGTATCAAGATCCTGTTTAATTAAGTGCTGGATGAAAATGTACCTCTGAGTATCACACAATCCCAGAATGGTTTGGGTTGGAAGGGACCTTAAAAATCATCCAGTCCCACCCCCTGCCATGGGCAGGGACACCTCCCACTGTCCCAGGTGGCTCCAACCTGGTCTTGGACACTTCCAGGGATGGAGCGGCCACAGCTTCTCTGGGCACCCTGTGCCAGGGCCTCCCCACCCTCACGGACAAGGATTTCTTCCCAATATCTCATCCAACCCTGCCATCTGGCAATTTTAAACCACTACCCCTCTTGCCTCCCTGCTGCCTGATGGCTGTGCTGGGAGCCCTCCAGCTGGGTCACTTCTGGAATGGGAAATCACATGTAGCTTTTCCTTGCTCTCGTCCTCCATGTCTCTTCAATGCACCTCCCTGCCACCTGCCCATCCCACCCTGCTGATTCCCAGTGCACATCCCTGTTTTTAGCTTCCCATCTCTGTTCAGAGAAGCACATCCCATCCCAAAGGCTTTAAACCCCTATGCAGATAAAGGGCAACTGATATTTAACATGGTTTTTCTTTTGAAAACAGAAGTTTGGTGTGAGTGCCTCAAGGATAGGCAATGGTAAAGCCTGGGAAGGGCACAGGGATGCTCCCAGAAGCCACAGAGCTGATCTGGCAGGACTGTCCCTGAAGACATTTGTGCACACTCTGCAGGAAGCTCCTGATGCCATTTGCAGGGTTGTGCCAGTGCTGATCCATTGGTAAACGTGTGCCCTTCTCCCAGGGCTGCCCCAGGGGCACAGAGAGTTACCAAACATGGAATCACGGAGGTTGGAAAAGTCCTCTAAGATCATCAAGTCCAATCATCAGCCCAGCTCACCACTAAACCTTGTCCCCAAATGCCACATCCACACATTTTTTGAATACTTCCAGGGATGGTGACTCCACCACTTCCTAGGACAGACTGTGCCAGTGCTTTATGAGCCCTTCTATGAAGGATTTTTTCTTAATATCAAATTTAAAGTTCCCCTGGGCCAAAATTCTGGGGAGGAGACGTTTGAGAAGGCACATTCCATGTGCCTATCCATCCCTTCCCACACCAGCCCTTGCCTGCAGAGACATTTCCTTTATTCATTTAATAACTTCCTGTTTCTTGATTATGTTTTTACTCTTTTAATTCCTGCCTTTCCCTGGAGGGACTAAAACCCATCTCTAACCAATAAAACCGACTAATCCTGAGCATTTCAGAGTCTTCAGGCAACTCAGAGGCAAAGCTGAAGAGCCCAAAATAACCCCTGGCTGGTGCAATTCCCTTGATTTCCTGTTTGCATCAGGACTGAGCTTGGCTCCAAAACAGCTCCAGGGTGTCAAATCGGCCCTGCCTCTCTCCAGCTGATCCGGCCACCCCATCCCAGCTCCGAAGGCACACAGGGAATCCTGAGGGGACACCGTGTGGCCGTGACCAGGCTGCAGGAGGTTGGAGCAGGTGCCACCAGCACGGGGTGAGGAGGGAGCCCCCAGGGCTCTGCTGTTCTCTGTGCCATCACGGAGCTGTTTCCCAAGCCCAACTGAACCCTGAGCAGCACCTCCCTGCCAGGGATTCTGCCCACACCCTTAGAGAGAGAGTGAGAGGGTTGCACAAGGCTGGTGGCAGAGGAGGAGGCTGCTCTGGGAAGCCACCCTCCAGGAGAGGTTCTTGCCTATCTCCCCTGTTGTTGAGATTGGAAAATTGGAGTGGGAACTGGGAGAGGGAGCCATCCCACTCACAGTGTGCCTCTCCCCGTGGCACCTGTGGGACTGTTTTCCAAAGAGTGATGTTTCCCAAATCTTGTTTTCATGTCCTGGAATATCACAGTGATATTCCAGGCAGTGAGTGGAGCACGGCAGACCCCTCACACTTCGGAATTGGAGGAACTCCAGTTTGTCCAGGGATGCTCCTATTGTGGTGCTTCTTCTGCAAGAAAAAACAGAATATTAGCACAAACTTTGCAAATTAGGGGCAAGTGCAGCTCTGACTCAGTGGCAGTGTCACAACAAACTGAGAAATCATGATTTTTCTTAACTGTTCACAGAAATTGTCCAGACAAGGCACATAAGCACAGGAACAGGATTTTTAAGCCTGGAAGCAGGAAGATTTACAGTGTTGGAGATGGGAGGTAACGAGGTGTGTTAGCTCAGGCCACAGAAAGGAAAAGCCTTGGGGTTTACCCCTTGATGGTCACCCTGCACAGAAGGGTCATGAGCTGGCTGAGACCTGGTGCAGTCAAAGCACAATCCAGGAGGCAAGAAAATGGTGCAGGGACAGGACAAGGCCTCGGTGATATTCCAAGGAGGAACTGGGTGTTGTACAAAATATCAACCCACTGTAGCAGGTGGACATTGTAAAAAAACCCACATATTTTTGAGATATAAAACAAAAAAGTGGTGGCATGTGGGAGCCCTACACACAGATTTCATCCTGTTTTCTTATGTGTGTCATAATCTTTCTGGTCTCAAGTGCTCACAGCAGCTTTGGGGTCCCTGGAGCTGCCCATCCCAGCAGTTGCAGCATTACTTAACCCCAGTCTGGGGTGCAGCCTGGGGGCTGAGGCATCTGGAGTCCATTTCCCAACTGTGTTCCCTGTGAGAAGCTCTTTGGCACAGGTTTGCTCTGTAGTCCCTCTGGGTGTGGGTTCCTTTACAGAGGACTCGTAGTCCTGCATTAGCACAAAGAACTAATTGCCATGATCGTTGTCCCTCGTGTTATTTCTTATTCTGGCTGAGTTAGGAGACATTGTACAGTTGGTAAAAATAGTAAATAATTTTTACCAAGTTTTGCTGGGGCAGCTGGAGGTGGTAACATCTCTTGAGGAGTGAGGTGGGGACAATGCCCACATGGCTGAAGGTATCCCTGTCTCCCCAAATCCCACCCCAGGCACATTCCCACTGTCCCTCTCTCCTCTCCCTGGGGCTGTAGCTGGATCCATTCCCACCTTCTCTTTCCAGGGCACTAAATCCAGTGGATATGATGCTGAATGATCTGCTGGCAGAAGCTGGGCACTGGCTCAATAGAGAGTGGATCAATCTCTTCCACCCTACAAATTCCCTATGGGAAAGTTCAAATAGGGATCTGCAAGGAGCCTCCAGATCTGCCTTGAGATCAGGGCTGGGAGCTGTTTTATGGCTACATCGCAAAAGATGCCAGAATCCACAGCTAATTACTGAAGGGCAAAGCTAATCACTGCAGGGCAGAGAGACAGTGGCTGTGTGACAGAGCTGGCGTGTGCCCAGGTGGGCAAGGAGGCACCTGGCTTGTGCCAGCCTTGGCGTGAGCAGCAGGGGCAGGGCAATGACTGTCCAGCAAGTGCCAGCCAGGGGATGGGACCCTCAGGACATTGAGGGGCTGGAGCGTGTTCAGGGAAAGGAATGGAGCTGGAGAAGAGTCTGGAGCGCAAGGAGGGGCTGAGGGAGCTGGGGGGGCTCAGCCTGGAGACAAGGAGGCTCAAGGGGGACCTTCTGGCTCCTCCAAGTCCCTGACAGGAGGGAGGAGCCAGGGGAGGGGCCCAGGGAACAAGGGACAGGATGAGAGGAAACGGCCTCAAGCTGTGCCAGAGAAGGATTGGATATAATGGAAAATTTCTTTACTGAAAGGGAGGTCAGACATTAGAAGGCTGCCCAGAGCAGTGGTGGAATCCCCATCCCTGGAAGCGTTCAAAAAACGTGGATGTGGCACCTGGGGACATGGTTTAGTGGTGAACAGGGTGGATAAATGGTTGGACTCAAAAATTCCTGTTTCAGGCACTTCTGCCAAGTGCCTGGGGGAGGCTGATGGCGCCCAACCCCTTCGGGCACCTCTGTCCTGTCCTAAACCACAACAAGCTGCCCGGAGGTCTCACATCCCCCGCAGGAGGGTGGCGGATCCACTGCCCCCAACCAGGAGCGCTTTGCCCGGCCGCACTTCGGGGCCTCCAGCCACACTCAGACCCTCCTTCTGCAGAGGTGTTTGACCTGATCCCCATCTCTTCCATCCCCGGGGTCCCTCCGGGATCCATCCCCCGACCCCTTGTGCCCCTTGGCCGGGCCGGAGCTGCCACCTGCCGGTAACGGCCCCGCGCTGCAGCCGGAGGGGGGACACGGGGGGACACGGG
>VXBA01002737.1:215149-291575 GCA_013399895.1 Serilophus lunatus
GCGCGGGAGGGGGGGGAGGAGGAGGAGGAGGAGGAGGAGGGGGAGGAAGAGGATGGCGGAGGGGGGAGGAGGGAACGTGCGGAAGGGCCGGCGGGGACCGCGGTGGGGCGGGAGGGACCCGGCCCGGCCCCGCCCCGGCGGGTTTTCCTGGATGGGTCACCCCCTCCCGTGTCGCATCCCGGGGGCTTCGGGGCATCCCAGGGTTTGGAGCATCCTGAGGGGTGTCAGAGCATCGCAGGGCCTCGGGCCGTTCTTGGGGCCTTGTAGCATCTCGTGTCTTTGGAGCATCCTGGGGCTTTGGAGCATCCCAGGAGCCTCTGAGCATCCTGGAGCTCTTGGGACATCCCCGAGGCTTCAAAGCATCCTGGGGCTCTCAGTTCACTTGGAGCCCCTTGGGAAGCCCTGGGCCCCTTAAAGGATTCCAGGGCACCCCAAGCCTTTTGGAGCTCCCCAAACCCCTCAGGGCCCTCTGAACCCTCTCAGAGCATCCTAGTGCCCTCTGAGCATCCCAAGATCCTTGGAGCACCCTGGACTCCTGGGAACACCCTGTCAGCTCATGATTGGCTGCAAAGAGCAGCCCAAGCCCCTTGGGGCCTCCAGGACCTTCAGAGAAACTGGAGCCCCTGTGACACCCCAAAACCCCTGAGAGCCCCAGGAGCCTCTTCAATTCCCAGAGAGCACCTGGAGCCCCCTGGAGCATCCCAGTGAGTGCCTGGGCTGGCCCAGCTCCCACCTACCCACAGGACTGAGTGAGAACATCCCTCTGACAGCAGCCACTGCTGGGGTGCTGCCTTCATTCCCCCCTCCCAGACCCAAGGAAGGGTTGGAAGATGCAGGAAGGAGTTTTCTTCCAAAGCCATTATTTTTTTCATTAAACCAGAGGCTCTGCCTCCTTTCCTCCCCAACATGCCCACCTCCCTCCCCAACTCTGCAGTGCAAGGACTCCTAAAAACCTGTGATTTACAGGGAAAAATCACTCCAAGGATCACAGGGGATGCAAACCCCCATNGTCTTGTGCCTCCACAGCCCGGAGGACCTGGGGGTCGCCTGAACGCTGCTGCCCCCGTGTATCCCTGCGGGCTCTGTGTGCTGGGGCAGCAGGAAGCGGGAGGGAGGAAGAGGAGGGCTGGGATGCGAGGCTGAGGCAGGGCCATGCGGGATCGGGCTGCCGTCACTTCCTCCAGCACAGGGGGAAGCGGGAAGGGGGTGGGGGAACGGCCGACATGAGTCCTGGCATGTCAGCGCTGTTCATCCCTTTTCCTGCTGCAAACCTCCTGGAGCAGCCCCGCGGTGGAATCAGTCCCCGCTCAACACCCCAAAACCACCCCTCCCCCCCCGCTCCTACCCCAGCCCAGCGCCAGCTGTCACACTCTCCCGGGGATTTGGGATGTAGAATGTCCCTGAATTCTGGAGCCAGTGCAGCCAAGGAGGGAGGTTCTCACCCCATGCCTCGACCCCATGGTTGTGATGCCAGTTGAGACCCGACCCTGCCCTGCAAACTGGGGGGGGTCCAGCATCCCCCCAGTCACCATCAGAAAAAGCTGCGACAGCCCTGTGGGCTTTGTCTAATTGTTCCTTGGAGCTTTTCCTATTAGAAATCAGGGAAGGGTGACAGCACTCCAGTCCTGCTTCGCCTCACCACTTCCCTGGCAGATCCCACTGGCTGTGCCGAGTGATCCAGAGTCACGCGGGGATGTGGAGATGCCTGAGGTGGATTCCTAAGGGAGATGGTTTCTGTGTACAGCATCTTCTGGAATATTAAACACAGGGGGAATGAAGCTGCCTCTGATGTGTGTCTGCTCATGTCATGGCTTTTGTCACAGCGCCAGCAGGAGCCACGGACTGGCATCAGGGTGAAACACAACCCCCAAACTCAATTATTGGTTCAGATTTGCTGAGTCTGATTATTTACCATAATTATTAACAACAATCTCATTTATACCCTGGGATCAACAGAGCAGTTTCAGTCTCAGGGTATGAACAAGCAGCAAGGAGCCTGTCCTTGCTGGGCAGATGCCACCAGCTAAAGCAGCTGCAGGATTCAGCGGTTGGCACCGGCACAGTCTGCGAGGAAGTGCTCACTCCACGAAAATACTGGTGGAGAGCCACCACGGAGCCACCACCAGCCCCTTTGGCACAGCCTCATGAAGGTGGGGTGGGAGGATGGTGACTCCCCCCTTGATTCTGCGCCTTGCTCAGATCTTCTGCACGTAGTTCCCAGGGAAAAGCCCTTCCTTTCCATGCAGCCGGCCTTTCCACCAGCCGGAGGTATCTGGGAAAGGGATAAAAAGGGGCTGGGTCGGGTGTGACACTGCCACAGCGGGGAGAGAAGCTGAGCAGGGCAGGAGTTTGGTACCTTCCATCAGGATGTCGATGATGTCTCCCACGTTGAAGCTGAGTTCATCCACGTCCTGCCCGAAGTACTGGTAGAGCGCCCGGCACTGTGGCACAGCCACCTTGGGGTGGGCCTTGGGCCGCCTGGCCGGGGGCGGCCGCTGGGTCACGCTGCGCCGGCGCTGCATCCTGTGGGGTGGGAGAAATGGTGTCCACACTGGGGGGTCAGGAGGGTGTATGGTGGGCTGCTCCCTCCTTCCCGTCCTGCTGTCCCCCACCAACAGCCTGCTCTGTGTCTGCAGTGCAGGTGGGTCCTCCCAGTGCAGGGACTGGGGGAACTGGGTCGGGATGCTCTGCACCTTCCTTCCCATCCTGCTCTCCCCCCACCAATGGGATGCTCTGTACTTGCAGATGGGTCCTCCCAGCGCAGGCACTGGGAAAACTGAGGCAGGACATACTGCTCCCTCCTTCCTATCCTGCTGCCCCTCACCCTCGGGGTGCTTTGTGCCTGCAGGTGGGTCTTGCCGGTGCAGGAACTGGGAGAACTGGGATGTGCCTTGGAGATGTGTCCTGCCAGTCAAGGCAGGTTGCCTCAACCTGGTCTCCTCCTCAGAGGGGACAGAGCATCCCTCAGCACTGGCAGCAGTGAGAGGGCAGGATGGGGCAGGGAGTGGGACATGGGACAGGACCTACCCAGCCACTCCCTGGTCAGGCACGTTGAGGAAATCCATGTTGTGCTCAGATGGGGGCCGTGTCTTGGGCTGGTGGCCAGTGCTACGGGGAGGAAGTGCTGTGGCCGGTGGCCCCCGTGTCTTCTTCTGGGTCATCTTGTAGGTGTCCCTCTGAGCCCTGTCATCGCCCTGTGGGAACTGGGGTGCCCCATTCCTGCAGGCTCCTGGAAGACCCCATCCCGGGATGGTGCGTTACAGGGGGTCCACACTCAGCCTGCACCCCCCTGGAGTGCAGCAGGACCCAGGCTGGGGTCCTCCCTCCCTGGTACCCCCCTTCTCACCTCTGGGTGCTGGTGGGGCAGTGCGAGAGGGCCCTGGATATCTGCTGCCACCTCTGATCTGTGTCTCTCCCTTCCTTGTGGGCTCTGGGGGGACATAAGCCCCCCGTTAGGTGACAGTCCTCAGAGCCATCTGAGGGACCTTCCCCCACATTTGTACCCAGCTGCCCTGTTCCCCAAAGCTCCTTGTGCTGCCCCACCACCCGAGCAGAAGTGGGTCCCTCCTGGGTGAGCCGCAAACCCAGCCGGGCCAGAGCACACCCTGGCTCACCCTGATGTTCCCAGGCCTCCAGCTGTACCCTGCAGCCCCAGAACTCCTGTGTCCCCCCTCTGCCACCCCTTGAATGCCCTGGCACTCACTGGAATTCCTGGGGAGCCCATCCCCGATGCTGACCGTAAGGGTTTTGCCTCCAGCTTTGAGGGCGGCCACGTTGCCCTGTCCTCTGATGAAGTTGACATTGCGGGTGCCACCACCACCCCAGCCCTCCTTCTTCACCCGAAACTGTAGTCTAGGGGAGAGAGAACCTGTGAGACCGTGGTGACAGGACCCTGTCCTGCTTTGCCATCTCTCCTGGCCTTTATCCTTACGTGTCCTTGAAGGAGAGGGACAGCTTGGAGCGGGTGAGCTCCTCAAAGCGCTTGCACAGGAGGCTGATCAGCTCTGTCTTGAAGATGGACTCCAAGAAATTGTCGACATCCTTCTCATGGAGGATGAAGAAGTCATCCTGCCTGGTGCTGGGGGAGTAACCCCAGGTGGGGGATATCAGTGAAGGGCAAGGCTGGTGCCAGTTGGTGCTGGGGGGATGCTGGGGGCTCTGCTGGTCTTGGGGCCACCCTGAAATTTATCTGGGAAACTCCCCAATCTCCAAAGCCCTGTCTGCAAGGCACCCTGGGGGGAGCTTCCTCTATATGGCCTGATGTCCTGCCGCCTCCATGGGCAAGGGGCTGGAGGGCACCAGGGCACGGAGACGCAGGTGGAAGTGATGGGTGAAGCCCACCTGTGTAGACCCCGGTGTGGAATCCATGCTGAGGGACACACCTCAGAGAGATGCCGCTCACTGCCTGGAGCTCCACCTTCTTCTTGAGCACCTCCTTGATCTGCCCCTTCTCAGGACCCTTCTTCACCTTCTCCCGCCCGATCAGGTAGAAGCACTTGGGGGTGAGGATGAAGTCCCTCTTGATGGGCTGGGAAGGGGCAGGAGATGGGGGTGAGGGATGTTTGCTGGGGTGCACTTGCCCTGCACACATATCCCACACAAAAGCAGCCACAAGGAGCCACAGCTTGGCCATTCCCAAGCCCCAGTGGGTCCGTGTACCTTGAACCTCCGGTCGTATTTAGTGATGGAATCGGCGAAGTCGATCCTCTCCCGCTTGGCCAGGAACTGGCGCAGCTCTGGCCGCTCCTCCATGCCCAGGTAATCGCCTACGAAATTCCTGTTGATGCTGTTCCTCCTCCTCTCTTTGAAGTTGTAGAGGATGCTGGCAGCTGTGAAGGACCCCAGAATGATGCTGGTTGGACAGGGCAGCTCAGAGCTCTCCCAAACCAGCTGTGGGATCTGTCACATGGATTATGGCAGGAAGAAGTGGGGCTTGTTTAGTGCTATGGGAGAAATCACAGCTGCTTGACCTTGGCTGTCTTCAAAAGCCATTAAGTGCCTTCCCTTGTGCTGTGGGAAGGAAGGATGGACACAGCTGCTTTCTGGGTTTTCCTCCTTGATTTTTCACAGCACACTTGGGAGGGTGGGAAAACCCCTGTGACAGGGTCTGTCATGGACCTCTGGCTTGTCCCACCCTTCTGCCAATACTGACTCCCAGTTACTCCTTTCCATCCCTGTGCAGAGCGAGACAACACAAGGATCTCTTTCTGTCCTGTGGCCCCTCTCAGGTCTGTAAATAGGGGCAAGAAATCTGTGCCATCCTTTAAGATGTGGGAAAATATTTCAGATGCCTCATGATCTGGTTCCTCCTCATTCCCCTCCTCATTATTACCATGATTAGGAGCTGCTCTGGCAACTGGGCTGTCCCAGTGAAAGGCACATTAAAAGTGGTGTTGGGGTGTCAATGTCCCCGTTCTTGTCTGGTCTTACCCTCCTCTCTCATCTGCTCGTACTTCCGGATGGCGATGTGCCGGCGCCAGGCTTTCTGGATCACCCGGGCGAAGCCGTCGAATTTCCTCTCCCTCATCTCTTCCAGGAGGAAGAGCTGGGAGGGGACACAGCTTGCTGAGCATGGCTGGCCAGGACGGGACACCCCAAACCCTGCCCAGCACTGCCCAAAGCGATGCTCAGCCTCGTGCAGTGTCCCCGGGGGTGCCAGGGTGGGGGGCACCCACCGATTCGGGGTTCTTGACGAACACCTTGCTCCGGCCCATCTGGTACTGGTCGGGGTCCATGTTGACCGAGCGCAGCAAGTGCTGCACCCCTTGTCGCTCGTCCCCCCGCCACGATGGCCACGTCTCGGGGGTGAGGATGGCGTAGCTGTGGGGAGAGGGACTGTGAATCACAGAATCATGGAAATGTGGGATGGTCTGTGTCGGAAGGGGTCTTAAAGCCCATCTTGTTCCACCCCCCTGCCATGGGCAGGGACACCTTCCACTATCCCAGGTTGCTCCAAGCCCCATCCAAGCTGGCCTTGGACACTTCCAGGGATGGGGCAGCCATGGCTTCTCTGGGCAACCTGTGCCAGGGACTCACCAACCTCCCAGGGAAGAATTTCCCTCTAATGAGAAGTGAGTTGCATCTGGGCTGAGGGGATCTGCCCTCCCCCTTCCTGGTGGTCGCTCACCGTTGCAGGAATTTGTGGAAGAGGCGGCGGTAGGCGAATCCCGCCCGGCGCACCCGGATGTTCTCCTTCAGCCCCAGGTACTCGACTTGGTGCTTCACCCTGTGGAGCCAGGAAGGACAGTGTGGGATGGCAGATCATGGGGGGAACTTCTGGGACCGTTTGGCTGCTGGGGGATGCATGTGAGAACTTCTTGGGGCTCAGAAGGACCCTCTAGGTAATGCACTAAAGGGAATGGTGTGTTCCCACCTTCTCCTTGTGCTGCCCTGGGTCTGTGGGCAGCTCAGAGGGACCAGCCCATGGCTGCAGTTTTTGGAGGAAAGGCTGTCCTGGCCACACCTCCATGGCTGAGTCCCTGAGTTCCATGGGGTCCCTGTTACCTGCTCTCCTCCCAGTCCCGGGGTTTCTTGGTCTCGTTGGGCTTAATGCAGCGGATGTAGTGTGGTGTGCACTTCATTAGCGTGTTCACCAGGTCGTTGGCCTGTTTCTGTTGCAAGGATCGACTTCTGTAGCATTAAAGGGGTTGGTGGGAGCCCATCACCCTGCTGCTGACCCAGAGGCAGCCACTGCCCTGCAGCCTATGGGACATACCTTAATTTTGGAGCCTGCGGTAGTAGGTCGTCCCTTTTTGTCAGAATCAAGTTTTTCTGGGAAGAGCATCTGGATGAAACCGCTGCAAAGGAGGTGACAGTCCCCAGGTGAGAGCTGCCAGGCCCCCCAGGCTCAGCACGGGCTGAGCTGGAACCAGCTCCAGCTCTGACTTCTGCTGCTGCAGCATCCTGTACTGTGGCTGAGTCCACCACCCCTCACCACCCCCAGGCCAAGCAGATGCTGCTGGGTGAACCCCACCCATTTCCAGCCCTGCAGCCCCTAGAATGCCACCAATGCCCGTGGGGCAATGCAGGACGCTGAGCACCCCATGCTGTGGTTCCCACAAATGCAGGACCAGCCTTTAGGATCTGGATGAGGATGCTGGCCTCTGCCCCAGCCCTTTTGGGGTGCCTCCGGGACCTCAGTGCTGCCAGGACTCACAATTCACTGCTCTGCATGAGCTCGATGAGGTCAGTGAAAAGCACGTCCCGGTTGCGCTCACAGAAGCCGTTCACGTCGTAGGACACCTGGGGACAGGAGGGGACCTCAGCCCCATGCCGTGGTGGCCAGGTGTGGGGTGTGGGGTGCAGGGTGTGAGGGGCTGTACCTTGCCTGCATAGTGGTGGATGACAAAGCCTGAGCTCCAGCTGTTGAAGTGCTCGTGGGTGCCCACGGCCGCCTGGAGCTTCTGCAGCAGGGTCTGGTCTGCGCCCTCGCCCGTGGCATGCATGGTGGCACAGACGTCATCCAGGACACTCATGATGCCAGGGGGGTTCTGGGAGAGGGAAGCCATGGGTGTCCAAAGGCCCAATCCTGCCCCTAGCTCTGCTGGCCAAAGCTGTTTTGTGCTGAACTGCAGCTTAGGTTAAGGACGCAGAGCTGCTGCTCTCCCACAGATGTTGGAAGTGTTCAGGGCCAGGTTAATGGGGCTTGGAGCAACCTGGTCTAGTGGAAAGTGTCCCTGATCATGGCAGGGGGTTGTAATGGTAATTGTAAGGTTCCTCACAACTCAAATGATTCTGTGATTCTCTGCTCCCCATCAGGAGTGACTTCTGCCACCCATCCCAGACAGCACCCAGCCCACCCAGCACCCCCTCCCTGCGTGCCTCTGCTCCCCAAGAAAGCCTCCCCCAGTGGAGAGGCTCCCACTCACCAGCTTGTTCTCTATCAGGTCACAAACCACCTTGTTGTTGAAATACTGGATCTGGGTCCACTTGATCCCCTCCTGCACATATTCCTCCTGAGGAAGCACAGGGAGAGCTGGATGGGCTCCTGAGCCCCTGGGATACACTGGAGACCCTCTGCTCCAGCTGTGGTGCCAGGGAGGAGAGAGAAGGTGCAGGAAGTGGGATTCTGGCACAGCCTCTCTGCCCTCCAGCCTGGCCCCATCTATACCTGCTCTGCCTTCAAAGTCAGCTCTATGAAGATCTGCTGCAGCTTCTCATTCACAAAGTTAATGCAGAATTGCTCAAAGCCATTTTTCTACAAAAGGACAAAAGAAGGAAGAGAAAATGGGGCTGAGTTGTCTTGTGCTCCTCTGGCTCATTGGGGAGACCCCAACCCTCCGAGCCTTTCAGTGCTGCTCCAGGGACCCTTCTTGGGGCTGACAGCTCCCTGCTCCAGCCTCTCTCCTTGCTGTGGCAGCGGGAAGGACACTCCTTCCCCAGCCAAGCAACACATACCTGGAATATTTCAAAGCCATAGATGTCCAGCACCCCGATGCTGTACTCCTGATATGGCTTCTGCATAGCCCTGTTGATGGACTGTGGGGACAGAGGGGACGAGCCATCACTTGGGGTGGAGGGCAGTGGGATGGGCTGTTCTCTGGAGCAGATGGTGACCATCTCCTGCCAGCCCAGCCCACAGGAGCACACACCTCCACCAGGAAGTCAAAGACACGGGCGTAGAGCCCCTTGGCCAGGGCATCCCGGGTGTAGGCCGCCTGCTCCACGTTGAGGGTGACGGTGATGGACTCGGAGCGGCCGCCCCACTTGCTGTCCATTTTCCTGCTGGTCACCTTCTCATTGAGGCGATTCTGGTCGACCCCCAGCAGGTAGGCAGGGAAGGCCAGGGCTGGGCAGAATAGAGGGGTGGTCAGGGTCTGCCTTCTCCCTGTACACCCACAGCCCCAGCTGGAACCCTCAGCCTTGTCCAAATGCCAAGGACAGCAGTGACTGGGGACATGGGCTGGGTCCTTCCTCTGCTAAATCACAAGTGACTGCTGCCACACACCCCCTTGCTAATTAAGATCTGGCTGAGCCATTTGCTCACTGCCTCAGTTTCCCCATCTCCAACATGGGGAAGATGCTGGTGCTGCCTCCCTCCTCTGCCAGGGGATTGGTGACACAGTTTGCCCCTCATTCCCAGGGACTTCTGTGACCATCCCCACCTGCCCCCCCTGGAGCTGCTTGCTTACTCACAGTCAGGATTTTCCACCCGAGCGTAGTTGCCTTCCTCCCGAAAGCTGATGTTTCCCAGGTGAAGGATCCCTGCCACGATCTGCAGCACCAGCTGCTGGTCCTCTCCCCGGATGCCAATGACCTGCATGGCATTCTGGGGGTGCAGGGACCCCGTTAGCCCCTGCCCAGCCACAGAGGCTTTGGGAAGCCCCATCCTGGGCACTCACCATGGTCTCATGGAAGTCACTGCGGTCGTCTGTGCCCTCCACCTGGTAGGTGTCTGTCTGGTTCAGGTAGTAATAATAATCTGGGCTCATGATGCCCAGGTTCTGTCGCTGCTCTTGGGATGCTCCTTCGATGAGCTGGGAGGGAATGAGGAGCTGTGGTTCCCTGGTCCCTGCCCCCCACCACAGCCTGGCAGCTCCTGACCACCCCAGTACCTGGTAGTAGATGTGGAAATTCCTCTCACACTCGTTCTGGCTCACCACCCGAGACTTCTCCAGCAGGAAGTTGGAGATCTTCCCCCCGTCGGGTTCTCCGCCCCGGCTGAACTGGATCTCGAAGTATTTCCCCTGCCCCGGCACAGATCCTGCTCAGAGCCCTGGCTGGTGGGATTTCCCACTTCCCCCAGCCCCAGCTGCTCTCCCTCTTCTCCCACCACACGAGGAGCATTTCTGGGATGTGCCACCCCTGACTGAAAACAGCAGGGCTTATATGGAGGCCTCATCAGTATGTACAAGTGCCTGGAAGGAGATTGGAGCCGGGTGGGGCTTGGGGTCTTTTCGCAGGACAGAAGGAAGTGGCCTCAGGTTGCCTCAGGAGAGGTTTAGGTTTGATATCAGAAAAAGTTCCTTCACTGAAAGGGTGGTCAGGCACAGAAACAGGCTGTCCTCAGAGGAGTCACCATCCCTGGAGGGATTTAATAGGTGTGTCGATGTGATACCTGGGGACATGGTCCAGTGGTGGACTTGGCAGTGCTGGGTTAATGGTTGAATTCAATGATCTTAAAGGCCTCCTGTAATCTAAATGGTTCTGTGACCTCCTGCACCTTCCCTGGTGACTTACAAAACGGCTGGAGTTGTTGTTCCGGACAGTTTTGGCATTTCCAAAGGCTTCCAGCAGCGGGTTGGACTGCAGGATAATGTCCTTCACATGCTGGAGGCAGAGGAGGGAGAGGGCTGAGCAGGGGGGTCACACACCCGTGTCCCCATGTCTCCAGTCCTGGAGTGGCTGCTCCATGTGCCACCATCAGCAGGGGGAGTTGGGGATCAGGGTGGTGGGAAGTGGTTGGGGGGTGAAGTGGATGGCAGGGGGGACAACAGACCTACCTGCACTTTCTCCCCACCCCCAGACACTTTGGATATGTAGCCCATGATGTATTTTGCTGCCACTGTTTTTCCAGCTCCACTTTCTCCACTGTGCAAATGTCAAAGCAGAGGAGATGTGAAATGGTCCCACCACAGTCACCCGCCCTGGGACACTTGGGGGTGGGATGCTGGAGCAGGACTGGAGGGTGACAGTGAGTTTTGGGGGCTGGGAGCTGGGGATGGGGCTGCCCAGGTGCTCTGGGGTGTGAGTGGGAGCAGAGCATGGCTTAGTGAGGAGCTGCTCCAGCAGGAAATGTTGGATATCTTGTTGCTGGATTTTGGAGGGGAGAAGAAAGACTCAGGAGCCTTAAGGGGAAGTCTGTGGCCTTGCCCCACATCCTGACCATTTCTCTTGCATCACTCCACCGGAAAGGTTCATTGCACAAGGCTCTGTCCCTGCCTGGGACCACCCAGTGGCCCAGGATATTGGGGTCCCTCTAGACACCCCCATGCTCTGTGTCCCCTGGGACTCTTCAGCCGCCTTTTGCCATCACATGGCTGCTGTGTTTAACTGGAAGCCCCTGGGTGTGGGGAGAAGGGGTGATGGGTGGGGTACAGCCAGTCCCAGGGCAATGACACGTGGTGCCAGCTGTGCCCCGTGTCCCCAGTACCTGATGATGACACACTGGTTCTCCCCATCGATCAGCATGTTCCGGTACATGTTGTCAGTCAGGGCGTAGATATGGGGGGGATTTTCATACTGAGCCTAAACAGAGGGCAAGGACAGAGGTGCTGAGCACAGAGCAGCCACCATCCCCCCGCCCTGAGCCCCGTCCCCAAATCCCCTTAACTCTGCCCACAAACATGAGCTCATCAGCAGCACATCCGATGTTTTTCGACTCTCCCCTCCTCCTTGGGAAGCTCATCAGGGCAGAGCCACTCGGGCTGGATTTCACCACGTTTGGGTTGCTCTGTATTTATGAGCTGAATGTCCCAGCAACGTGGATTTGCTGCCGACTCTCATTAGTGGCCCTCCACCGATGTTCTGGGGAGCACTGAGCCCTGCAGCAGCCAAAGGGCTGGGGGGGATGGGGACCCTCAGGGAACACCTCGGGGGGGGGAGTTTGCACCAAATGAAACCCCAAGAGCCCCTGCAGCCTCACCGCGCCCTGGTACAGCTCGATCTCCCTGTCGGTGAAATACGGCATCTGCTTGAAGGGGTTCACAGAGATGAGCACTGGCCCGATGTAGGTCTGGGTGGCAGGTTAAGGTCTGTGTGTCCTTTCCCATGTCCACTCTTGCCACTGCCCAACCCCGCGCTGGAGGCAGAATCAGAGCAACGGCAGGAAGGTGGTTCTGGGGTCCCTGTCACCTCTTGGAAGCTGCACCAGGAATGGCATGAGGGTTTTCAGCTCAGGCACAGGTGGAGCTGCTGCCATGGCTTGGCTTTTCTCCCTCAGCCCTGGGGTGTCCCCAGCAGTGTGATGGACACAGAGTACAGGAGGAGCATCCCCTCAGCTCCCTGGCCTGGCTGAGTATTGGCTCCAAAGGCAGCTCCTCCAGCATCCAACAATCTCCTGGAATTCACCCTCTGCTCATGCTCCATCTGTGGCTTTTGCAGCAGGGGCCCATCTGCACTTTACAACCAGGGAAACTGAGGCACAGAGGGGGAAGGAACGGTGGCTTCTGCCTTTCCCTGCTGTCTCAGCCCTTGCCTGCAGCATCCCTGAGTCACTTAGTGCCAGCAGGGGAATGGAAAAGCAGGGAATTGCACTTGGAAATGGCGCAGCAGCCGGAAAAGGATGAGCCCTGAGCACTGTGAGGAGATGGAGGTTGGGGACAGAGTGGTGCCAGTGGGATTACTCCGAGCCCTTGATGTCCTATTTTTGTCCCACCTGACAGCAGGGCAGGGGGAAAGTGACTGAAAGGCAGGAAGAGAGGGGGCTTTTTTGGGAAATGCAGAAGCGTGGGAAGCTGAGTCACAGCTGGACGGAGCCCTGTGTGCAGCAGCACAGAAAAAAGGAAGAAAGAAGCTGCTTGGGGTATTTTTTTTTTTTCTCCAAAAAACCCCAAACCAACCCTAAAGCCACCCCTTAAACACATGTGAAGCCCCAGAGCTGTGAGGGGAGGAAGCCACATCACCAGCCAGGACATCATCGCCTTGTAAGGACAGAGGAACATCTTCAGATAAACCACATCTCAGCAGCGTGGGCAGGAGGCTCAGCCCTGCTGTCCTCCCAGCAAGCCCCCACCGTGCCCTGCTCTGCCCCCCGGGGGTCTGGTCCTTGTTCCCACCAGAGCTGGGGTGCAGGTGAAGCTGTGATGGTGGGCACGGTGCTGAGCTGGCCCTGCCCCCAAGTAGGTGTGAGGTGAGCAGGGCAAGGACTTGGGGGCATGTCCCCATATGCATCCTGGTAGCTGCAGAACTTCGTGCCTGGTGCCCAGGAACGTCAGCTCTGGGATGGGAGCAGGGGGATGGCACAGCTGGGGCAATACTGGGCAGGTTGGGGGCTTTGCCCCCTGCACTGGGTGAAGGTGTCCCATGTGCCCTGACACGGATGGGACCAAGGGAGGTCAAGTCCTTCCCGAAGTGCAGGGATGCTCTGCTCCACCCAGGGTTTTCTGTGGGTGCAGAGCAGTCAGGGCACACTGTGGGTGTGGAGAGGGAGGGTGACAGCAGCAGGGCATGATGGTGACATTCCCCAGCTGATCCCAATCCCATCCCACCAGTGTGGGGATGGAACACTCTACAAGCACTGGGGCAGCTCCAGTTTGCCCCATGTCCTGGGAAAGACTTGAAGCCCATCCCAGCTGCTCCCTACCCCAGTGCCCTGGGAAGGATACAAAGATGAAATCATCCATGAAACGCTTCTTGAGGTTCTCCACGATGGCGTCCTCGGAGATCTTGGAGAGCAGCACCATGTCGTCCACGCCGCTCTGCTTGACATTGTGGCTCTGCCAGTGGAAGCGCTCCTTGCTGCCCTGTGGGGACAGGGACACAGGGACTGTGCCAGGGCCACTGCTGCTGGGAGTGAGGGTCTGATCCCAGCTGGGAGCTGTGACCGGCCCCCAGCTCAGCTGTGCCTCCAAAACAGGCACCTTTGGGGTGCAAAGAAGGGGGTTTGACCAAGCAGGAAACTCCCAAATCATGAAATCCAGCACACTGGGGCTTGGCCCATCCCTCCTCACTGCAAGTCTGGCACTCAGCGAGGAGCAGACAGGATGCTGACAGCCTGTGGGGCACATCTGCACCATCACCCCTGCTCCTTACAGAGGCTAATGAAGATTTAACCAAGCAATCTACGCACAGGCTCTGCTTATGAGTCAAAGGGGCACCAGAATAATGCAGGGGAAGGGTGGTGGTGGAATTCTCTGTCCTCCCACATCCTCTTCATACCAGGGCAGAGTCGCCTTGCCCCCCCCATGCCCCCGCCCAGGGTGACACCAGCACCTTTTTTTTCAGCCTCCTGCAACTTGCCCAGCTCTGTTTCTGGGGTAGCAGGAAAATTGGGCTGTGGTTTAAACCCTTGTGGGGTAAACACAGCCCTGGGCTGGGAGCTGCAGGGCGTGGGGGTGAGATTTCACTGTGCAGAAAACATCCAAAGGGCTCCCCCCTTGTCCTCAGTGCTGCAGAGGAAAAGTGCTGGGCATAGCTGTGGTGCCCATGTGGCCCCCGGTGTGATGCTGGAGGGGACCCCCTGTCTGGCTCTGCCTGTGGCCCCTCTGTGCCTGTCCCTGTCCCCTGTGGTTCCGCTTTTACCCCCAGTGCTCCGTCACCGATTTCACTTCTCCCCTGTTGCTCCTCGCCTCTTACTCTTTCAATTTCCCCTTTCTCCTCTTCCCCTTTTGCTACATTTTCCTGCTGGCTTTCAAGATTTCAGGACCATCCTGCCAGCCCCTGGCTTTCACGGGATGCCCACAGGTCCCCACATCCACCCTCGTGTGTGTGTCCCAACCCAGCACCATCGGGGTGGGGCATGGAGGGACCCTCCTGGAGTGTGGAGGAGCTCAGACCCATCGTGCTGCTCCCTGTGTCCACCTCCCTCCTCACTTTTTGCAACCCAAAACACCATCCCCGCCCCTCCAAATCCCAAATGCAACTCAAGCCCCCATGGCTAAGGGTCTTTTGTTGTCCTGCTGCCTTCCCTTGGGATACATAGGATACATGGACCTGGGTGAGCTCAGGGAGTCTGAGTAAAAGGGCTGCTCACTCAGCCTGAAACCACCCAGGGAACTTCTCCTCTTTCTCCTGTTTATTGTTTATGTGTTTTTTCTTGCATTTCCCCCGTCTTCTTCTCCTCCATCCTAATAGCCCCTAGAAAATCCACCTGAAAAAATGCAGGTGGGCTCAGTCACCTGCTCCAGGTTGCTGTGCTGCCACCCAGGAGCTGCCCAGCTTCACCCAACCTGACCAAACCCCTGTGCTTCAGGTGGGGAGGAGCAAGTTGGAATGAACCCATGGGGAGCCAAACACCTCTGTTCCCTGTCCCCATCACCCTGAAACCCCTGTCACAGGCACCCTGGGTCGGTTGTAGCACCAAATTAAGGCAAAACCAAGCATTTCCTGCACTGAAAATTCAGAGCTTTTGAGCTGACACCCAGAGTTTCTCTGTCAGTCAAACGGTTGCTCAGAGCTGTCAGTGGTGTCTTTGCCACCTCCTCTTCCTCCAGGCTGGGTCAGGTGCTTTCCTGGCCCTCAGCTGCAAGGAAATCACCAGCTCACTTTAAATGAAGGTTTTGTCCTGGATATCTGCAGGGCTGTGGGTGTTCCTGCCCTGTTTCTGGGAGCACAGAACCTGCCTGGCTTCCCTGAGCACATCCCAACAGGAAGCACAGGGGGTTTGCAGGGCCAGGGCTCACTAAGGTGGGCAAAGTCTTGGGGGAGGATGAAGAGAAATTATAATCCCACAAAGCCATAGCATTGCCCAAACTCATTGCCCAAACCCAGTGAGCCCCCACGGGATGGGGCTGCAGGCAGCACCTCTGTGAGGAGTGGGACACAGAATAAATTTGCTTTTAGAGCTTTGGGGCAGCAGTTCCTCTTCCCAGTCTCCTCTGTCCCAGTCTCCTGCAGCAGCTCCACAGCCTCCATCACAGGGGTCTCCAAGGAAAGGGGCCTGGACCAAACACCTCCATGAAGACATTTTATCCTCTTGCCATGCAGGGGGCAGCTTTTGGTCACCCTCAACCTTCCAGGAGCCCTTTGCAGTCTCTGTGCACAAGGGACTTTGCTCCAACAGTGTTCCCATTAGGAGCCCATCAGCATCCCCAGGACTGTGGGATGAGGACTGTCACCTCTGCCTGTAGATGCCCCTGGAGTTCAGATAGGATCACTGAGGCAGGAAGGGGAGCAGCCTTGTGGCAGCACTTGAAAAACATCATGTTTTCTTCAAAGCTGAGATCTAAACCACCAAAAAAACCCTGCAAGCCCTGAGCAGGGAGCAGATGCAGCCCGAGGTGGCACTTTTTGTCTCAGATAAGGCAAGCCGAGAGACAGCAACACCTTAAAACCACCGGAAGCCTCGAGAAGAGCTGCGGTGTTGTCACATCACTGTCATAAGTAGGCACAGGCAGGGTTTAGGGATGGAGGATGGCCCCAGAACTGGGCCCTGGCAGGGGTCAGGGGCTTGGCTGTGCAGCCCCATGGCCCTTAGAGAAGACACAGAACATCTTCAGGTGCTAGGTGATGGTGATGGGGGGGATGGTGGATGTGTATCTGGGGGTCAGCAGCTAGGCAGCCTCTTGGGTTGGTGCAACCACAACTGTGGGAGGGAGAAGCTTCAGTTTCAGCCTGATCACCGTCCCCTTCCTGTCTGGGTGGAAATGGCTGGGACCAGCATCACCTCAAGAGCAGAGCCATGGCCTGAAGGACCTGGATGTGACCCCACCATGCAACTCTTACTCCATGTCTGAGCACCTTCCTAATTTTGAGAGCTTTCATCTTCCTCTTCTGCCTCTGGAGCAACTTCCAGATGTGGCCACTGGCTTCCCAGCAGCCCCACGTCCTGCCTGCAACTTCTGTTCCTTTCATCTGCCAGGGTGCAAGGTCCCACCACGGGGAGCAGCACCCAGAGGGTCCCTCCTGGCCTGGGGCACATGGTTGTCACCCCCCCACCCCACGCTCTGCCCACACCCCAGAGGCACCGTCAGCACCAAAACCAGAAGCGCCGCTGGGAAGTTGGGCTGGGAGGAAGACCAGGCTCTCCCTTGGGTACCACAGCAGTGACAGCAAAATCTAAACCACTTCATGCCAGCCCAGACTCACCCCCTGGTGGGCTCCATCCTGCTTGGTCAGCACTCTGGGGAACCCCAACCCTGGCACCCATCCCTGGCTGCTCTCCACCTCTGTGTCCTGTACCAGCTCTTCACCCAACCCCAGCACCTCTCCCTGTCCCCACGCTGAGGGAACAGTGTCCCCTCTCCAGCAGGAACATTGGGCAGCCTCCTGGCACCTCCAAAAATGCAGCACGATGGGTGCAGGAGAGGACAGGGCTGAGATAGCCCTGAGGTGGCAGGAAGAGAGGGTGATATCCCCATGGTACCCAAGTGGGACGGGGTGGGGGGAACCCAGGAAGGCCCCTCTTTCACTCACCATGGTGTCCCTGTGTCCTGCCCCTGGGGATGGGGTTCTCGGGAGTCCTGTCACCAAGGGCCTGGTGCCATCCCGAAGCACTTTGTGTTTCTGTTGCAACTACAAATTGCAACTAATTTTTTTTTTCCTCTCCTCCCACTTCCTCATTTCGTGAGGGTTTGCTGGGGGTGGGGAAGACGGGTGGCTCTGCTGCCCTGAGACCTTGAGGTGGCCCTGCCCAGGGTGTCCCCTGCTGCTGGTGCAGGGGGTCACCAACCTGGCTAAGCTGGAGAGAGTCTGGCAGGGATGTTCAGAGCCTCCACAAAACCTGTTCCCCCACCCCACGGTGACAGTTCAATGTGACCTGTCCCAGGGAGGCCAGCCAGTGCTGGGGGATGCTCTGCTTTGGAGTAGATTTAGGAGGAAGATACTTTTGGTTGCTGGGTTTTTTTTATCTTTTCAGGTCTTTTAAATTAAAAAAAACCCCACACTTGAGGAGCAGAGACAACCTGTTGCTGCAGCAGCCAAGGCCTGAGAGCTCTGCACTTCCATGACCCCAGAGTTGGAGGCAGGTGAGGTCTCACCAGAGTGGTGTAGAGGGAGAGAAGCCCCTCCCTCAACCTGCTGGCCCACACCAGCGTTACCTTCACAGGGTCCCTGTGCTCCTCACATCCTACATGTCCCACATCAACTCTGGGAGAATCTCCACCTCTCTGATCTGCTCCAGTCCCATGGGCTGCAGGGAAAACCCTCCCCTGCTCCCACACTCCTCCTTTGGTGTGAGGATCATGGTGGTGTGTAAAGAAATACGACAGGGACCAGGAGCTGTGCCCGGGATCGTAGCTACTCCTTTATTATAAATCATGCCGTTACGTCACTCCTCCTCAGGGTTAGTATGTTAAACATTTCTCATTATATATATATCTATATAAAAAGGTGAAAACACCCCCTCCCCTCACCAAAATGTCAGAACGGAGCATGGCACCAGGAAGGAAGACAAATGAGGGCCTGCTCGACAGCCAGGTGGGGTTTGCTGAGCACCAGAGAAGCTGCGATCGGCCGAGGAGCAGGTGAAAATAAAAATACAGACGGTAGAGTAAGACATGGAGGCTGGTAGGGTGGAGAGGTTTGCTCTGGGGAAAGAGGGCTGTCCCCTCCCTGCACTCCCTGGATGACCCCGAGGGAACAAAACATGGCTTTGGCTGAGATTTCCCATCTTTGTGATGCGGAAAAGCCTGAAAATTGTAACAATAATTACAATAATGATAACAAAAAGCACTGGAGATTTGAAGTCAGGTCTCCTCTGCAGCTGTGGTGGCCCATGGAGAAGACATATATCAGCCCAGATTTGAGCAGGAGGTGACCTGGAGGAATTTCAAGCTTGCTCTTTTCCCATCACTGGAGGTCTCCTGCGGGCAGAGGAGTGGGTGGCACTGGACTGGCACCTCGAGGCCACAGCAACCTGTGGCCAGGCTGCCTTGGGAGGAAAAGCACCTTTTGGAGGCAAAGCACCTTTTGGAGGCAAAGCACCTTTGGAAGTAAAAGCACCTTTGGAGGCAAAGCAGCTTCAGAGGCTTTGGCATTCTCTGGGCAGGGCCCTGCCAGGACCTGCAGGCTGGTCCTGAGTCACGGCCATGAGGACGCTGCCACAGGACAGTCCTTGTCCAGTGTCTCCTTTGCTTTGCTCCCTGCAGCCCAGTATGGCCTCAATGCCCATTAAGTGACTGCAACCCCGAGCATGTCTTGGCCCCGACCTCAGCTCGTGCTTCGAGGAATAAAAAATGATCATAGAAGTGACAGGGGCTTTAAGGAAAAACAGGGGAACCCCCCCAATCAAAGTAGGTCGTTCTAAGAGTTTGAATAACCCCCTCTCCCAGTTAAACTGGTATCACTGCTTTGCTCATGCAGTGACCTGCTCCCTGTCCCCTGCTGCAGGTCTCAAGGTGACAGGATGCAAACCAAGAAAACAAAATCCCTTCTCCAACCCTGCCGCCCACAGCAGCTCTTCCTCAGAAGCCACAGGCCCCTCTTGGCACCTGACGCACCTGGAACCTCCTCCCTGCCTCCCCTGGGATCCCGGGGGGAATGGCAGCACCCCTGGGTGTGCTCAGGCTCCCAGGGATGCCCCACTGCAGACCACAGTGCTCCGTGACACCCTCAGGACACAGGCATGGAGCAGGATGAGGTGGGTGGTGCCGTTTCCCTCCTTGGCTCTGCAGGACCTGGGTCCACGACTAATAAATAACAACATCAGAATTTCAAGTAATGTCCCTGCTGCCGCGCTCTGCCCACATTCCTGCTCTCCCACCACTCATCCATGCCGGGAGCCACAGCAGCTGGCAGTGGTTTAACTGGGAACCTGCCATCGTGAAGCTTGGGGGCGAAGGGTGCTTGTCTTTGGGGGTTTAGGTGACGCCAGCTCCCACTGGAAGCATGAGCTGTGTTGGGCCCAGGGGAGATCCCCAGGGTGGAGAGGAAGGCCATGGCTTGGCAGCCCTCTGGCGTAGCTTTTGCCTTCCAGTTTTCCCACGGGGGTCACGCTGTGTCCCTAGTGCCCCTGGCAGGTTTTACAGCACATCTGTCGGAAGTAGGTCCGGCTGCAGAATTTAAACTTCAGGACGAGCGGGCAGTAGGCCACCTTGTTCACATCCTTGCACTCTGGGTGGGAGACAAGAGGGAAGGAAGTGGAGTTACAGCTGTCTCAAGGTGAGGAGACCCTGATGTCCAGCTCCTGGGGGGGTTCTTGTCAGGAAGCAGCAAAATGCAGCTGTGATGAAGCAGCTACTGAGGACTTCACTGCTAGAAACCTGTCTTTACCAACATCCATCTCACAGAATCACAAAATATGCTGAGTTGGAAGAGACCCACAAGGATCATCCAGTCCAACCCTGAGCCCTGCACAGGCCCATCCCCAGGAGTCACACCCTGTGCCTGAGAGGATCATCCAAATGCTCCTTGAGTTCTTGCAGCCTTGCTTGATGCTGGACACTGCCCTGAGGAGCCTGGGCAGTGCCCAACCCCCCTCTAGGGGAAGAACCTTTCCCTGAGATCCAACCTGACCCTGCCCTGACACAGCTCCAGCCCATTCCCTGGGCTCCTGGCCCTGGTCCCCACAGAGCCAGAGCTCAGTCCCTGCCCCTCCTCTGCCCCTTCCCAGCAAGTCGTCCCTGCAGTGAGGTCTCCCCTCAGTTTCCTCTTCTCCAGCTGAACATACCAGGTGCCCTCAGCTGCTCCTCACATGCTTCCCCACAGGGCCCTGAGTTACTTCATTTCTCAGGGTCAGAGCACACCAATTGGCCTGGGACTGGAGGGGACAGCACTGAGTCAGTCCCAAAATGGCCTCATTTCTACCCCAAACCAGTCTGTGGAGTGTTCTGACTTGGAAGGGACACTAAAGATCACCCAGTTCCACCCCTCTGCCATGGGCAGGGACACTTTCCACTAGAACAGGATGCTCCAATCCCCATCCAACCTGGCCTTGAACACCCCAAGGATGGAGTCTCCTCACCGTAGAGCCCGGCTCGGGCTGTGCTGGCTCTGATATCCCTGTACCACGCTGCCCCTGAGCCGGCACTGCCCCACATTTCCCATCCCAGAGACCCTGTTCCACTCACCCTCTGGGTTGTCTGTAGGTCCTGACTCGCACTTGGTCTCGCACTGCTGCATCCCAGGGGGCTGCAGGGTCTCCACACAGTCGCTGGACGGTTGCCCGGTGTGAGCCAGGCACTGGACGGATCTTCTTTGCTGGCCGAGGCCACACTGGGCAGAGCACTGTGGGGACAGCACAGAGGGAGCTGCAGTGGCCACCACGGCTTTAGGAATGCCAGAGGAGGGGCATGGCTGGGTGTTAGGATGGGTGCTGGATGTGGTTACCCCTTCCCTCCCCAGGCCCTCTTAGCATGACTGAATGCTGTGGCCACGCTTCCAAAAAAGCTTGATTTGAATCTCCAAGGCTCACAAAGGATTCTGCTCTAAATCACTGGCCCTTCCCAGGCCTCCTGCACCCTGATGTCACTCTGCAGCTCAAGAGGTGTTAGAGAGAAGGGAGGACTCTCAGTGTCATCCCTGCTAGACTGTGGTGGGGGGACTAGCAGTGGCCCTACTTGCAGCTGTCCCAGCCCCTCACTCTCACTGCCCTGCTGACCCCAGGTACCCACAGGGGCCCTTCAAGGATTTCTATGGGGCCCTGCTAGTCCTGGGAGGCTCCCTGGGTCACCTGTGCCCTGGGGCTATCCTCACACAAAAAGTGGGCAAAGACCACCACTAGGGATCCCTGGGAGTCACGGTGGCCACACGGGGTTCTGCTGGCTGGCAAAATCCTCATGTGCAGCAGGATTTGAGGGGCTGGGGAGTTCTCCTGCAACATCCCCATGGGAAGCAGTGTCCCTACCTCTCCCCACTCGCCGGTGACCCAGCGGGGCGGAGGGCAGCGCCGCAGGTTGCACCTCATGCTGGTGGGGGGCTTGGAGGCCTCGTGGCACTGGGAGGTGGGCAGGGTCGTGCTGTGGTCGCCGCTCTTGCAGAGGACGATGCGGTGGCGGAAGCCGGGGCCGCAGTTGGGGGTGCACTGCAGAGAGGGGACACACGGTCAGGGCGTCCAGCAAGGAGCAGAGAGAGGCAGCTCTGGTTGCCTTGTCCATGCTCCTTTCCTGTCTCCTGAGGTACAGGATCATTCCCTGTGTTAAGCTCTCCATGGCCAGCAGCCGTCACTGATGTTCTGACCTGTGACTGACACTGTCCTACAGACCTGTGCCCTCAGAGGGGTGAGGGGTGATGTTGAGGGATCATAGAATCCTAGAGTATTCTGAGCTGGAAGGGACACCCCAAGGATCATTCCATCCAACTCCTGGCTCTGCCCAGGACACTCCAACGATCCCACCCTGTCCCTCAGAGCGTTGTCCAAACCCTCCTGGAGCTCTGGCAGCCTTGGGGCCGTGACCAAACCCTGGGGAGCCTGGGCAGTGCCCAACCCCCCTCTGGGGGAAGAACCTTGCCCTGAGATCCATCCCAAGCCCTGACACAGCTCCAGCCCTTCCCTGGGCTCCTGTCCCTGGTCCCACAGCAGAGATCAGCCCCGGCCCCTCCGCCTCCCCTCGGGAGGAGCTGCAGACCCCGAGGAGTCTCCCCTCAGTCTCCTCTGCTCCAGCTGAACGAGCCAAGTGCCCTCAGCTGCTCCTCAGACCCTTCCCCAGCCCCATGTCCCTCCTTTGCCACTTACCTCTGACCAGTCCAGGGCAACCCACTCTGGAGGGCATGTCTGGTTGTTGCATGGCTCAAGCATCTTTGGCCGTGGGTGGGTGCAAGAAGCATCATCCAAGGTCTTCTCCTCAGTGGCAGAGATCTTGCGCTTGCAGAACACGCTGCGTGTGCGGACGCCTTCGTTGCAACTTCGGCTGCACTCGGACCAGTTCCCAATCACCCACCTGAGACAGGTCAAACAGCAAAGCTTGTGAGGGGCACAGTGGGCCAGGCTTATCCTCATACTGCTGCACACAGCCTTGGGCCTGCTGTGGCCACATCCTTCCAGGCAGCTCTGGTTGAACCACATAGTTCCTCCACATATCCCCTTTCCCTTCAAGAATGGGTCAAAGACAGACAGAGATGGGCTGAGACAACTCTGGAGGAACTCACTGAGTATCTGAGAGGAGAAAACTTCTCCTCTTCCCCAGCAGAGCTGCTCCACCCAGGCAGTGTCACCCCTGAACACCTTGCCCATGTCACACACATCAGTCATCCTGGTTTAGAACTGGCAGAAGGTGGAAAAGGAATCATTGGAAAAAAGATGTAGGACTTTGGATAATTTTGTATATTACCTGATCAACAGGATTTTTTGGTTTTGCTGTGAGGGGGACTCTGACTAAGGAATGACACAGAGCAGGGAATTTTGCCCTGTTCCATGCTGAGTTTTCCACCCACATTCCCTCCACCTGCTCTCTGCCATGATACTCACGCCGGGGGACAAGGCTCGGTGTTGCATAGCCTCTGCCTCTCCAACAGTTTGGTTTCAGGGCTGCAGAAATGGTTGGAGACAGTCGAGCCATCAGAGAGTTTTTTGCACACCACAGACTGGATCTGGCTGCCTGTCAAGAGAAAGAGGCAAGGGGGAAAGAGAGGAGGATGCTGAAGCTCATGTTGAACCAGACTCACAGCACTGTTCCCACAGAAGGATGTTACAGAGCAGCCACTTGTCCCTGCACTTGTCCCTGCACATCAAGCCTGTATTCATAACCAAGGCTTCCTCTGACCTTGGTTACCATCCAGTGAAAAAATGGATGGTGTGAAATGATGGTGTAAACAACTGGACGTGCCACTCAGTGCTCTGATCTAGTTGGCAAGGTGGGGATTAGTCACAGGTTGGACTTGATGGTCTTGGAGGACTTTTCCAACCTTAATAATCCTATAAATCTATGATACTAAACACCATCAGCCAGGGCATGCCAGAGGATGGAGGATCAAAGCATTCCAAGGGTCACATCCTCAAATAAACCTGTTCTAACTTTGGCTTTGTGGCACTTTCTGGGCAGCACTGGTGAAATAACTGGAACAAGAAGGGACAACTCTTGGTTTAGGTCTAGCAGAAAAAACCTGAGCTTTAAACAAGAAACATTATTAAGCCATTCTTTTCTGAATACTGGCTCAGTCCCTCATATCCAGGCTGTCCAGAACCATGAGATGTGGCCCAAACTTTTGTGTTTCAGCGTGGGAACCAGACCAAGGGATTTAGAGAAGTATCAGTGGTGTCTCAGTTCACAGATGTGAAACTGAGGCCAGAAGGACTGTTGTGATCAGCCAACTTGTCATTGTCCGTCCCTGGAAGTGTCCAGTGCCAGGTTGGATGGGGCTTGGAGCAACCTGGGATAGTGGAAAGTGCCTCTGCCCATGGCAGGGGGTGGGACAAAATGACCTTCAAGGTCTCTTCCAACCAAAGCCATCCTGTGATTCTAAACTGGATTCAGGGGAATGGGTAAATTCCCTCTCAACATCTCTAGGAAAGGGAGAATTCTGTGCACTGCTAAGAAATGCAGCAGTCCGACAACAATATAGAGCATGAGCTCCCTCAGAGCAAAGCAGATGCTCCCAGACCCAGAGTGTGGGAGTCCCAGCAGGGCAGACACGTGCCCCCCAAACCCACACGGGGTCAAACCTCACCCCCTGCACACAGCACTGAGCACTTTGTCCACGGGGTGTAGTGCCAGGAATACTGGCTGGATCCGTCCCTGCCGACGGGCGCGTTGAACTTGTACCGGATCCCCTGGAGCTCCGTCCTCACCAGGACCTGCAGAGACAGGCACCGCCAAGGTATCAGTGCCACTGATGTCCAGCATGGCTGTGACCATCTGGATCATCCCACAATCTCTCTGAAATCCAGGGCAGCTGAGATCTTCTCCTTTCCCTTTCCAGTCCCTCCTAGAACAGACACTGCAGCCACCAGTGACATAGTGGTGCAGCTTTGAAGGTGACACGATCAAAGCTCCCCTGCACGTAAGGATGGAATCATCCCAAAGCCTGGCAGATTAGGGAGGAAGAGTTGAGAATTCAACCCAATTTACCTCTGATCTCTGTGCCTCTTTACTTCAGACAGCAAGGGTTGGGGCTGATGAGCTCCAACAGCATAAAGCTGAGTTGGGAAGGGTTTAGGTTGGGATAGGTTCTTCCCCCAGAGGGTGGTTGGGCACTGCCCAGGCTCCTCAGAGTTTGGTCACAGCCCTGAGGCTGCCAGAGTTCCAGGATGGTTTGGCCAACGCTCTGAGGGACAGGGTGGGATTGTTGGGGTGTCTGTGCAGGGCCAGGAGTTGGACTGGATGATCCTTGTGGGTCCCTTCCAGCTCAGGAGATTCTGTGATTCTATGAATTTTCACATAGTCATGGCAAGGTCTCTTCAGCCCTGACCAGCTCTGTACCAAGTGGGATATGATGGAACCATGTTACCATGACAAAGAGGGTGATGTTGGTGGGTCCCAAGGCCTCCAGTGACTCGGGCTCCTCAGGGGATCTCCTGTAGTGGAACGTTGTGCCAGCAATGTCAAAGCGCCGGGGAGGATCGATGGAGAGCTTCCCATTGATGAAATACTCGCTGCTCTCCCCTCTCAGTGCTGCAGGGACAGGGGAGGAAGGTCAGCAGAAGGGCTGAAAGCAGCTGAACCAGCTTAATCCAGGTGCTTGTCACCTGCAAGGCTCAGAACACTGCTATGACAGAGGGTAGACAGCATCAGCCTCATCTTACAGGGAGAAGAGAGGCGGGATGTGGGTCAGGGTCACATGGAAAATCAATGTACCAGCATCTCATCTCATCCTGCCTGGCACCTCACCGTGGGAAGGGAATGCCCTGGGAACTCAGCCTCCTGCTGGAGTGGTGCTGGGGACACCTGGCAGTGTGACAAGCTGTGGCCACGAAGCCAGGCTCAAATCCAGCTGTCCAAACTGGGTCCCGGCTGCCGGGGCTGCTGGAGGCTGTTGGTGCCCAGAGCGGGGCTGTGCTTGCCCAGCCGAGTCGCTAGAGGGGGATCTGAGCGCTCGCTCCTTCCCGAGCGCATTCCCACACATTCCCTGCTTTAGCTCTCTGCCACCAACACTCCAGGACCAGCTCTGTGTCACTCGCTGCTGCCACCGTGCTCTGGGTGAGGATGGAGGATGCTCCCTTTTCCTGGGATGCCAGGAGAGATCCTGGGGTGGGAGAGATTGGTGGCAGCAGTTTATAGTAATAGAATCTTGGGCTGTGCCTCAGAGCACAGAAATCCAGAGTGGATGGGCACGAGGAGTCCCCATAGACTGAGCAGGGAGGATGTCGGCATCTCTGATCCCAGCAAAAGGAGCTGGGCTGGAAGGATGCTGCCAGGAAAATCCCACTGAGACATCCCACCAGTTCCTGAATCTGGAAAGGCTCCTGCTTCTGGAGAGCCACTGCAGTGACCACCCTGCCCACCCCTCCATTACTTGGAGGACAGAAAGGGTAGATGGGGAAAGTAAATACTCTTAAGAGTGAGACAGAGTGTGGCTGGAAAATCAAGCCCAAGGAAAATGTGAGCAGATCTACTTTTAATCCCCAGCCCAACATGCTGACAGAGGGAGAAATGCCAGGGAGCCACAGGAAGTGCCAGGAATGGTGGGATGTGGCGTTTGCTCAGATGCACAGGCTGGAGGCAGCACTGCAGGGACAGGGGATGTGGGGGATGCACCAATACAGCCCCCACTGGCCTGGGACACACTGCCCTGCCAGCAGATCCTGCTGCCTTCCCCTGCCCCAGATCCCAATGCCCTGCTGCAGTGGGAAGCTCTCCTTGCCAGGGCTTTTGCACACCCTATTAACCACAGGGAAGTGGTAGACCAAGAGGTGCCAGGCTGGCATTTCAGCATTCCCCAGCCCCGTCTCACCTAGGTAGTTGATGGAGAGGTTCAGCTCCCGGATGTCGATGTGGACGGAGCCCTTGGGAATCTGGATCACCTCCTCATAACCTGTGAGACAACCCAGGGCCAGTGACCAGGGATGCTCAGTCCCTGAGCCCAGAGCCAGCCCTGCCCTGGATGAGAGGGTAAGCCAAACTCATACCCATGGGGAAAAGATGGCAAAAGCATTTTGGGCACCAGGACAGTCCCTTGCTGGTTTTGCAGTGTGGGTTCTGTGATGGGACTGGTGCTGGGAAGGTGTTGTGGAGCTGGGATCAACATGGGCATCTCCCAAGCCTGTCTCAAGGGCAGAGTGTGCTGGGGAGGAAGGAAGAAGCCTGGAGTTCAGGAATTCAGGTGCCAGTGGTGACTGGGACATGGTCAGTGGATGGGGGGATTTACTCCCTGGCAGCCTGGTCCTACCGCTAGAGATGTTCCTTTGGGATATGTCCCTGCCTGTCCTGTGTGTCCCTGGGAATGGGTGAAGTGGATGAGGATGGGTGACACTGGCCAGGCCACTCACTCCCTACCTCCCTCTGGCAAGGACTGGTTGAAGATGCCCTCGATGGTCTCACAGGAGCTGCCATCTCCCCCACACACACGACACTTGTCCTCCTTTGAGTCGGAGCCCAGGACACGGTCACAGCCCACGTGCTGGAGGAAGGAGCAGCAGGGAATTAGCCATCCTGGTGGGACCTTTTCCTCCCCACACCTGACCTGCAGTATCCCAGGAAAACCGTCCCTGTGCTTCACCTCACTCCCCTCACTGCACCACACAGTGCTCAGCAGCATCACCTCTGCCACTCCCCTCCAGGGACTACCCCTGGGGTCTCTCTCCATGACTGCGAGGGTTGCAGGCAGAAATTCCATGACTGCGGGATAAGGCAAAATCTGGGATGCCTGTGTTGAGCTGCTGGAGCTGCAGCAGCTCAAGGAAAGCTGCGTCCCAGCAGCTCATGTGTCCCTGTGCAGCCTTTGGCTCTGTCCAGCGGTCCATGGGTCCATGGGGGATCACCCGGGTCACCAGCAGGGCTGTGGCTACCTATGGTGCAATCCCTCTTTTGTTCCACAGCGTGTTCAGCCCCATGGAGACAAAAGGATCCCAGAGACACAGGAAGGCAGACAGACAGAGGGAGTCTGTCTGTCTGCCTGTCTGTCTGCCTGCTGGGGGACATTCACCACTCCCACAGTGCTTGCTTATAATTAAACTTTTATGGCCCTGCAGATCCCATTTCAAGGGAAATATCAAGTGCCTGGGGCTACACGGGCTGTGAGTGCAGAGGCCCATCTCTAACACAGGCAAACGTGCAGAGTGGATGTGCACAAGCCCAGTGTGGGTGAGCTCCTGCCCCAGAGTAGAACTGGAATCAGAGAATAATGGAATGGTTTGGATTGGAAGGGAACTTAAAGCTCATCCCACCCCTCTACCATGGGCAGAGACATCTTCCACTAGCCCTGATTGCTCCAACCTGGCCTTAGACGCTTCCAGGGATGGGGCAGCCACAGCTTCTCTAGACAACATGTGCCAGGGCCTCCCCACCCTCACAGGGAAAAACTCCATCCCAATATCCCACCTAACCCTGCCCTCTGGCCGTGGGAATCCATTCCCCCTCATCCTGTCCCTCCATCCCATGTCCAAAGTCCCTCTCCAGCTCTCCTGGAGCTTCTTCAGGCTCTGGAAGATGCTCTAAGGTCTCCCTGGAGCCTTCCCTTCTCCAGGCTGAATCTCCCCAGCTCTCCCAGCCCGTGTGTGTGGGCAGGCTGAGAGCAGCACTCCCATGCCCGGGGGTCTGTCCTTGCTTCCCCATCCTGAGCCTGTCCCAGACCCAGCAGCACCTTGCACTCCCCGTTGACACAGATGTCGTTGGAGTCCTGCCGACACGGGGTCCCGTCCACCACGGCCGCCGCACGCTCCGTATAGAAGTTGAAACCCTCGGCCAGGCAGTTGAGGGAACAGGCTTTCACACCCCCTGGGAAAGGAGCAGAGGGTTAAATGGTGTCTACAATTGAAGAGGAAAGGCATGGAGAGCCAGGAGGATGCCCCTGCCCTCCCACAGAGGGACTTGGGCACCACGTCCAGGCCCTTGACCTGGACACCGACCCACAGTGAGATACTGTCCCTCCTGCACAGCCTGAGAAACACAGATTGTATGTGACAGGGAAGGAAAAGACCTGATCTATTCTTATCTGGGTCACTCCTGGGTCTCCTAGCATTTCACAAGGGTTGCTGACACCCTTGTACCCAAGGAAACAGGGAAACTGAGGCAGCAGTTCCTCAGGGACTTGTCCAAGGGTTTTTTAGCTGCTACATCAGAGAAACCAAGATTTTCCCACTCCTAGAGCAGTTACTAGGCCAGAGGAACCATTTCTTTCTGTCCAAGACTGGTGGATACTGAATCCTTCTGAGCAAAGATGATGACAGCAGTGTGAGGATGAAGGGGAAGGATGCTCAAGTCACAGCTAAAATATCTGTTCCCCCACATCCCTTGCCAAAGCAACATCTAAGGAACAGAGGCTGGATATCTGGATATTGGCTTATAGTGCCTGGGAACAGGATGTGGGACCAATTATGGAAGGAGACACCAGAGCAGTTCCCTGCCTCTTGCCACTGAATTTTATCAAGTGTTGGTGAGGACTGTGGGATCTGCTGTCCTTACTGAGAATCCCAAGGGGACCCAGCAGCCTGCATGACCCTGGCAGAGATGCCTGAGTTGTGGCAGTTCACTCCTGCAGGCACCAGCAACAGTCCTGAGCCCTGTGCCAGAGCTGGGAAGCACCTAAACTGGGAGCAACTGAAATCTTCAAGACTTGCAGCTGGATACAGCACATCAAAGGGCAGAGGGAGGGGAGGGGTGGCCCAGCTGTGCCTGGGAGCATCCAAGCACAGCTGTGGGGAAGAAAAAGCAAAGCTGGGGGAGGGAGGAACAGGAGGAGACAGGAGAGGGGAATTCAGCAGCTTGGAGGCATGTTGTGGAGCAGGATAACTGGGCAAGCCCCTGGAGAAGCTCTTGGAGCCTGGGAAGCAGCTGCTGAGCAGGGGGAGCTCAGCACCCAGCAATGTCCTGCCTGAGATAGCTGAGAGCAAGGGCTGTACTTGGGGGTCCATACACAGAGCTGGGGGTCCCGTGGTCACTCTGCCACTCAGCTGATGTTCATGTGGGATGAGTCCCTCCTGGCTCCCCTCACCTAATCACTTGGGAAAGGCCTGCAGGTGGGGATTTCAGCCCTTCGAAGTTTTATGGAAGAGAAACAGGGAGAGGGAGAATGAAGGAGGGTCACCATTACATGTGACCTGACTGTGACTGCTCCAGAGAGACATGTGGAACAGACCCCAACACACCCTTCCTGGTGACAATTCCTAGGCAGGATTTGCCCTTGGCAGCCAGGTCACCACCCCAGGTGATGAAAGGAAAGGAGGAAAAAGAGACTGGTGCCACTGCCCAGCATGTGTTTGGAACTGGAGTGTCCCTGGCCAACCAAGGGGTGCTCGGGTGGTCTGGTCACCTTGTCCTTGTTCAGGTGGTTCCAGTGACTGTGTGTCCCCACAACAGCAACACTGACCACAGCAACATGACCAAGGGTGAATCTGGGCCTCAGAAAGATCCTTTGAAACAGCACAACATGTCTTGAAATTCGTGGACATGGGAACTAAGGACCTTATTTTTACCAGCAACCAGAATCTGACCCCTCCTGTCCCAGGATGCAAATGACTTGGTGGGAACTGAGCTTTTTGGGGGGGGGAGCCTTAGGCCTGGCACAGCTCTGCATCCTCCCAGGCTGACTCGCTGCTGCCCAGTGATCCCCACATCCATGGGGCATGAATGGGATGCTCAGTGGAAGCTCCAGAGGGCATTTGGAAGCAGAGGGGCAGCAGAGGCTCTGCCTGTTCTCACCCGTGCAAGTTGGGTCCAGCACCACAAGAGTAGAGTATTTTCCACAGAATGAGTGAGATCTCCCAGCCTGGGCACCGCCCAGTGAATGTCACTAATTAAAATCATAGAATCATGGAATATCCTGAATTGGAAGGGATCCACAGGGATCATTAGTCCAACTCCTTGCTCTGCACAGACATCCCAACAATCCCACCCTGTCCCTGAGAGCGTTGTCCAAACCCTCCTGGAGCTCTGGCAGCCACAGGACTGTGCCCACTGCCCTGGGGAATCTGTTCAGTGCTCAACGAAGAACCTTTCTCTAATATTCCTCCCAACCCCTCTGACACAGCTCCAGATGTTCCCTTAGGTCCCCAGCCCACTGCCCCTGGAGAGCAGTAAATCCCCTGGCCAGGCATCCCCTTCAACCCCCACCCTTCAGTTTGGGTCAGCACAGCCAGGTCTGCCTCGGTTACTCCTTTGAATCTTTAATACAGATTCTTTAAACCTTTAATACAGATTCTTTCTTTTTTAATACATTCTTTAAACCAGAATATTTTCAGCTGGCTGCCTCTTATGATGTTTTGTTCCTCCTGCCTGCCCTCTCCCATGGAGGAATTAAGGATTATTACAATTTCTGATGAGCAATCTCCTGTTTTCTGCAAGCCCCTGCTCCTCCCCATCGCTCTCCCAGCCCCGTGAGCTGCTCCTGCATCTGCCTTGGCTCCTGCACCCGCCAAGAGCGAAATGAATAACTAAGCGAATAGAGCAAAATAAACAAACAATTAAAGCCGCATTCCAGGAGGTATCTGCTGACTGCTGAGCTCCGAAAGGCTGAGCTCAGCACTTCTAAACGGGGCTGTGTGTCCCGATCTCGGGGTTTGGGCCCTGGGGCTGCTATAAATCAGCACCAGGAAAACAGGCTCCACCAGCCCCTGCATAGCCTGACCTCAATGTCGGTGACCTGGTGCTGTCAGGCTTTCACTGAGTGGCTCCTCCCTCTAAGCCAGTGGAGTAAGTACTTCTTGTCTTCAGGGTGGGGGTGCTCCGTGTCCAGGCTATTTCTCAAATAAATGTGGGGCCAAGCATCTGAAGGGCAAACAGCACAAGGAGCCCGGACCCACTGCACCCTCTCTGGAAGATCAAGGGTGCTGTGCCAAAGGCAGAGGCTGAGCTGAGCAGGGGAAGAGGCTCAGTGGAGGATCAGAATGGTGAACAGCTCCCAAAGTGGGGGCATGTCCTCAAAAATAAGCTGAAAAGCAAATACACCAACAGCTGGAGGGTGGAATGCCCAGGGATGAGGCTGCCAACCAGGATGGATTGTTGGGGGCTGATGGTGCCAATGAGGAAGGAGGGATGGATTGACACCCATCACATCAGAGCACTCTGGGCACCACTGGAAAAGCCCAGGAGGGAGTGATGGAGATGATGACCAGCCCTCATTGCCTCCCCACGGGTGGGTAGAGATGTCTAATGGGCAAAGGGGCTGCAAGGGGGAAATAAGGGCCTGACAGCAAACAACCAGTGGCAAGGGTAAGACAAGAGAGGGCTGTTCCTTTGGGGTCTGATCTATGACATGGAGAAGTTAGAGGTGCAAGGGACCTCCCACCTCCCCTGCAGATGTACTTCTGACATCCAAATGACTCCAAGTATCACAAAATCCCACAGGCATGTGAAGATGTAGGTACTCGTGTTGCTGAAGTCATAGAATCAGAGGGGTTTAGGTTGGGAAAGACCTTAAAGCTCATCTTGTTCCACCCCCTGCCATGGGCAGGGACACCTTCCACTGTCCCAGGTTGCTCCAAACTGGCCTTGGGCACTTCCAGGGATGGGGCAGCCACAGCTTCTCTGGGCAACCTGTGCCAGGGCCTCACAACCAAGAATTCCTTCCTAATATCCCACCTAACCCTGCCCTGTCATGTTAAGCCTGTTGCCCCTTCTCCTCTTCCTACAGGCCTAGGCAAAAAGTCTTCTATCCTTCTTAATGTACTGAACATAACCCAAGTCTCCCCAATCCTGACAAAGTGCCCAGATTCAGGCAAACTAGTTTGTAGGTGGAGAGGAATAGTGGTGACACCTCCCACCTCCATGGTCCACCACAGAGGATAACAGTGATACCTTTTGACAGAGAATAAACAAAACATAAATGCTGAAAACCACATCTCTTATGATCATTCCCACAGCCAACCTGCAGAGCTGAGAGGGAGCTCTCAGATCCCTTTAAAACACAACTGTGTTCATGGCCTCCTGGGAAGGGGAAAGATTTCATCCCCTTATTTTATGGCAGAGGAAGCTGAAGCAGAGAGAGGAAGGGGCTTTTTTTGAAAGCCCAAACAAAAATCCTTGTCAGAATCAATTATAACCCAAGGGCTGATGTTAGACCAACCATTCCCTGGACTCCAACCACTGGGTCATGCCTGGGGAAGAGAGAGGTCTGAGCAAGGACAGCTCCAGCCTGCAGGGCTGTCTTCTACCTTGGCATCCATTGGGGTCTTTGTGTGACTTACTGCTTTGCAATTTTATCCCATTTTTATTGATCCATCCCCTGCAGCCTCGGAACATCTGCTCCAGCTGCAGGAGCCCCCTGGGAGCTGTGCTTATTTACACAGCTGGGAAGGATTTCCCCACTCAAGTTCATTAACTACATGAAGGAGACGCGCTGTTCCTTCTCATTATTAAGAGATTTCTGCCACAGAGGCCTCCTCCTGCCCCCTCTCCTCACTAGACCCTTCTGCAGGACACAGAGCTGACCTCAGGAAGAGGGAAGTGCTGCTCTTTGGAGGATCCACTAGTTCCCATCCCTTTGCATGCAGAGGAGCTGGAAGCTTTACCTGCCTGCCCAGGGGTGCTGCCCTGTTTCCTCCCCATCAGGTACCAGACACCAACACTCCCTTCTCTTGTCCACCCTCCTCTTTGCTCCCTCAGCAGTTAAGGAAACAGGCTTGAAGAAAGATGCTGAACAACTCTGATGCTGATATTCTGGCAAAACAGTGAAGTTAAAGGGGGTGGATGACCCAGGACTGGGGGACAGCAGATGCCTGACGTTGATCCACAGCCATGTGAGGGGGAGGCAACACATCCCAGGAGAACAGAGAGGGCAGCCTGCAGGATCTTGTGATTGGAAATTGTGACTAGCTGTCTCCCTTGGAGCATGAGACCCGTCCCTGGAGAGCGTGAGGGAGAGCAAAGCCAGCTCTGCCTGAGCCAGGGGATGCTCTGCCCAGCCCCAGCACTCACCTCCACGGTAGGTTTTCCAGGTGTAGTACTTCCCTCGGAAGGGGACGTTGTCGAACTCGGCGCACTGCAGCTCTCGGAAGTCCTGGGAGCCGGGTGGGCAGTCCTGGAATCACAGCCAGTGGTCAGCGTGGTGTGGGGGCAGCCTGACTGAGATAGCAGGGCAGGGGTGCTACAGGCACTGACAAGAGCCCTTTGAGGAGGGGGACACCAGCCTTGACACTGGGCACTGCTGCAGAGTGGCAGCAGATTCCCTCCTGAAAAGCTGGACACAATTTGAAGACTAACAGCACAAGCCCTGGGCCCCAAGTGCCCTGTCTGAGATGTGACACTTGTGATCAACTCCTCAGAAGCCCAGGAAAGGAGTGGCACTCACCTGCTTTCCTCACCACCAGCCTGTGGATGTTAAAGTTGCAATTCCCCAGAGCCAAAGCTACAGTGAGCACCTCTACATAACAGTTCTTTCTTTCTCTGCTCCCCTTGAGGTTTAACCCTCAGCCCTGGGAAGCAGAGTCCTTCCTGGCATCTGTGAGCTGCCCTCATCTGACCAGACCTTGCAGTGTGTGAGACACATCACTGTCGGGTCAGGGCTGGAAGTTTCTGATCTCTCCTTCTTTGCCTCATTATCTTTTCAGGCCCCTCTTTATGCTGAAGCCCTGCAGGGATGAACTGCCCACCCTCCCTCAGAGCCACCTCACAGACATACATAGTCCTGCTCCATGTTCCCCATGGGATTGCTGCTGGAGCACCCTGATTCTTCCCCACCAAGCCCCCTCCTCCCGTGAGTCCCATGGATCCACACAACATCCTGCTTTGTGTGGAGAGGGATCAACCCACCCAGAGAGGGCTCATCCCATCTCCTCTGTGTGACAGAGCCCTCCAGCCCTGCTCTCCCAGCCCGGCACTACTCACATCAGTGTTGCAGGACCGGTACCTCTTCCTCTCTCCCAGGCAGTACTTCCCTCCAATCGTGGGCCTGCCAAACCAGGAATGAGATGTGGATCCAGCTTAGGGCAGTGAGCCATGTTTGTGGCAGGGGGTTGCTCTAAGTTTGCAGGAGCGCCGTGGCTTTTCCCAACCCTGCTCTGCCACAAGGGCTGATGCTGCCTGGATGGGCTGGGCTGAAGTGCAGCCCCCAGCAGAGCTCACACACTGCATGTGCACAGTGGATTTGGGGTCTGTGGCTGCAGATCCAACGCAAAGCACTGAGCTGGCGTGAGAGCGGGACACGAGAGCGGGACATGAGATTTGTGTGCAGGAGCCAAAACACTCTGGGAGCAGAGTGTGGACTTGCACGTGCACCTGGAAGTGCCTTCCCCATGGGATCACACAGCACTGGACCCGGCAGGGCCCCCCACACCCCCACGTACCGCGGGCTGTCGCAGTGGCGCACGGAGGAGGACACGCCGCCGCCACACGTCCTGCTGCATTCCCCCCAGGATGACCAGGACCCCCAGGCTCCATCCACGCCTTCCGGCCGGGTGCCAAAGGGCACACACTCCCTCTTGTAGCACCACTGTGGAAAGAGAGCTGTCAACACCTCGAGTACACCCTCTCCTCCTTCCAGAGACCCCATTGGACACGGCAGCTGGTTCAGGGCTGGGATGTAGTTGATCCTGGGAAATATGAATTTGGAGGTGTGCCGGCCTTGAAGCCACGTTTTCCATGGCAGAGGGCACTCACTCTCTCCTCTAAGTCATGCTGTCACCAGCTGCACACAGTGCACTCAGGAACCTGAGACCTGTGTCCCCATTCACAGCTCCTGGGGCACCATCAAGCAGCCATAGGCAAGGGGTTCACATTTCCACTTCTGTGGAATGATGACGCCCTGGCACAGGTTGCCCAGAGAAGCTGTGGCTGCCCCATCCCTGGAGGTGCCCAAGGCCAGGTTGGAGCCCCCTGGGACAGTGGGAGGTGTCCCTGCCCATGGCAGGGGAGTGGAACAGGATGAGCTTTAAGGACCTTCCCAACTCAAACCATTTTGGGATTCTTGTCTAAGGGAGTCCTGGGTCAGTGAGGGTGACAAATGTGAACAGGGACACCTAAGAGCACAACATACCCCACTGCCTATAAAAGCCCATGGCAGCAAGATTCACATTGGACTTGGACTGGAGCTGCTGCTGCTGGGCAGGGCCAGAATCCCTGGGGGACACACACTTCCACTGCCAGCTGCTTCCTCTCAGGACAGAGAGACTTTTGTATGCACTGGGTGCTCAAGTTGTGATTAATGAGCTAAAATGACCTGATCCGCAAAGCCTTAGGGTTAGGGTTAAAATAAACTTGAAACAGCAATAACAACGCTGTTGTGTCACTGCTCTGCCGAGGAGCCTTAAAGAATCCGGCTGTCCCCGTCCTACTGGGAGACAGATGCTCATGGAAACTTGCCTATGAAATATTTCCCTCAGCCCTGGAAAGCTTCCCACACCCCCTGGAGTCCCCAGTGATGTGAGGAGTGGGACCCTGCCAGAGCCGCTGCCGTTCTCTGGGCACGGTGCCGGACACGATGCCTTGGGGGCTGAGATAATCCCAGGAAGGAAGAAACCGCTGTGTGCTCCTTCCAGGGGCTGATAACCCACCCTGGAGATGCTGGCACAGCCTCTCCCGGCTCCTTCTGAGCCAAGCTCTCCACGGGCAGCCAGGAAAAATGCACTGTGGCCTCCCAGGACACTCAGGAGCGATGTCTGTGCACCCCAGCACCTCTCGACAGCAGGATCCCGTGTGGAGGAGATGCTCTGCAGGCACAGCCTGTCCAGTGTCCCTGCTCCAGACTGGAGGAACTGGGGGTTGCAGGCAGAGACCAGGAGCCTCACCAGCCACTCCAAACCCAGCAAGCACTCAGGGATCCTGAGAGCACCAGTAATGGGTCTCTTCCAACTTCATTAGATTCAGTGACTCTGTGATGGGCTCTGTCCTTGCTCCAAGAGCAGATCCCAGCTCCCTCTCCTATGGCAAACATGGACATGTGCCAGAGCTGTGGGACCAGATGTAAGCTGGGGGCATGTGGGGAGGATGTGCAATAAAAAGCATCCTCACAGGGTGCACCGACCATATCCTGGATAATAAGACCTTGATTAACGGAAATTAAATTAAATTGAATTTAAAAAAAAAAAAAGAGGAAAAAATAAAAGCAAATCAGGCAAAGAAGGAGCCAGCAAGATGCTGAACCTGCCAGGCTGCTGGGGCACCCTGAGGGCAGCAGCATCCAGACCTGAAATCACACACTGTGGGTTCTGGGTAAGACAGGTAAAGCCATAACAACCACAGGAAATCAGTTAATTAGAAAAAAAAAGTAGAATTTTGGAGGAGGAAACAACTTGAAGTCTCGGATGTGGGCACAGCCACCATCCAGCAGAGCTTGGCTCAGCCTTCCCCCCTCACTGCTTGCCTGGTTGGGAGGCAGAGCACAGGAACTCAATCTTTCCTTTAATCTTGCATGCCCGAAATAGTTTAAATACCCTGATCCTTCCCTCTGCTCTTCTCAGGAGGAAGTGAAAAGCCAGGGAAGACCTTGGTGAGCTGCTCCAGCCAAGGGCTGAGGTCTGGGGGCTCCCCTAGGCAGCACAGGAGTCACCAGTCAGGAGCTCCAGCAGTGCAGAAACTTAACTGTACATCTTCTTCCACCCAAGGACATCAAATCACTTCCAAAGCATGAATTACTACAAAAACATGAGCAGAAGCACAGGAAGGTAACTGGGGGTTCAAACAGAGACAGTATCCTCACTAGGAATAGCTCCCAGAAGTCCTGGAGGCTGTGATTCACTTCACTTCTCTCTCAGGGCTTTTGAAGAATCCTGGTTATAAAAAAGGGGGGAAAGGGATATTTAAAAGTGGGAAAAGCTGGTAAAAAGAGATGACTAGTAGGAAAAAAATGCCATTGTCTCTGGTGGATGTGCAGCAGGAGGGATGTCCAGCCACAGGAGCTGTCTACTGCTCCCTGACCTAATTTCCAGCAGAACTGTTTGCAAAGAATGATGAATTTGTTGAAGTCATCCTCGTTCCTGCACAACATCTTCTCTACCTTCTTAAGGATTTGAAAATTTTCTCGAATTTCTTGGGAATTATTGTCCTTCAAGTGGAAAAACACATGTCCATTGAATGGGGGATTTCCCAGCCCTGGTTCCCCATTGTCCCAACCATTATCCAGTTTGTAAAGGCCCTTTGTTTCAGCAGTGCTACCCGTTCCCTTTATACTGGTGCAAATGGGTGTGGGAGGAGCAGGGAATGAAGTGCTATGAACAATCAAGTCAAAAATGTAGGGTCAGGAAAAATCCTGCCCTTCTCTCTCAGCTGAGTGTGAAAAACAAAGGTTTCATCATATTCAGCCAGTTTTTCACAAGTTCCTCTGAAAACACATTACAAACCCATTGTCCCTCCTGGGCAAAGATTCCTTTTTTCTCAGGAGTGCCAGGAGATCCCAACAGACCTGAGAACAAGGTTGTCTAAAGGACATGGCCTTGTTTGAGGTCACCTTGCTGTCCCTCACAGGTGAGACCAAGAAGCTTCACTGGAACAGGGATTTCATGTTCCATCTTCCAGCATTACACAATCTGAACTGTGCTTTGGGGTGATTATGGGCTCCCGGGCTCCTTGGCACATCCCATTTTCCCTCCATGCCAGCAGGGAGGGTGGGGATGGCTCCAGACTGGGAGGCAGGGTCGGACAGGCTGGTGGGTGCTCTTAAATCAACTCTGCGCTTCCCAACGCGAACAATAATGCCAGTTATTGCTGGGAGAGGGCTTCAACCACTCACTGTCAACTCTCTATGGTACCCCTGGGCTGCCTTACCCCCTTCTCAATGGTGTTGGTTTGGCAGATGGTCCCTTCAGCAGCAGGGATGCTGTTGGTGATGCAGCGGTTGCTTTTACTCAGACACCATAACTCACTGCAGACTTCCTGGAAAGAGAGATTTTGGGGGAGAGAGGGGGACGGAGGAGGGAAGAGACAAAGAAACAAAACCAAGCTTAAGATTTGCTTGTGCCAGGGGCTGCAAGGCTGGGACAGCAGCACCCCTGTGTGCTTGGGAGGCACCAGCTGGGCTGGGACACAGGACATGAGTGTTTTCAGCTCGGTGGGGGCAAAATGAGACAAATTCTGCAAAGTGTTGCCCTAAGGCCACTGATTGCTCACCCCCTTCTCTGGACCGAGTCTAAAGACTTCTCTCAGGGCTGGAGTTCTCTGGATGGGGAGGTTCACTGAGCTTAGGTTCCAAAAATGACTCCCCAACCAGTCTATGCACCAAACCTGGTCCACATGGACACTTCTCCTTGGACATCTTGGCGAGGCCTGAGCTAATCCCATTGTCCTCCACCTGATCTCCTCCCCAGGGGAGACAACTAAAATCCAGAGCTGATTTTCCTGCCTGGTCACCATCCTGCTGCTATTTCTACTGAAACAACCTACGGAAAATTTGCTGATTCCAGGGAGCAGCTCCAGGTTATACATGAAAGTATTAAACAGATTCACAGTATCAGTGAAGGAAACTGCCTTGAGATGTGAGAGCAGAGCCTGAACTGCCATGTCTGCTGCTAATGCACCCCAGCACATACTGTGTCACTGACAGAGAATTGTGGAATCATTAACATTGGAAAAGCCCTCTGAGATGATGGAGTCCATCCATCAACCCAGCACTGCCAAGGCCACCACTAAACTATGAACCCAAGTGCCTCATCCACATGTTTTTTGAACACTTCCAGGGATGGTGACTCTACCACTGCCCTGGGCAGCCTGTGCCAGGGCTTGACAACCCTTTCAGTGAAGAAATTTTCCCAATATCCAACCTAAACATTCCCTGGAACAACTTGAGGCTGTTTCCTCTTATCCTGTCCCTTGTTCTGTGGGAGCAGACCCTGATCCCCACCTGGCTCCATCCTTCTGTTGGGGAGTTGAAGAGAGTCAGAAGGTCCCCCCTGAGACTCCTTCTTTCCAGGCTGAGCCCCTCCAGCTCCCTCTGCTGCTTCTGGTACTCCAGACCCTTCCCCAGCTCTGTTCCTATCTCTGGACACATTCCAGCCCCTCAGTGTCCTTGTTGTCCCTGGGCAGTGTTACCCACCAGGGAGCTCTAACCACCTGCCTCCATCCAGGTGACAGCCTGTTCATCACATCCCAGAGCAGAGTCCAGTCTTTCCCCAAGGAATTCCTGCACTCCTCCAAGGCTGAGCATGGAGCAGTAACCCCAGACATCCCTCCAGGACTGGCTGACTTCAGTCCCTGGGAATCCTCTGTGCTGGTACCACAAGGGGTGAAAAAATGAGCTGAGGACGTGTCTCCTTCCCTCCAGCTCCCAGGCTTGGGATGGCAGAGTGCCACAGGGTGAGCTGACAAAGGAAAACATTGAGGATTTTGGTTGCCAGCTCCTCCTCCCAAGCCCAACTGCAGCTTGCTTTAATCAGGGAAAGAAGTCTTTCCCACCTTCAACAGGCATCTATCTCTCCATGCTGCTCTTGCAGAGGCAATGTGATGACTGGGAATTTGGACCTCCTGTACAGTCCCTTCTCTCTGCCACCAAGGGCTTCCTGGTGACTTCCCAGCTTCAATCATGGAATCATAGGATGGTTTGGGTTGGAAGAGACCTTAAAAATCACTTAGTTCCAACCCACCTTTACTAGACTAGGATGCTCAGTACAATCCAACCTGGCCTTGAATCAATGATGTCTGCTCTCCCTGTCCTCATTCCCATTAATCATCCACTCTCTTGGCATGGAGGAGGAAGGGATTCTGCCTTGCTTGTGCCATCCCTCTGGAGATTGTTTGTCCAGGGCACAGGATGGGTGGACTCACACATTTACTCAGATTTATCCAAGCCCTTGCACCTTTTGGATTTGTCCCAAACCACTCACGACAAGCTGGGTCATCACAAGGACATCTTGTGCTTTTGTGGTCCTTGTGTGTATACAGGAAGCATCCACCAGAGTTAAAAATGAGCTGGGAAATAGGCATGTAAACCTGGGAAGTTTCCATTCCACTGCCTCTGGCTCAGCTGAGGAGGGGCACAGACCCCAGTTGGTAGCACCTGACGTTGGATACCATGACAATGTTATCTGGATCCAGACTTCTCCTGCTGCATTTGCCCCACATACCTGGGCTGTGTTCAAGACAGCACCAGGCCATGGAGAGCCAAACTTTGCCCTTTTTTTCCACAAGGATGATCGAGGTGGTTTAGTGTTTAACCATAAACAGATGAATGTTCAGAGGGACAACCTGGTTCACATCAGGTCACTTCAGTGGCAGTGTTTGGATTGTGTTTACATGGTTTTAAGATAAATTAAACCCTGAAATGATACATTTCCCCCTTCACAGCTTTCCAGGGCTTGGACTGGGGTAGGTATAGAGTCATAGAAACACGAGGTTTGGAAAAGCCTTCCAAGATCGAGTTTAACCTGTAACTGATCCTCACCTTGTCCCCCAGCCCAGAGCACTGAGTGCCACGTCAGGTCCTTTCTTGGACACCTCCAGGGATATGGGGACTCCAAACCTCCCTGGGCAGCCCCTTCCAATGCCTGACAGCCCTTTCCATGCAGGAACATGTGTCCCTTAGACAACCCTGCTGCATGTGCATCCCACTACTTGCTCCTCTCTTTTCTGCAGAGGAACATGGATGTGTTAAGGAGCTCAACCATCCCTTCAGCACAGACACTTTCTCTCACCACTCTGCTCAGATAGTTGTCACTGTTCAGTACATTAAAAACAGCAAAACATCACACTAAGATCCAGGAAGGAACAACCTTTCTTTTTAGTTGTTTCCTGAATTCAGAGAGCAGGGGATGGCAGTGTGATGGCAGGGTGGGCTTAGGTGGGCAGCTGGCCCTCAGCTGGCCCTACAGGACATTGCCCCACCTCACCTGGAAGAAGAGTTTCTCCTCCTATTTTTGTGTGAGCAGCACAATGACTTCTAGAAGGGTTATGGAAAATCTGTCTGTGCACAGAGAGAGGAGACTCTGGATGAAGGGAGCACAGCCTGGCCTTCAGCTGCAACCCTTGGGGACCAGCAGAAGACAAGACAACAGTCAGAGGCAAGAAATCTCTTCCCATGGGATGAATCTAACCAAAACTGAGCTGGGGCCAACCTTTGTGGATGGGAAACAACCTCCTCTGTCCTCTCAGGGGGAAGCAAGTCAACGAGCTCACCGGGAACAGAGAGCTCATTTGAAGCAGGGACAGCGAGGTGACAGAGGAACAGCCCCACGGCCCTTCCCCCTTGGTCCCCCCTGCTCCAGCCCCTGGGAACCGATAGTAAAGCAGGAAGGCTCTCTACCCCGTATTTACACTGGCGAGATTTAACTCCGTACTGGAAGCGGCACTGCTCGTCTGCATCGTACGCCTGGCCTGGAGCCACTGTTGGGTAGATAAAGTCTTGCTTGGGAGGAGCGTTGTTGAGGCACAATCCCATCCCGGAGCTGGAAACCAGAAAGGAGAATCAGAGCTTGGAATAGGTCGTAGGAGGAAGAGCATCGAGGTGGAGGATCAGCAGAGGCAATCCCGGCTCTGCAAGGGGATGGGCACGGCTGCCCTGAGGGATAAACTTGGGTGTCCTCTGGGCAGAACCACTGCTGAGAAAGTGCTCTAGAGTCCTTCCACCTCTGTGTTCTGGGCTGGGAAGCACATGCTGGTACTTAGGTAACTGGAAGTGTTAATCTGAGGGTTCACAGAATTGTAGAATCACAGAATATCCCGAGTTGGAAGAGACCCACAAGGGTCATCCAGTCCAACTCCTAGCTCTACCCAGGATACCTCAACAATCCCACCCTGTCCCTGAGAGCATTGTCCAAACACAGTTTGAGCTCTGGCAGCCTTGGGGCCGTGACCAAACCCTGGGGAGCCTGGGCAGTGCCCAACCCCCCTCTGGGGGAAGAACCTTTCCCTAAGATCCAACTTAACCCTGTCTTCAGTTCTGCAGACTGTCACCAGCCCCTGGATGTCCCTGTGAGTTCTGGGACTAGTAGGGCAGGTTAGTGCCCAGGACCCTCACCTGAGCAGTGGGTGGGCAGAGGAGCTGCCCTCCCACCTGACTGCAGAGCCCCAGCTGACAGTAACTGGAGATGCTGAGCGTGGAGAGCTCAACCTTCTGCTTGCCACAGCTTTGTAAAAGAGTCCAAATTTTCCAAGAAACACCTCTTTCCCTCCCCTTTCCTTGCTGCTCTCTGAGCTCTCCTAAATCAAGGCCCTTGTCACCACTCCCCCAGCCCCAGGTCCCAGGGTCTTGCCCACACTGCATCCTGGTGGATACTCCTGGGGCCATGCTCAGGCCGGAGTGGCCAGCACTGGTCTTGGAGGGACCTGACATGAACTCCTTGTCCTCTGTCAGCCCTGCTGAGGCCTCGGGGTCACCAGAGGACAAGGCAGCCTTTCCTGGCACTGTCCGTGCCTCGTGCCTTGCTGTGGTGAACGTCCAGGGGTCACTGAGGGGGACAGGTTTTGCTGTGGCCAAACGTCAGCTGCCAGATGTGGGATTTGGGGATGAGCCACGAGGTTTGGCCAAGCTTTGCAGGACAGTGGGGCAGGCGAAGCCCCTCAGGGAGGAGCCTTTGCTGCTCCTCTCACCTCATTCCAACAGCAGCAGCACTGGCAGAGGTCTGGTGTTCAGACTCCCTGGGGACTTCCCACGTGCTTCTTCCAGTCATTACTCAAGTCATACCCAGTCCTCCTATTATGTAGTGCCCAGGTCCTACCAAAAACTTCACCAAAATTGATCCTGACGGATAGTTTTGTGAGAGAAACCTGGGGGCTGCCTCAACCCTGGATGAGAAGCTCTTTCAGGCTGCAGAGGTGAGACTTGGGCTTGGTGACAATACTGAAACTCTGGGACTTATGAGCTTAAATCACGGAGTCAGACCAGAAGGTGCATGGGCTGGGGGCTTTTCTTTGGCTTTACCCACTCCACAGGTAACTGTGGGAGGTTGGAGGCATGTAGTGGCTGCGAGGTAGGAGGAAGGGCAAGGTGGGATGGATTCCTTACTCCAGGAAGCTGGTGATGTAATCCCTGCTGCACGTGGACCACACAAACGGGTTGGTCTTCATGGTGATGTGAGCAGCCATGAGCTTGGCTGTCTCCTGCCCACGGGAGCCACAGCTGTTGCCAACCCCGTCATGGTTCATGCCAAACCTAGAAAGCATCACCAAGGCACAGAGAGATGATCAGCTGCTGCATTTCCAACAAGGAAAATCCAAGGATTTTCAGCTCCCATTGGAAGGAACAACCCCAACAGTGGCTCTTCCCTGGGGTGGCTGCTCCCAGGGCCTCTCCTGGCACAGAACTCACGTGTGGCCAATCTCGTGGGCGATGGTGAAGGCCGTGGCCAGGCCAATGTCCTCGTTGATGCTGCAGCTTCGCTCCCGCTCGCACATCCCACCAACAGGGGCCAGGCCTGGGGAAGGCACACAGGTCACACAGAGTCAGCACAAAGCATCTGCAGGGGACAGGGGTGGTGTTTGGGGACTGACTGACGGGCTCCATGCTCATTAACGCCCAGCCAAGCTGACTGTCAGTAAGGAGTTCCTTCCCACTTTTGCACTGGGCTTTGGGATGCACTCCTGGCTCTTACAGGCTCTGCACATGTGGTCACCCAGCATTGTCAACTAAATTAACAATGACAGGCTCAGAAATGCTGAGAACGGGTCGAAATCCTCGGAAATTCATATCCAAACCCCGAACTGTGCAGAGGGGGATTAGTCTTTGTCACAACAGTGGTGGGAGAAACTGAGAATGACTGCACCAGCACTTGGGCATCCAAACTCAGGCAGGGCAGCCTGGACTACTGAGTAAGCCAGGATCCAACCTGATTCAGTTTGGAGGACTGGATCATTCAGAAACCTCTCCTGAATCAGAGAAGATTCCCTCCAACTCTGTGCCCAGGCTGTACCAGGGAAGGAACTTGACTCTCTTAATGGAATAAACTGAACCATCACAGCACCTCCAGCCCCAGCCTCCCCCCCAGGCTCCTCGCCTGCAGTCGCATCAGGTCAGAGATCCACCAACTTTTCCTTTTTCACTGGAGTGATTCAGAGCAATAATCTCTCCCTGACTGCTTAGTCTAGACCAGGGCAAGAAAAATTAGGAGCTACAGCCAGAAAAAGCTGCGGGGTCTGTCTGTGTCTCGCCATTTAAATAAAGAACTCCCTTTATAGTCATCACAAAAAAGTCTTATTTCTCTCTGCTAAGCCAGGAATACTGCACTAGGCTATGGACCAGCCCTAGATGCGAGTAGTTCTTAATCATCAGGTTGGATCTGGCCCAGGGATATAACAGAGAAGTGTTCCAGAGCCCATCCATCCTCTGGGTTGCTGTTTTTAGTGTTTACAGAACTAAGAAGGCTGCTCAGTTGAGTGGAATTGAAACCACTGGGCCGTTCCTGGCTCTGCTTCTGGTCCTCGTTGGGCAAGCGCTTCCCCTCAGCGCTGGGAAAGGGGATGGCACAGCCCACCCTCCCCACATTCCCAAAGTTTTCTCTCTTTCTCTGGTGAGAAGTGTTGCTCAAAAGGTGGCAAAATTCTACGTACCCAGGGTGCCACAGGGTTTGTTCTTGTAGATGCAAATGTCGTATCTGCAAAGAAGAGACATCAGCATTAAAAACACTTCTTATTTAGGTGGCTCCAAAATAGCACATCTCCATTTCACCCATGTGTCTGCATCCAAACCACTTCAAACCAGCCTTCACTGCTCATGGAACACTTCTGGAATGGAAAGTACCAATGGCAACAAGTAAGACGCCTCTGATGCGAGTTGTACAACACTCACTTTCCCCAGGCTGAAACTCACTGTGGGTTTTTAACATCATCTCCTGTCCTTTAACTCTGGGGCAGTGCTGAGCCAGGGCAGAGGTTTGGTTTGGATGAAATGTGGTGGTAGAACATGTCCAAGGAAGGGAAAAAAGACAGGGAAGGGGGTCTGGAGCACCAGGAGTGGCTGAGGGAGCTGGGGGGGGGGGGGGGGGCCCGCGGGGGGAAAAAGNCTCCCTGACAGGAGAGGGGAGCCAGGTGGGGGTCGAGTTCTGCTCACAAGTAGCAGTGAGAGGACAAAAGGAAATGGCCTCGAGTTGCTCCAGGAGAGGTTTAGATTGAATAGTAGGAAAAATTCCTTCATGGAAAGGATGGTCGAGCATTGGAACTGGTTGCCCAGGGCAATGGTGGAGTCACCACCCCTGGAAATGTTCAAAAAACAAGCAGCCATTCTTGATATGGTTTAGTGGGCAGGGGGAGATTTGGTCAAAGGCTGGACTCGATGATCTTGGAGGTCTTCTCCAACATTAATGGATCTATAAATCAGTGAGGATGATGCTGTTCCAGATTTAGAGCTCTTTGGGTTTGGGTGGGAGGTCCAGCTCTGCTGAGCAGCATCCAATGGATTCCATGGAGGCCTCAGGCACAGGGTGGCAGAGGACAAGGCCAAACTCTGATCTGTAAACTCAGATCCCTTGCAGTAAATTGTAGCAATCAAATATAGAAACATCGAATCACAGGATGGGTTGGGTTGGGATGGACCTTAAAGCCCACCTTGTTCCACCCCCTGCCATGGGCAGGGTCACATTCCACTATCCCAGGTTGCTCCAAGCCCTGTCCAACCTGGCCTTGGACACTTCCATGGATGGGATATATGTAATTCTGCTTTAAAAAAACCCAAAAACTAAGGAAAACATTTCAGTTTGAAAACATGTTCTATTTCAAAACCCACTGTGGTTTCATGAAAATACTAAAGTGATTTTTTTGTTCAGTTTAGTTCTTTACGGAGAATTTTCAAAAAGAAAATCAATATGGGTTGATTCAAGGCGACTCTTCCCTCTGTTCCTGACCTCCACTTCCAGCCACTGCATTAAGGAATTGACTGTTTGCACATCATTAGCTGGACACAAGGAAAAGCTAAAACAAGGAGAGCAAAAATCTCCTTCAAATGGAAACCTCAATAGGATGTGGTGGCAGCTCCAAAAGAGACCAGTGTGGGTTAGAGAGTGAATATTACAATTTAATTGCAGAGATAAACCACATGCTCTCCCTGCCCCTGTTCAAACACCTTCTCCAGAAGGAGGGACTCATCAGACATTTGGGTTTTGCAAAACCAGGGCTGAAAGGGGCCAGGCTAAGGCTGAGATCTGAGCAGGATGGGTGGGTGGGGGGACAAGAGGCAGCTGGGCTGGGACACCTCAGAGCCAGGTTGGGGTGTTGAGAGGATGACAGGGACAGTGGAAGGTACATTGGAGTGTCTGGAAGGACAGAGGATGCTGCAGGGAGAGCTGGAAGGATGGAGAGGACCAAGGTGCTGAGTTGGCTGCTCTCAGAGGTGCTGCTGCTGTGTCCAGCACTGTCTGTCCAGTGCCCACACAACCCCTGCTTGGGCAGAGGGAAAATATCCTGGGGAGAAGCCAAAGGCAAAGCCAAGTTTGTCTGTGACTGTGTGGATTTGGGGATACCCCTGTGGTGATCAGGACCATCCAGCACCACTGCACCCCAATGACTCCTTAGGGATGAGAGCGGGGAGTGAGCAGGTGACAGCCCACGATGGGTTAATGTAACACATTCCTGGTGATGGCTCCTGTCCCTTTGGCCCCCGGTGCTCTCTGGAAGGGTCCAAACCTCTCATCCCCAGCAGGAAACCCAGCGAGTGAAAAACATTTATTGCTTTGTTTTGAGTGAAAGCTTTGGGAGGCTCTGGTTTGACACATCCCCGCAAGAGAAAAAAAGCCTCAAACTCAGCAAGATGTTATCTGAGACAGGGAATTTGTTAGGGATGGGGCACATCCGTTGCTGTCCAAGCCCAGCCACTCGCTCCGGGTTGGCTCAAACATCTGGTGGGAGGATGAAGAACTCGGAGCCGGCGTTTGCATCCCACGTGTGGTAGGAGGGAGAGAGAAAAAAAGCAGATGCTGCAGCTCCAGGAGGGTGAAAATCTGCAGCCGAGGGGCCCTTTTCTTGCTTCTCTGCTCGTGTCTTGTGGGCTCTCATCTCATGAGCTTCCCAGGAGGATGTTCCCACTTCCACCAGGAACTGGAGCAGAAGAGCAGCACATGGACAACGAAACTGGCTCCCAACTGGAGGCTCCACTCTCCAGCACTTCAATTTCATGAAAGAGAGGGGGGGGGGGGCGGGAGGGAAGGCACAAATCTTGGCTTTGCCTTTGGCCTCTCCCCAGGATATTTCTCCTCTGCCCAGCAAGGGTTTGTATGGGCACTGGACAGACAGTGGTGGACACAGCAGCAGCACCTCTGAGAGTGACCACTCAGTGCCCTTTGTCCTCTCCTTCCTTCAGCATCCTCTTGTTCTTCCAGATACTCTGCTGTTCCTTCCACTGTCTCTGTTGTCCTCTCTGCATCTTTGTTCCTTCTGATCACTGACATATCTTCACCTTTCACAGCAGATAGGGCTCTCCAGGACTCCAGATGCTCCACAGCTCCAGGGTGGGCTCCCACACATGTCCAACACCACTGTGCCATTGCCTTTGGTGCACAAATACTGGTGGCTGCAAACTAAGCTCCTTGAGAGCCCAGCAAAGACCGAGGAAAGATGCTGGAGGATGAGCATTACCTGAACTGGAAGATGGTAACTGCAGGAACTGCAATAATCTGCATTGCTGAGAGGGAACTGGCACATGGCCAGAGCAAGGGATGGATGCTGGGCAACTCCAGAGGGATGGAAACCTTGGCTGATCCTTTTGGACAGAGCCAGAGGACAGAGAGATGCACAGACACCCCGTGAGGGCCGGGCTCAGCCTTACCTGGTGATGAGCACTGCGGTGTCGTGGTTGGCTATGCCATTCTCTGGGATAGCATTCCCGTTGCCATTCCTGTTCACAATGGATTTCTGCCACTTGCAGAAGCTGTCCAGGGATTTCCCAGCGTGGTGGTTAATCTCCAGTGTGGGCTGGAATGGAAGCAATATGACAGTGTGATCCCAGGAAAGCTCTGATATGAAGGCACTGCCTATTCCGTGCCAGCAGAGCACTGACACCAGTCCAGATGCTCCCATTTTTCATGGAGGCCATGGGAAAGCAAGGAAAGCAGGACTTTAGGAGGACTAAAGCTACTTAAACCTCCCTAAAGTCACCTAATCATAGAAAAAAATCCTCAGAGTCCCTGAGGTCTCCTCAGCCCATGACCTAAATCCAGTCACCAGGTGCCATTAGGAGGATGTGGAGCAGCCAATAGGCTGCACTGGAGGGATTTCCTGGGAATGATAACCAGGGGGAATGCACAGACCCACAAAGGAAGTGCAGACACATGATGGAAGCAGCTCAGCAAAGCCCAGCTTACCTGATCCTCAGTAAGAAGAATCAGCCGGGTCACCAGGATATTGACAATATTGCCCAGACTTGAGTCCTGGAAAAGTTTGGCAACCTGACCTCCAAGAAACAAGAAAAGAGCACTCTTAAAAATGAGCTCTCTGGCTGGGTGACACTGGAATGGGGGGGGTGAGCCCTGGGCTGGGCACTCTGAGGGGAATCAGGGCTGCAGAGTCTGAACACAATCGTTTCAGGAAGCAGGAATGGATGTGGGACTCTACAATACCACTGGGATTGGGGAATCTCCTAACCCATATTCAGAGCTTGGTGTTTCCTTCTAGGGAGACTCAGCAGGAAAGAAGATCCCCCAGTTCCTGCACCTACTCCTTGCCTGGAGCTCAGGTGGGGAAGCCCCATCATCCTGGAATTGTGCAGGGGATGAAGCTTTGCTGAGGGAAGGACACAGCACCTCTCAGAAATCTGCCACCACACGGTGGGTGTTTCAGAGCAGATGAAACAGTTAGAAACAGTATTGTTTTAAAATCTGGCATCTGCTTTAGAAATGCTAACAGAGCAGAGCCATGAAAGGAGATCCTGCAGAGGACAGGACAAAGAGCCATCACAGAGGGGCTTTCAGGGGATTGATGGATAACTTCCAAGCCTATCTCACCTCACAGGAGGATTCAGCATGGCCAATTCAGGCTGTAAATGCAGCCAGCCTGCTATCCTGCCGCCAGCAATGACCCAAGCCCAGGGACACAGGCAGTGTGGAGTGGAAGAAGGAGGGTATTTCTGCCGACTCCTCACACTGCTGAGCCCTCAAGCGTGAGAGCTCACTGTCCTTACGCTTTCCCATGTGTTTCTCAGCTTGGCTGGCCCTATTTGCAATGCTAATTTGAGATGAGAGATGCTGTTCAAAGAAAGGCCTTTGTTCTCCCAGCCCAGATCTGGCCTGCAGTGTTGCTCAGCCAGGCCAGAGTTTACCTCTCCTACGGTGCCTCTGCTTTACAACAGAGTCCCCTCAGGCTCGAGGTGAGGGGGGTACCACTGCTCATGAGCAGCAGCAGCATGTCAAGATTTTTGACCTAAAACTCTTGCTCTGAGCACGGGGAGAAGGCACTGCCATCCCAGAACTCCCCCAATGCATTCCCATCCCACTTGTCTCCCTGCAGGAAAAAGCACCCTCTGCCACTCCCAGGCATGTGGGGTGATGAACACGGGTTATTCCTGGGTGTGTGTGAGCCCCCTGGGGTTCACGGTGTGGTTATAACACTTACAATATTCATGATGGCCAGGATGTACTGCTCTATGTCCCGCCGGCCGTGGTACCCCACCATCATCTTGTCAGCCACCACCAGGGTCTCCACGTAGCGCTCGGTGCTCACGGATCTCTTCAGGGGCAGCTGCCCCCGCTGGCTGTGGTTGCCCGATGGCTTCAGAGGGGAGGGTTTCAGGGTCCTCAGCCACCAGTGCCTCCCCTTCCAGGGCTTCTCATCTGAAGAGGGAAAGAGATGCTCCTGGCAGCTCGTAGGGGTCAGGGGTGTGCAGTGTGGGCTCGGTTGGAGGGAAGGAAAGGCCATCATGGGGCTTTCATGCACCACGTGTGGAACCAGCAGATGCCCCCACTGTAGCCTAGGGCTGTCCTTGTGCTCCTGCCAGCCCTGCTGCCCCCCTGCCTCCTCCTGCCCTGTGCTGCTTCCTCATGCACCCTCTTGCTTTCTCCTGCCCCCTCTTGCCTCCTCCTGCCTCTTTTTGCCTCCTCATACACCCTCTTGCTTTCTCCTGCCTTCTCCTACCCCCTCCTATCTCCTCCTGCCCGGGGGTGGGCTCCCATCCCACCACATCCCCACAAATCTCTGCACTGCACATCCCTGTCCCCACCTCTGTCCCACGGTGGATTTAAAGGCTAGACAGATATAACCTGAAAATAAAGCCATTGCAGATGGTTTCCTCTTTCCATTTTTTCTGCCAGGACCTGAATTTAGGATTTGGCTTTTCCTCCACAGAAATGGCTGCAGCCTCCAAAGCAGCAGCAGGAGGAGGTTTGTAGGACTTTGCTCCAGGCTTCAAGTGCTGCTGACCTGACCTTAAGGATCTTCCCAGCAGGACCATCAGCTTCAAACCCCCAGCCTGGAGACAGGGCTGGAGAGGTGATCAGGAGACTACAACCACCCTCCTGCCCCTCCAGGAGAGCCACCTGGATCCCCCTCCTCTGCTCTGACTCTGAATCATCAAACATCCACAGGGGTTGAGAAGATGGGTAGGTCACAGGCTGCCCCACAACCCTCTGGCTCCTCCATCTGATCCAAGGAATTCGTGGGGGGCTCAGGGACCAGGTGTGCTGGGCAGGTCAGCACAGGTCCAGCCTGGGGCTGAGGGGATAGGGTGGCTTTGCTGGGGCCAGTTGCACTGTGGTTGTTCTGAACTGTGTTTGGCCTGTGGCTCCCCCTGCATTGGTCTTTGCTTTCCAAGAAGCAATTGGGAGCAGGCTAAATTTTTTCTTCTGGAAGCTGGGGAATGTGGCACAGAGTCAGCAGAAGGGGAGTCTGCTGGCACTTTGTCTCAGCTTTGGGAGCTGGGAGAGAGGAGCTGGACCAGGGAAGCACAGGGTGTCTCCAGAGGGGTTGGTGGATGTGGGGACACCCAGAGCCTGCTCAGAGCTGGGTGGCAGTGCCCTGGTGTCCTCAAAGATTCCACCCCTTCCAACAATGACTCCTCATCTGGTTAAGTGTCACCAGTGGGCAGTGAATGAACACCGTGAAGGGACACATGAACCTACAGGAGCAGCAGGGGACAGCTCTGCTCTGCACCCCCAAACTAATCCATAAAAAGCCATCCAGCCCCTCTGCAGGGATGGCATTTCCTCTTACCTTATGGAGACAGGGAACCTTTGTATACTGAGGCAGTGGCACCCTGGGTGCAAGCAACATTTTGGGTAGATGGAGAAACTGCCTATTCTTAAGGGCCTGGGATTTCAGCCAGACTCTGGGACACATACTGATGAGAAGGGTGAGGATGAGAGAAGGGTATGTAGGGAGAGGCTAGGACAGACCTATGAAAGTCCTTTTGGCAGTCAGAAGTTTGTAAGTGTAGAAATTGGTTGAAGACATTCCCCAGTCCCCTGTGACCAACCAGATCCCACACCCCACCCTCCAAGGTAAATTTCCACTTGGTCTCCAAGAGCAGCAGATTTATCTCAGCATGGACATGACCTTCAGTGACTGAAACCCACAGACAAGTCTCTGCTGAGCAGGCATAAGCTGTGATTTCTCAATACATCATAAATTGGCCAAATCTGGGAGGATTTTTCTTAAGAAAAATGAGGTGTTTTTCCCTCTTCTATCCCATGCTCTATTCAAAAATTTAAAAGCCCTGCTGCGAAGAGGAGAGTAGGACAGCTTTCCAAAAACCAGGCCACCAGAAATACTTAACATAGGCAAACACAGAAAACCTCCCTGTATGCAGGAGATAAATTTGGTTTTTTCCACCTAGACCAGTGTGGACCTTCAAAGCCTGATCTGCCATCTGATTTCCTAGCCTGTTTTGGAATGGATTGAGGAGGTGGTGATGGGAACAGGTACCTAGAACTCCACAGGCTGCGTCCATGTGAGGGTACTGCAGAGACGACCTCTTGTACACGACGTGGGGGCTGCCCTTGCCCTCGCCCCCCATGCTGACATTGGCTCCAGGGCTCAGGGGTTCAATGAAATATTCCTCCTCATCTGCCACGATCACCCCGTGCTGCAGAAGGAAGGAGAGGAAAGGCAATAAAATAGGTGGAGAGAGAACTGGGAGATGCACTGGTGGCTTCTCGTAATGAGTTTTCTGATGATTAGCCACTGAACTTCTGGGGACTGACAGATACTTTGGAGGATGTGAGGGAATCTATTTACACAGAAATGCTGAACTATATGAACCTACAGACCAGAGAAAACCCAGCCAGATGGTCCTTGATGCCTTGGGACATCTGTGTTCACTGAAGTCCTCTGGAAATCACAATCTTTCCTTGCAAAATTATGAATGAGTTGTTTCCTATTCCACCCACTCAGTCTCACTGAGAGCTGCCTGTGGGATCCTAAATACCATACATTCAAATACCAGCACAGTTCAGCAATGAGATCTGCCTCCTGTGCTTTTCAGTCTCACCAGAGATCTCTCCTCAGCAGCCAATCCCACCCTCACAACAAGCTTTCCCTCTATCTGAAAGGTCTGAGCAACCTGAAAAATTCTGGGCTCCATCACTGTAACAACTCTGGCACTTCATTTCCCAATAACCCCGGGAAATGTGGTTTAGCCATGAGTTGAACTTTATTACCAAGTAACTGAGACATAGAAATACGTGTAGCATGGCTCAAGCGTGATCTCAAAAGTCCAAGACCCACGTTACCTGGCTGTCCTCCCACTCCCTGTGGGCAAGCAGAGGTGGAGAGTGGTGGCCCGTGGGTACAGGGACACCTCTGCCCTGCCACCAGCTCAGCATCAGTGATGTCCTTTGGATGTCACAGAACTTCACCACCTCCCTCTCTGCTCAGGGAACAGGAGCCCTGCTCTGCCAGGACTGGTGTGGCCTCACCTGGAATACCTGGGCAGCTTTGGGCACCGCAATGTAAGGAACATAGAAAGCTCTTAGAGAGTGTCCAAAGGAGGGACAAGAAGATGGGGAAGGGGCTTGAGGAAAAGTGTGTGAGGAGCAGCTGAGGGCACTTGGTGTGTTCAGCTGGAGAAGAGGAGACTGAGGGGAGACCTCACTGCAGGGACAACTTGCTGGGGAGGGGCAGAGGAGGGGCAGGGACTGAGCTCTGCTCTGTGGGGACCAGGGACAGGAGCCCAGGGAATGGGCTGGAGCTGTGTCAGGGCAGGGTCAGGTTGGATCTCAGGGAAAGGTTCTTCCCTCAGAAGGTGGTTGGGCACTGCCCAGGCTCCCCAGGGCAGTGGGCACAGCCCCAAGGCTGCCAGAGCTCCAGGAGGGTTGGGATGATCCTCTCAGGCCCATGGTGTGACTTCTGGGGATGAACCTGTGCAGGGCTGAGGGCTGAACTCAATGATACTTGTGGGTCCCTTCCAACTCAGCATACTCTGGGATTCTGTGATGGGGAGTGGGGCAGTCAGTCTCTGTGAAACCTCTTGCGGCTCCTGCACAGAAGGTACCACCTGTGAACAGCACTATGGAGGGTGTTCATGGGCAGAGCCTCTCCAGGGGAGACAATCCCTCCCTAACCGGGCTCTCCCCTCTCCCTCCCCACCCCGAGAGCTGAATCGGGGCTGTGTGTGCTCAGCGAAGTCCCCAAATCCTGAGTGCCGGGGGATTTCCTCCTGCACCAGGCTCTGTTGCTCTTGGCTCAGCTCCACCTTTTCAGACACAAGCGAGGTACTGTGAGGTTACCCTGGCGAGGGCTCCGGCGGAAAGCCGAGTGCCGGCCGGCAGGGCCAGCTGGCTGCTGGCTTTGTGGGACCGGGAGGAGGAGGTCACCATGGGCCTGGGGCAGAGCACCAGGAGGGGAGAGCACATCCTGCCCCAAAACTGCTGGAAAAGGGATGTTCTGATTCAAACTCGGAGCCTCTGCAGAGGCTCCACCACCTCCAGCAATGCAGCTTGGATGTTGTAGGAGGCTGAAAACTCCCCCACTGCTGACCCCAAGGACAGAGCTCTGAGGTCCAGGCGCTGGACGTGACACAGGCCTGTTGAAAGGGGGTGGGGAGAAGTCCTTAGAGAGAGCCCTGTGGTTTGTGGGGGAGCTGAAGTGGATATCCTGTCCGTGATTCACCAGGGTCATCCACAGAGCAAGGATGGTTTGTGCTATTAGTTATAACCACACTTCAGAAAAGCACAACCATGTACTGAGATTCAGCAATTCCAGCTCTTCATATGGACACAGGAGCTCCAAGAATTCATGTTCTTGTTGGGCTCAGGGAGGTGAAAACACAATTTCAGCACACAGAGAAGCCTGTGACTGCCCCATCCCTGGAAGTGTTCAAGGCCAGGTTGGACAGGGCTTGGAGCAACCTGAGATAGTGGAAGGTGTCCCTGCCCATGGCAGAGTGTTGGAAATGGATGATATTTAAGGTCCCTTCCAACCCAAACCATTCTGTGATTCTGTGTTGAGACAGAGTTGAAGACCTGGTCTTTCAGCTGTCCCTGATAAGCTCTGACATAAGCGGTGGCATTCCTCTCCTCATTGCTTTCTCCCTGCTGTGATTTTTTTAATGGTAGGACATGAGTCCTTGAGATCTCACTCAGCCAGTGGGATAAAACCTGGCTTTGCTTAAGACATCGATTTCAGCTCCTGGCCAGGCTGAGGCAAAGCTGCCCAGGCTGCTCCCTGTAGGCTTCCAGTTCCTTGGCCCTTCTCATGGCTCTGAGTGTTTTAGAAAATGGGCCACGTTGCCCTTTGCTTCCAGCAATGGTCACATGGTGGGATTCTTAGGACTGTCCTGTGCGGGGCAAGGAGCTGACTTTGATGGTCCTTGTGGGTCCTGTCCAACTTGGGATATTCTGTGATTCTTTGAACTTAAGCCTGGATGACTTTTCCCTGGCTCAGCCTGAAGCCCAGAATGGTTTGTCCTCTGTGGGAGTTCACAGCTTGCAGACACAGAAATTCCTGAGGGATGTGGGAGTTTGAGGACAGGAGGATAGCTTGGGGCTTATTACTGTTTTCACAGCTTTGTGTTGGACACAATCATCCCTTTCCCTCCTCCTTGTGCACAGCTCACCCTGGAAGCAGCACCTGGTCCCTGTGTGTGCCCTTTCAACCATAACACACAACCCCCTGTGCAGCATCAGTGAGTGGGGTCTGTGCAAATATGGGTCACCCTGTGCAGTTCCCCCTCAACATGTACCAGCAGGAACCTGAACTTGGACCTGGGGACCCTCTTTTGTTCCTGCCCATCCTCCCCAAAGTGGATGATTCCTGCCTGGAGGGGAGTGTGCTGTGGATGAGGGATGGCACGAGTAGATCAGCTGTTACTGATCAACCAGAGTGCAGCAAAAGGTCTTCTCTGTTGTGAGTACAGCCCCCATTCTGCCAGCTACAAACATTCCAGACTCCTCTTGTCCAAATTCCTGACCCTCTCGTCCTCACTGACCCAGAAGTCCTTCTCCCCCATCCTCGCTCATGTCCATAACTCTCAGGGCAGAAGGACAGAGTTCAGAAAAAGGAGAGGTTGTTGGATGACCCCCTCATCCCTCTTTGTGCCTGGCTGCATTTTCCTCCAGACAGCCCTTGGTATCTCTCCAGAGCTAAACACAGCCTGGGGAGTGAATTATCCCAGTTCACAAGTGCTGCTGGGCCATTGCTCGCCCTGGCCTTGCTGCCCTGTGAAGTGGGAAGGCAGGGTGATGCCAGATCCCTTCGGAGCCAACAGCATCCAGCTCACCCTTCAGTGCCTTTGTGAACACCAGGAAATTGTCTGGGACTTGAGCAGAGTTCCCATGTCTAAACAAAGGGCTGACTTGGGAACCAAGAGTTTATGCAGCTCTGATTTTTGGCTGTGAGCTGGAAACATTAGACTCTATGATATAATGAGTCAGATTCTCATTTCTGTTAATAACCCACAGCACTGTTCTGGCAGTGTAATTTAGCAATAAATCAAACGTGAATTCATTCCCATTTGGAAGCTCTTCCACACTGCCAGAATACTGCTAAGAGGTGGGGCTGGAGCATAAATACGAGTCTGGCCTACAGAGTCTTTTTCTACATGTTACCCCTCCAAGGGAGCCATCAGCCTTGGGATTCACTAATAGGGTATGTTTGCTCCATCCCTCCATCTGGCAGGTCATGAAATGTGCTTTGTGAGCCAGGAATATCAGAAAATCACAGAAAAATAGGGATGGAAGTCCTCAGTCTAGTCCCAGTGCTGGAAGAGCTAATGAAGCATACCTGGAGGATTCTTGAGAGGAATTTGTCTGGCTTGTTCTTAAAGATCTCCAAGGAACTCGCTCTCTGCAAGCAATTTAATCCAGAGCTCAGCTGTCCTTATCACTGGTGTTATCATTAAGATTTTCTTGCTGATATTTAGGACCATGATGTCTAGTTTGAGCTGTTAGGACCTGTAAAATCAGCCATTCCCACCCTCCTTCCACCAGACTTGCTGGTTTTGTGGAATGGCATCTTTTCCATACTAAAAAAATGATTATTTCAGGTTTTCCTACCAAAGTCATGCTTTTAGCTCCTGAAATCAAGCCTGGGAGCCCCAGATATGTATCTGAAGTTGTCAGGATCAAAATACACTTTTGACATTCCAGTGGTGCTGTGACATTCCTGCCCTCCTGCACCTCTCCCTCACTAGCACACGCAAAACATTTTTTTGCTGTTGCTGTTGGAAGCGGAGGGGAGAGCTCTGCAAGAGCCAGAATAATGAGCTTGGATTATCCCATTCCAATTAAAATCAGTGGAAAAATGCCCACTGACTTTGGCAGGAAGTGGACTACAAGTGAAACATGGACGAGGAACCCCTACAGATGTGATGAGAGATGTGTCTGTCTGCACCTCCCACCGACTTCTGATGCCACTGTGCAACATTCCTGCTTGACACCAATCCCAAACCTTTCCCTCCCCACGGACCCACCTGCTGGCACCCACACCTGGTTGCAAAGACCAAGGAGGTTGCAATGAGCTGCAGTTGTTGGCCTTGCCCTTGGCTGGGCCCAACACAGACACTCACCAGCCCGTTGCAGTTGCTGATGGCGACCTTGGAGTTCAGGTACTGGTCCTGCAAGTGGCCGGCGTAGTGACAGTCCTCGTGGAAGTCGTGCTGCCAGTCCATGCCATCCCGCTTCCAGTATTCCACAGTGAAGTGCTCGGCCAGCAGGTTGGAGTGCAGGGTCAGGTTGAGGAGGAACTGGGTCCTGTGGGCAGAGACTTTGTAGAAAACCTGCTGCTCTGGCGGCTCGTAGGCCAAGGAGCCCAGGCTGCGCCGGGGCCGTGGCTTCAGCTGCCTCTTCATGTCAAAGGTGAGGAAGTCCCCGTTTTGGTCCACTTGGATGGGGAAGGCAATTTCATAGTGATCCAGGCTGGAGAGGAACTCCTCTGGGGAGAGAGAGAAACACAGAGGGATGACATTCTGCAAAGAGGGTCTGAGACAAACACTTAGTGATGTCAGGCTGGGCCTGAGTGCAGCCACAGCCAGCACAAGGCAGGGGACAGGTCCTGACAGAGATGGTCTGCTCTGTCCAGGCTGCAGGATCCTTGGGATATTCCCAAAGCCCAGCAGCCTACAGAGCCTTGGGCTGTCAACAGGCCTTGAACTTATGGAGTGTGATTTTCTCCCTCTGCAGGTGACAGAGAGACCACGGGGCCCTTCAGAGAACCCAAATTCAGACTGTGGTCCTGGGCTATCAGCCATCCCTCCATCTCCACTGGCCAGGAAGGCCCCAGGTTGTGCAGAGTCACATTCAGGGGCTTGGAGGGTTATTTTAACCTCCCTTTCAGTGACAAACACAGCAATAAGTTCTCTTCAAAATGAGCCAGAACAAGCTTGAGGTGACAAGATCAGTCTTGCTGAGGAACTGTGGGTTACTCAGAACATCTACAGCTGCCACAGGGGCCTTCTAACTCTGATAACTCACAAAATAACAGCACTACCCAATCAGAGTTGCATCCTCATGAGGGGCACAAAGTCCATGAAATGCCAACCTTGATACCAAAACGAGAAAGAGGGTAACCAGAACTCCCCAGCTGTGCTGAAAAGGAAGCAAGAGAAGAAGTCAGATGTCCTGACTCCTCAGCCAGGTCTCTATCTATGACACCATCCTGCCTCCCCAGCTCACTGGATTCATGCTTTTTATCCTATCAGCCTGGCTTAGCACCTTCTCCTGGGGCACTTGAGCTTTAAGCCTGTCTCGTAGCACTCGGGAAATGTGCTTTGCAAGGTCACTGTCCAACCCCTCTGCCTGTGCTCACAGTACGGTAATGCAACACTTCTGGCTGTCAAACAAATTGGCACTGAGCAACCTCGAGAGAAACTCCTCATTTTCAGAGGAAAATGTCCCAGGGACTGCCAGATGAGATCTAAGCAGAGCTCAGGCCGTCTCTGACAGCCCTCAGCACCACAGGCTTCAGAAGATGTAAAATATCGTGTGCTGGACAGGACAGCTCCTCCATCACAGTGTGTTCTTCTGAACCCTTCATGCCTGGAGGTTTTGAATGTCCTGAACCCTCAGACTTGCCCTCTGTTCACTCTGGAAGAGTCTTGCTGTGCTTTCTGCATCCTATTTGGAGTTGTTTCCTAAGCAAACAGGAGGGGCCTGGCTGCTCCGAGGTGGCTGCATTTCTCCTGGCTCCATGGCACCCATCTTCAAAGCCTTCCCAGCCACCAGAAACTTGGCCTCCAAATTCCACTCTTACCACAGGGCAACACTGGAAAGTTCCCTTTTCCTCAACCGTGTTTTCCAGGGTGGGAGCCTGATGGAGTGGTTTCCTTGGCCACCAGCAATGGGACAGTCCTTCCCACCAGCTGGGTTTAGGGATTAGTTCCCATCCTTTCAAACCATGAGCACTTCTGGCACCTCTCCCAAGATTCGACAAACCAGAAATAATTATTACTTTTGTAACTTCCTCCTGGTTCTCCTACATCCCCCTGTGATGCAGAAGGGCACACAAGGGTGACTATTTGCACTTAACCAATGACTTCAGGCTGGGAAGAATTTGCTGTTGCAAGTGTCCTGTTTGTCTTTTTCCCCCTTTGCAGCTCATGTGGGCTTGAAAAACAGTGAATCAGAAGGAGGTTTGTGCATTCTGTGGCTACGAAGGACCTGGGAGCCTGGGCTGGAGTCTCTGATCTTGACCTGAAAGTCATATTCAGGAGGAAAACAGTTGTCCAGAGCTTGAGGGTGAGGTTGTGTGTGAGACCTTGATTGTGCTGTAGTGCTGGACATTGGGCATCTTTTCAGGGATGTCACCCCGGAAACTGAGGCACAGGAAGAGCCCAAGAGCAGTGCCCAGCATCACAAGAATATTTTAGGAAGTGGTACCTTAAAGTGAGAATGCCACAAATGGAAAAAATTATGATAGAACAGAATTCCAGAATGGTTTGGGTTGGAAAGGACACTGAATATCCTCCAGTCCCACCCTCTGCCATGGGCAGGGACACCTTCCACTATCTCAGGTTGCTCCAACCTGGCCTTGGACACTTCCAGAGATGGGGCAGCCACAGCTTCTCTGGGCAACCTGTGCCAGGGCCTCCCCACCCTCACAGCCAAGAATTCCACCCTAATATGCATTCTAAATCTAATATTCCCAATATCTAATGTTATATACACGACTGTTCTATTGGCAGTCATGCATAATGGTGATAATGAAGAGAAAGTTTCAAAAAAGAAAGACATCCCTGTCCTCAACCAGTTGAGCTGCCTCCTCCTCTTCTCTAAAAACATAAAAGATTAATTTAGTCTCTTAGAGATTTGATTCTCTCACTCCCTAACCCTGTGCACTCCACCCATCACAGATGGCCCCCAAATCCCTCATTTCCTCATCCCTGCCTTGGTCATGCTCCCCATGTTACAGACCATACTGGGAGCTCCATTTGGCTGTTCCATTATGTGCCCTCTGACCCTCAGCCACTTCACACTCTATTAATAGACCTTGGCCCGAGCTGTGCTGCACCCACTGGACCAGAAGGGTCTGCACTGGAGATAAGCAGTTGGTGTTTGCAGAGACCTGTCAAAATACTGCTATAAAAAGCCTTTCTCCAGGAAAACCTGCCCACGGCTGTGGGGTACACTGGGCACTCCCAAAGAACTACAGACCTCCCAGGAGAAAGCAAAGGAGAAAGCTGGGAAGGAGGAGGGATGGGGTGTGGGGAGAGGTACCTCACTGCCCTATTTCTGGTGGAAAGGGAGCAGAGTTGGAAAAAAAGGGAAAGGGCAGAGAGGGAAGCTGAACAAAAGGAAGAGGGAAAAGGTAAAAGTGGAGGAGGAAATATTTTATTCCATCCTGGGTCCTCACAATTGCCTCTCTTCATTGAGCTGCTTCAAGGGTGGAAAGGAAGTAGATGTTTTCTTTGGTCTTGTCACCACAGGAGCCTCAGCTGCAGCCCAGGCACAATTCCTAAGGGATGGCTGTGGAAGATGCTCTGGGATACCATTGGTTCAGGCTGCCCTGGAAATGTGGCAATCTCACTACATCCTCCGAGGGTCCATTGGTTTACATGTCAGGCAAGAACAGTAAGATCAGCCTCACTTAATATCTATTCTATCACTAGAGTTAAACTAAAGTCCAAACAGAGATTTCCCTTTTCATTAAAAACAATTCAGCACTGGTGAGCACGTGCTGGATCCATAGTCAGTTCACAGAATTTTGGAATCATGGATTGGTTTGCGTTGGAAGGGACCTCAAAACCCATCCAGTTCCACCCCCTGCCATGGGCAGGGGACACCTCCCACTATCCCAGGTTGCTCCAAGCCCCATCCAACCTGGCCTTGGACACTTTCAGGGATGGGGCAGCCACAGCTTCTCTGGACAAGCTATTCCAATTATTTCAGCTGCTGTTCCCTGTACTGTTCAGGACTGAATGTACACGTTACATCTGAACCTCATTACATCTCCTTGGCTTGCAGTCGCCTTCAGTGCCAGGCTGCTGTTTCCCACAAAGATAATTAGAGCTTATGACTATGATACCTTAATCTTTCTCCTGCATAAAACAAATACACTGATCTGGAGTTGTGCATATGGAGCACGTGAATCTTGCTCTGCTGCTGCCTGGAGTGAGTCACTCGGTCAAGATCAGTGGCTTGTTGAAAACACTGGCCTTTATTCTCCCACTGCTCAGAGGAGATAACTGTGTCTCACCCTCTTGAAAGAGTGTGATGAGGATTATGTCCTGACTATCTCAGCAGTGTGGTGAAGTGTTGAGTAAGATCAAGAGCCTGACGCCAACTGTTCCAGATGCAGGGAGCCTAAAAAAGGGCTCTGACAGCAAGAGGGGCCTGTGGAGCAGCCTGGCCAACCCTGTGAAGTACAACAAGGGGAAGCGTGGGATTCTGAACCTGGGATGGTGCAGCCCTGATGTACGGACAGACTGGGAATGAGATGTTGGAAAGCAGTGCTAGGAAAGGGACCTGAGGGCCCCAGGTAATGGAAAGTTGAATATTAGTAAGCAGCCAGAAGGACCAACCCTGTCCTGGGGGAACCATCGCTGGCTGGGCCAGGGAGGGGATTGTCCTGCTCTGCTCTGACCTGGGGAGGCCTCACCTCTACTCCTGGGGCAGTTTGGGCACTGCAATATAAGGAAGATATTGAGCCATTGGAGAGTGTCCAAAGATGGGACATGAAGGTGGTGAAGGGCCTGGAGGGGAAGTGTGTGAGGAGCAGCTGAGGGCACTTGGTGTGTTCAGCTGGAGGAGAGGAAACTGAGGGGAGTCCTCATTACTTGCTGGGGAGGGGCAGAGGAGGGGCAGGGACTGAGCTCTGCTCTGTGGGGACCAGGGCCAGGAGCCCAGGGAATGGCCTGGAGCTGTGTCAGGGCAGGGTCAGGGTGGATCTCAGGCCAAGGGTCTTCTTTGGCCAGAGAGTGGTTGGGCACTGCCTTTGTCCTTCTTTCTAGTTCTGCTTCACAAGACAACCCATGGCCATGGTAACTACAGCCTGCAGTCCTCACCATCCAGGGAACATCACTGATTTTGGCCCTGCTGTGACTGATCTGGGCACACATGGGGTGTTATGCTGCCTAAGTAAGTTTTAGCACTTTGCATGGATAGATGTCTGACTTAAGAGCTTGCTCCTGTCACCTCTAGTGCCTGATGGGAGTGTTCATGTTGCTTCTTGAGACATGATCATAAAACTATTGGCATTAAGCAGTTGAGCTACTCTGTCTTACCTGCCTGTGCTATTTTGTGCTCTAGGCTGGGCACAAGTCAACTCACCTCACTTTCCAGTCCCTTCACTGCTGACCTGGAATAAAATCAGGGACAAAAGCACAAACTAGGTACAAGAGACTCACATTCTGCTTTCCTTGTGCTCCCTTGCATGTGTGACTCTGTATTTAAACAATAGGCCATTACAGAATCATAGAACACACTGAGTTGGGAAGGATCCATCGGGATCATCAATTCCAGTTCCTGGCCTTGATCAGGACACCCCAATAATCCCACCATTAGACACACAGAGACTTGGATACCAAGTGCTGATGCCTGGGCAGGTTTGAGCAGCTACCACTGATATCACTTACAGAAATGTGTACAAACTAAAACTGCTCCTCCAGCAGCACAGGCCTGTCCAGACTCAGCTGCACAGAGGATTTGGGTGCTCCAGCACTGCCCTCCATCCCTGCACACACTGGGGACCTGCTGTCTGCACACACACACACAAAACCACTCCGAGAACAAAGCCCCAACTCATCCAAGGATAAGCTGTTCCACTTGAGTGGAAAGGGAGCTTTCCTACTGCTACATTTCCTTCCTTTCTAAGCCTGTTGTAGCTCTGGTCCTGCACAGACCCGACTGCTCTGAATCCTGCAAAATCATGGAGTGCAACATCCTTGAGCAGAGCACATCCTTTCCTTGGAAGCTGACAGAAAACAGAGGAAATGCAGCAGGAGGAGCTCTGCAGAGATGGAGGTGTCTTCACCTGCTCCTCAGCACAGTGTCACCCCAACAACTCCCTGGGGCAGTCTCAGGGTTGGTGCCAGAATTAGGGTTAGTGCCAGAATTAGGGTTAATCCCAGCATGAGGTTTTGTTCCAGCATTAAGGTTAGACTCAGCATTTGGGTTTGTACCAGCATTAGGATTAGTGCCAGCAGCTGTGGGTGGATCCATGCCCCTCCCCACAGCAATCCCTACCTTGTGACTGGAAGGTGTAACCAGGAAAGGTGCCCATGGCTGCAGCGAGGATGACAGTCCATGTGAGAAGCCTCCAAGCTCTTGCCATGGTCAGTGCTGCTCGTCTCAGTGCAGGGAGAATTGTGCCAGCTGGAAGGGCGCTGTCCCAACATGTCTCTCCCTCGGGCACTGCTTTATGTGGAGACAGGAGTGCTCAGTCCCTCCGCAGGCATCCTCGGCCGCTCCGTGCTCTCCAAAGGCAGCGAGGCCAGTGGTGTCCCTGCAGTGTCCTGGGCCTGGGCCAGCACAGCGGGGTCAGCACGGGCTAATCAGGACCTCAGGCATTGCCCCTGTGGAGGAGAGGGGGGATGAGTGAACGGGAGAGACAAAGGATGGAGGAGAAGGACATGAGAGAGAACGTGGGTTGTAGGAATGAGGAAACCCTTGAGTGGGAGAGACAAAGGATGGAGGAGAAGGAGACCAAGGAGAACACAGGGTGCAGGGTGAATGAGGAAAGCCCAGTCTTGGAGAAGGGAGAAGTGAGATGGAAAGAGAGCAAAAAGGGAGAAAAGGATGGGAAGTGAATGCAGGCACAATTAACCACATCAGCTCACAGCACTGGAAAGCAACGTTGTTCTGCTCCAGGGATGCTGCACACCCAGGGGCTCTCCCAGAACGGCTCTGACAGCAGCACTAAGGGCTGGAATATACCTGTTACCTGAGGAAAGGAGCCCAGAGTCAATGGGAATCCTTTGTCCTGTGGCAACACCCACGAGGAAGTGCAGACCAGAGTGACCTGCTCTGTGTTACCTGATCTCTTAAAGGAGAGCAGGAAATAACAACATTAGCAGCAACCTAAAAACCCTCTCTAATGGTTTCCCTGGATTTAAAATACACTGTAGTGACTGTCACTGCAGTGAGGGAAGAGCACTTGCTTTCAGAATGTATTAGCTAAACCTAAAAAAGTGATGGAAAACAAAGGAGCCCTTCACTGAAGTCACCCTCAGCCCTATCCACAAATGGATCCTAAGATTCCAATTGCATTTGTTATTTAAAATGGTTTGCTAATTGCTTCAGTGAAAGATTTTTGGCTTGCAGATAATTTCCACTCAGTCTGAGGCAATTATACAAACTCCCATCGTGCTGGAGAGTTGTGTAAAGCCAGTGGGTTTTTTTAACATCCAGCAATCCGATGACGTAGGAGATGAATCCGGCACATACCTCACTAGAGCCCGGAGAATCCCAAATATCTGAGCAGTGATGCTCTGCTCCAGAGCAGCCCTGCAGCAAAATACAAACCTTCCTGCAAAAACGAGAGATAAAGAGATATATCCTGAAGTCTGACTTGCTGGAGCTCGGCTGGGAAAGGCAGAACAGATGCTCCTGACTTGCAGGGAAGATGAGGCTGGAGATGGGAGGAGGTTCTTTGCAAAGGTGTCAACAGCCACGGCCTGTGTGTGGTCCTCATCCCAGTAAGGAAACACTTGGAACAACATCATTAACCCCTGCCTTGCTCTGCTTTTGTGTGTTTTAAACAGCAGAGGCTGATAATTGGCTAAAGGACAACAAAGGAGTGCCCAGCACCTCCTGGGCTCCATCATACTCCCCTTCACCTTGTGTCCTCAGAGGCGTCTGACACTCTGGAAGTTTATTTCTTCTTCTGTTTTCCCATCTTTACTGTGTAATTAATGTTACTTATGCTGCAAGGGCTTAGAATAACACCCATCACAGGATACAGACTGTATGGGTGAGGGCAGCCTTGGTGCTGTGCCCACTGCCCTGGGGAGCCTGGGCAGTGCCCAACCACCCTCTTCTGGGGAAAGAAGAACCTTTTTCTAATACCCAACCTACCCCTGCCCTGACACAAGTCCAGGCCATTCCCTGGGCTCCTGGCCCTGGTCCCCACAGAACAGAGCTCAGTCCCTGCCCCTCCTCTGCCCCTCCCCACCAAGTTGTCCCTGCAATGAGGTCTCTCCTTCAGTCTCTTCTTCTCCACCTGAACACACCAAGTGCCCTCAGCTGCTCCTCACACGCTTCCCCTCAAGCCCCCTCCCCACCTTCATTCCCTCCTTTGGACACTCTCCAATGGCTCAATATCTTTCCCATACTGTGGTGCCCAAACTGCCCCAATATTGCAGGTGAGGCCTCCCCAGGTCAGAGCAGAGCAGGACAATCCCCTCCCTGGCCTGGCCGGCGATGCTGGACCTGATGCCCCCAGGACAGAGTTGGCCCTCCTGGCTGCCAGGGCACTGCTGACTCGTGGCCAACTGCCCATGGACCAGGACCTCCAGGCTGTGTCAGAGAGGGCAGAGCCAGGGCCACAGCAAGGCACAGCCAGTGCAGTGGGTGCTGCTCTGTGCCTGCTCCCCCAGGGCTGCAGGAAGTGAGCTGGAAAAGGGAGAAGGCAGAAGGAAAGCTGGACGTGCTGTGGCCTCTCCTAAGTCAGCATTTTTCAGCATCTACTAAAGCTTGAGATTCCAGCTTTTATATCCTGTCACTGCTCCAAGATCTGTGGACAGAGAGCTGCTCAGCTGAAGTGTATTTTCTCCTGGGCTTCACACCACTAATTTTCCTTGTTTTCCAGCTGCTGAACCCGTTTCCTCAAGGCTATGGTTGTTTTCCGTCCTTCCTCCGCCTCTCCACGACCCTGCACTGTGGGAGCCGGGACTGGTGCTCTCGTCTCCCCTCTGCCCTTCCCCTTCAGCCCCGGCTCCTCAGCATCCCCCGGAACAGGAGCCGGGAGGGAGCTGCAGGCGCCAAGACCCCGCAGCCTTGACCTTGGGGGAAGGAGGCACGTTTGGAGCAGCGCAAGTCAGGAATTACAGCTGCAAAATTCCTGCAAGCCGAGCTGGGGGGGAAGGGCCCGGCTCCGATTCCTCCCTGCACACAGCAGCGAAAACACGGCCCCTTCCCAGCGGTGCTTCACTTCCAAGACCCCACTGTGGCCATGTCCTTGCAGGAGAAGGACCTGGAGCAAGGAGGAAAAAAGCTGGAGGAGCGCGGTTGCTTCCACACAAACGAAGTTTTCCATAACCTCACTCTGCAGTGAGCGGACAAACCCCAGGATCCCAGCCCCAGAGCAGGACCCCCAAGGGGACGTGGGGGTCCCACGCTGGGATGGAGGGGCTGCGGGGAGGTCCAGGGCACGGCGTGACCTCTGCGGTCTCGTGCCTCCCTCGCTTGGGCCGCTTCCGATCTGCTCCTTCCCAAGGAATTCGTTGTCCTTGGCAGGCACGGCGGGAGCGGCTGACGCTCCCTCATCCCTGTGCCAAGGTGGCTTTCGCCGCGTGAACCCGTGGGCCGGGCCCGGCAGGGATGAGGGACGCTGGCAATGATGCCGGTGGTGGCATCGGTGTTTTTTCCTCTTCCCACCCCAAAAAACACACGGGAAGGAAAGGGCTGGAGAGGGGGGGGGGATTAAGAATCAAGCTGGAATAAAGCAAAAAGAGAGGAGAAAAAAGAGCGAAGCAGATGACAACTGTTACTAATTTCAACATCGGGGCTGCAGACAGAATTCCCTGAAAGCCCGGCTCCTTGGCCGGCTCCAGAGGCAGCGTTATGGGAAGGTAATAGGAAGCAGATGGGTTCTGCTCGGGGCCAAGAGGAAGGTTCAAGGTGCCTCCTAGTGCAGAGAAGAGGAATTTAACTGCTTTTAAAGATGCACGGCCCGGCTGCTTCCAGGTTTCTCATCCAACTTCTGCAAATTATGAGCTCAGGAGTCCTTTTCCCTTTATTTTTAATTTTTTTGTTTGAGAGAGAAATAAATATAAACACAGATTTCTGCTTCCATCTTGCCCTGGTGGGAGGAAATACTTGGGGTATACCCCCACCTCCCCAGCCCTTCCACTGACGTCTCCCAGACATGCAGCACCTGTGGGGAGCACTGGGGAGCAGTGGGAGAAATGGGAGCAGTTAGTGGGAACAGTGGGAAAGAAGTGGGAGCAGCGGGAAAGCAGTGAGAGCAGCACCACTGCACCCCAACAGCATTTCTGGGCTGTGCTGTTTTAATGAACGTGTTAATGAATGAAAGTCACCGGCTCTCAAGGTTACTTTTTCTTCTCTAAAAAGGGAAACTAGCACCCCCATAACCACACTGGGTTATCAGGGTTATCGTGATGCCACATCCCACAGCCTGGTCACCTTCAGCCCCAGCTCCCCCCTGACCCTCCCAAAGAGCTGAGCAGCACTTCAGCCCCCACAGCAGAGCAGCTACATGGCCATAATGAACAGCCCCTACAAAGACAACACCACAGAGATTTCTGCTCCTCCAGCCACCCCAGCTTGGGAGTTGTTCTACCAGTTCAAAATTTATCACTGCAGCAAAAGAGCTGTGAACACATAGTTTGCTCCATGGACCTTGTTTTTTATGGAAAGCAAGATAAATGCAATGGGGACAGGGGTATGTGGCTCGAGGGCCATGTCAGTGCAATGAGGGGCACTTGGCAGCAGCATTGAGAGATTTTTCAGCTTGCCCCCCACCCACAAAGATCCCCTGCTACAGATGGTGGTCTCTTACCCACTGCCTGGTGTCACAGCTGCCAGCAATGGACACACAACAAACTTCATAGTGCCTGTACCTCCTGGATGCTGATCCTGAAGTCCCTACGTTTCTGACAGAACAGCCCCCAAATCACCTGCTGTCACTGCTTCATGGGGGCCCATAAGTTTTACCTGTAAATCCTCAGCTGAAATCTACTTTCAGTGAAGAAATTTTCCCTAATGTCCAACCTGAACCTCTCCTGGGGCAAACTTGAAGCTGTGTCCTCTTGTTCTATAATATGTTACCTGGAAGAAGGGACTGACCACCCTTCTGTCAGGGAGTTGGGGAGAGTGAGAAGGTCCCCACGAATCTCTTTTTCTTCAAGCTGAGCCCCTCCAGCACCCTCATCTGCTCCTTGTAAGCTGTACACCAGAACCAAAGAACCAAAGAATTACTGGCTCAAATATTTGTGCATAGAATCACAAAATCTCCCGAATTGGAAGAGACCCCCAAGGATTATCCAGTCCCACCCCTGGCCCTGCACAGACCCCCCAACGATCCCACCCTGTCCCTCAGAGCGTTGTCCAAACCCTCCTGGAGCTCTGGCAGCCTTGGGGCCGTGATCAAACCCTGGGGAGCCTGGGCAGTGCCCACCCCCCCTCTGGGGGAAGAACCTTGCCCTGAGATCCATCCCGAGCCCTGACACAGCTCCAGCCCTTCCCTGGGCTCCTGTCCCTGGTCCCAGAGCAGAGCTCAGCACCTGCCCCTCCGCCTCCCCTCGGGAGGAGCTGCAGACCCCGAGGAGTCTCCCCTCAGTCTCCTCTGCTCCAGCTGAACGAGCCAAGTGCCCTCAGCTGCTCCTCAGACCCTTCCCCAGCCCCGTGTCTCTCCTTTGGACACTCTCCAACAGCTTCAGATCCTTCAGATACTGCAGTACCCAAACTGCTCCAGGACTCGAGGTGAGTCCCCTCCAGGTCACAGCAGAGCAGGACAATCCCCTCCCTGGCCCAGCCAGCCACGCCTGAATCTGCTCCTAAATCATTTCTCCCCATTTCCACATCCCTTCTCCCTGTCACCACCTCAACTCTGCTCACCCCAGGGCTGGCACAAGGCAGGTCCCTCACAGTTGCTGGTGCAGGTGTGTGTTTGCTGTGGGGCCGGGGGGGTTCTCACTCACTGTGCTCCCCCGGGGCTGTGGGTGTTCCGTGTGTGCACAGTCACCACCCCAGCTCCCAGCTCCTGGCAGGTTCCTGCACGTTCCTAAGGACAGAGTAAACAGCCCTGCTCCCCCCATCACGCTGCTCCTCCTGTGGCACGGGGTGAGGACACAATGGATGCAAAGCTTCCCGAGACCTCCCTGGCTTTCAACAAGAGAATGTCCTGATATTCCCAACAAAATATTTGGCTGGACTGCCGAGTCCAAAACATGCTGAGTTGCAGATGGCAGAAGTCTTTCTGCAGTCATCTTGCCAGCATGATAGGACTTCCACTGGGAAGTCATTTCTCAGCTGCAGAGCAGCACTACGGGTTAAACCCTGAGAAACCAGCACTAACTGCAGCTCACTGCTGGGACCATCTGCAAACTGTGAAAAATGGGTTAAAGTCACAGGTCTGCAGAACAGAAAACAAGAGCTTGAACCGTAATCTGCTTTGCTGCTCCAAGCGTGGCCTCTCTGGGGGCACGGCGAGCAAAGAATTAGAAACATGTAGTTATCACTGTTCAGCAGAACACAGCAGCCTCCAGCCACGGGATGGTTTCTGCCTGCACTGCAACCCTTTCAGATCCCCTCCACATCCCTCAGGTTGCTCCTGGTATCAATCCCATGCTGGACAAGGGCTTGGCCTTTCCCTTTCTTTCTGGCACCCACAGGGCTGAGAGAGGACCCACGACACCCCTACAGCTCACCTTGCTCGTAAGGGCTGTTTCACCTCCCCCTCAGAGCAGTTTGCTGCAGACACCCATCCCATCCCAGAAGCTGTGGGTCCAGTTTAGAGCTTGTCAGGAGGAAAGATGCTGTTTTCACACTGTGAAAATAAGATCCCACCCCATCCAAAGGCACCCACCAGCAACACAGGAAATCCAGACACACTGCCAGTTTCAGCCTCAGAGGTCGGAGCCGGGCTGTCCATCCCCCTGCCAGCACCCCGGTGCCAGCCTGGGTGACAGGGGAACACCCTCTCTGCCTTCGGATCTCCAGCTCCCTCTCCCAGGCTCTCTGTGCTGCCCTGGCTGGGCCCTGCTGTGCTTGAGCCGGGCACACCCTCCATCCCTTTGTACAAGCAACTTCACAGGGGTTTGGGCTCCCTCCAGCACTGTGTGGGAGTAGTTTTTTTCCTAAAACACGAGAATTGTTTTACAGTTGAGTCTATTGAGTGCAATCTTAATGAGGAAAGGACTGAATTACCCCCTCGCTCCTCTCCAAAATCCAACGAGATCTTTAGTTCCTCCAGCAAAGGGGCGAAAGGAGCCCATGACCAAGCTAGGGTGTGTGAGTGGAGAGCTAGGAGCACCGACCTCGCTCTGACACCGCCTGCTCTGCTTTCTGGAAATCCTATCTCTGTGTTACATAAGGATCTGGCCCTATCTGAAAGCCGGGGTCATTGCACTGCTCCAAGTGTGGTAAAATGCTTGGAGGTCCTCAACAGGAAAGCGGGAGGGAAGTCCCAGCTCAGATCATCATCACGGAGGGGTGTCGGGCACAGGGCAGTGCAAGCCCTGATGTAGCTGCTAAAAGGAGGGGACTGGGCAATATAGAGCTCCCAGTCTTGGACTTCTTTTGCTTTAAGGAGATGACTCCACCAAGCAGGTCCACTTTCAGACGGGACTTATGCAATAGTTTGGAGCCTCTCCATGTGACCCAGACTTGCTGGACTTCTGCCACTGCTCTCCTTGCTGGCTCCAGCCAGGCACAAAACAGCACAATTAAAAAGAGGACTGAGCAGTCATTAACAGAAAGTGCATCTCCCCTCACCAATTACACATATGTACCATGCATGTAAGTGCACACATGTCATCCATGTGCACATGGACACACACTCTCTACATGTGGGTACCACTACCTGCAGGCATGTCTGTGGCTGATGCCCTCGCACCCCTGTGTGCCATCATGCACTGCCAATACCTGTGGATATGCCATGTACAAATCCCATTTTTATATCTGGCATCTCCATGTCTCCGAGTCTGCCTTCTTCCTTCATAACCTACTCCTTCTCTCTGCGAGGTTCAGCACAGCCAGGAGCTTCCACACAAGCTGCTCTCCCCTGCTTCCCCCAGCACGGAGCAAGCAACCGGCTCTGCTGTGCTAGGAATGCCAGGAAACTGCCCCAGGCTCTGGGAAAGGCCAGGAGCACTCCCGCCTCGGAGCAGGCAGGGAAGCAGACCCAGCCATCTGCATCCCGGCAGGGCTGGCTCCCAAAACTCCCCTCCAGCGGTCCCGGTGCTTACACAACACAGCAACGCACGGCACCGAGCCCAGGGCTTGCACAGAGAGAGACAAACATCCTCCTGTGCCAAAACCCAGCTCTGCTCACCTGCCTCACCACCACCAGCCCTCCTCAGGAACCTCTGAGGAAGGGATGTGCTGCTTGTCCCGCTAGAGGCAGTTTTATCCAGGTTTTATACAGTTACAGCTGATGAAGACCTGTCACAACTCACACAACACTGAATTTGAATCTTCCTGAGCCTGGCTGCAGGCCAGGGCCACACCCCACACACAGAATCAAAGCACCATAGAATGGTTTGTATTGGAAGAGATCTTAAAGCACATCCAGTCCCACCCCCTGCCCTGGGCAGGGACACCTCCCACTATCCCAGGCCTTGGACACTTCCAGGGATGGGGCAGCCACAGCTTCCCTGGGCAACATTTGCAGAGCTGTGCTGAAATCATCCAACAAAGACATATCTGATCATCAGACTGGATGTGCCATAGAGGAGAGTAAAGGCCCAGCAGAGTCCCTTTCATCACCTGGTACTGCACAGCCTTGTGCTGGAGCTGGAGAGACAGGAGAACCCCATTGAGCTTCCCAGAAAAAGCATCTGAGGTGACTCCTGTTACCCAGAGGAGCTGTACAAAGTACAGTGGAACCTGCAGGGAGCTGAGGGACCAGCAGCTCTTTCTACCACCACAGCACAGCATCATCTTACACTGCACCCTGCAATAGCCCAGTCTTGGACAGGGGAAAGGATCCACAGCATCGCCTGTCTTCAGCTCCTGTTGTGCTGATTTGGTCCTGCCAGGCTGAATCAAAGAATAAGTGAGGTTGGAAGGGACTCCAGCGGCTCTCTGGTGTCAGAACAGGGTCCATTTTGGCATTAGATTGGGACCACCTAACCAAGGCTGTCTCATGGGGGTCACAGAAGTGACTTGGAAGAAATGCAGTGAGCTGTGGAGTGGGACCCTAAAGTGGCAAAACCAGTTTGGACCTCGATGTCCTTCCAGAATCATTCAGAGAAGTGACATCATGGTGACACAGAGAAAGGGAGAGGAGCTCTGGACGGCCAGAGAAGTGGCTTGTCCTGGTGTGCTCTACCTGCTTCACTGCCTGGTTGGCTCTGTGCTTCCTCAGGACTCAGACTCCCTCTCAGGCAGCACCAGCCTTCCAGAACACAGAGGTTCTTCCCCCAGAGGGGGGTTGGGCACTGCCCAGGCTCCCCAGGGTTTGGTCACGGCCCCAAGGCTGCCAGAGCTCCAGGAGGGTTTGGACAAGGCTCTGAGGGACAGGGTGGGATTGTTGGGGTGTCTGTGCAGGGCCAGGGGTGGGGCTGGATGATCCTGGGATCCCTTTCAGCTCAGGATATCCTGTAATTCCATGACAGTGAGCACCCACAGACCCTAAAACATGGTGTCAGGGGAGCTCTGCAGGGAGGGGAATGCATCCTGTGGGATGAAGCCTTGCAGACCACATCAGGTATGGACTCCTTCCAGCCCTCGCAGATCTCCAGATCATTTCCAGGCTCTAGCTCTTTAAGCGAGCTCTGAGTTCTGCTGTGCAGAGTTTATGGGCCCTTTTCCCCTCCCTGTGGTTCTGTGCTCTGAGAAACACATGGCCCAGGTGGTTTGGGTTTGATGGAGCTGGGCAAGTGTGCAACAGAAAATGTGCCGAGTCATAAGCACATGTGGCTTCCCTACAAGGAAATTGCAGCCCAAAGGCACTGAGTGCATTCCCCTGTGCTGGCCATGGAGGAGATCCTTTGTTCATGGCCAGGGAATGAAGAACTGCTAACCCTGATAGGACTGAACTCATCTTCTGCACTGTCGTTTTGACTGAAGCCACTTCAGAGTGAGTTTTGGTCCTGTTGAGGCCACAACTCCCACAGCAAGAGGCCAGGATTTCACCTCAGCTCAGCTTGGACCAGCATGTATGAGTGCTTAAATTCAGAATGATCTGCAGAACTGCACAGGAATAGATTAATTTTAACTCATTTTCCCTTTAAGCTGCAATGGAAGAGTAGGAAACACAACAGCAATAACAGTGAGTTGTGGTGATGAACAGAAGCCCGGAGAACCTGTGGCTGCCCCATCCCTGGAAGTGTCCAAGGCCAGGTTGGAGCAACCTGGGATGGTAGAAGATGTCCCTGCCCATGGCAAGGTATGGAAATAAATGATATTTAAGGTCCCCTTCCAAGACAAACCATTCCATGATTCTATGAAAGATGCTGAATAGTCAGACATGGAATAGCCCAAGCATTTCCCAGCCTGGGAGAGTGAAAAGGTAAGACAGCAGCAGCAATAGAGCAGCTGGACAGAGACTCTGCACTTCACACATGCCACTGACATCACTCCCCTAAAGTCAGATGGAGCTAAAATATTTCAGCAGTTTCTCAGTGGAGAATCTTCCAGTCCTTGAATTGGTTGCGGAATTAATTGAAGGCACTCACAGTAACCAAGATGGGAAAACTTGCTTTGCTGGTGTCCCTTTAAACCTCCTTCAGTACTGGGAACGAGTTGGTATCCAGGCAGGTGGTTTTCCACGTTTCGGACTCCCCAGTCACTGCATGAGATCCAGCCTGCCCACAGATTCCCGGGGAATGTTCGTAACTACTCGCCCTGCAAACATTTCCTACCGCACTGGGGTAAAGCAAAGAGCTTTCTGACTTGTGTATCTTCAGCACATCAGAGCTGGAGATGGGACATCAGCCCATCACCAGTGAATTGCTCCTGAAAACTTGACCAATTTGGTCCAAATTCTGTTTTTTTCAAGTTCATTTGTGTTAACTTGAGATCTAGGCAGGACAGGACGTGACAAACACATCCTGCAGTGCTTCTGGCTTAGAACGAACTAATTGCTGGAAACTTGGCAAGAAAAGTGGTTTTTGGAGTTGGGGGTTTCAGATAAGCTTTAGGTTAGTGTTTGCATGGATTCATCACCTGGGTGGGCCTGATGCAACCTGTGCTGAGAGCCCTCCATGGAGCTGCTCCTCCAGGCAGTGGAGCCCACGCTGTCCCTGGACCAGGTGATGATAAGCACAGTCACTCCTTCCCAACAGTCTCTGGGTGGCCTGGAGCCACCGGTGATAACAGAGCCTCTCATGTTACAGGTTTGTGGCCTCTCTGCATGACTTGCAGACACTTCATGTTGAGCAGCAACACCTTCCCCCGGGGCGACACTTCACCCTCGCCACTGCTCCTTCAGTCACGGCTTATCGGGGTCTTCCTCTGCCAAACCAAACAGTTCAGCCCCCTCAACCTTATCTGGGAAAATCATGATTTACAGGAGATGACAGGACCTTTCCCATTCCACCCAGCAAACAGCCGCTCAGGGAATGCAACTGGAGATGCACCAACAAGCGCTGGATGTTTTGGGGATCTAAGGAGGAGAAGGAAAGCAGAGGGTGCTGCCCTGGGGCAACAGCTGGAGCACTCAGCACGTTCCATATATGGAGAAATTTTGTGACACTGGAACAACCTCCCAAGAAACTGGAGGAAGCCTCAGTGATGGAGTCGTTTCAGACTAGCCTGGGCATGGCTGTGGTGGGCAGAGGGAATCTTCCTGTGGCCCACAAAGCACTTCCCCTTCTACCATCCACATCTGGGGAGGACCAGAAGTGAACAAAGACTTCAGAGCTTGTCCTGCTGTCCCCCACCATGCCCTGCATCACACGCTACCACCACGTGAGCTCTGCTAACGAGAACACTAACGAGCAGAACAAGAAACAGATCCCTGGTGGGGCTGAGCAAGGAACAGACCTTTGGTGGGGCTGAGATATCTCCACCAACATGGGTATTGGCAGGGACTGGAACAGGAAGACAAACTCCCCCTGAGGTTTGTATCTGGATGAAAAAAAGTCTCCAAAAATGAGCCTCTGTGTGAAATTCTGACACAGAGGGTACCTGCCCCGGAGCGCAGCTCCACACTTCCCTCTTAGTTGATTCTTCCCCTCTGGAAGATGTTTGCCAAGGTTATTTTATAAACTCTTTTCTATTTATAGCCCTGCTCCTTCAGCTCTAATGAGATAATCTTCTGGCACTTCACCATCACTAATATTTACTTTGATGTTTAAAATAACATGTTGTGGGAGATTGATGTTTTGTAAAAAAAAAACAAACCCAAATCCACCCTTTAAAACATAATCAAAGCAAAGAAATAAATGACCAGTGCAGTGGGGCCAAACTCCTGGGGATGCACGGGGAGTCAATGACATTGCAACTTTCTCAGGGCAGACAGTTTACAATCCTCTGACCACATCGTGCAGCAGGGAGAGAGGCATTGGCAGCTCCTGAAGATGGAGAGAGACAGGGAAAAGAGGGAGCGCGAGATGTGTTTATTCTCAGGAATGAAGGCGGCAAGGAACGGTTCATTCTGCAACAGGGATTAGAGCAGTTGCTTTCTGCAATTGAGAGTTTCACCCAGGGAAGCTCAGCAGAAAACAACCATATTTTAGAGCAGCAAACACGAGATTTGATGGTTTAATGCAATAAAAAAGTGGCGTGGGGCTGGGGGAGGCGAGGGAGGCAGCGCAGGAGAGCAGATGCCTGACTCCTGCTGTCTGCAGACACTTTGAAACACAAGCCTGCGTTTTTATGGAAACTCTGAATGTTGGAGAAGGGTGAACATGGTTTTCATTCTCATAAATGTTTTTCCAGCGTGCAATGCTCTTCGGGCTCATTCCTTCTCCAGGGAGATGGTTCTGATTTCAAAGAACATTCGCCTTCCCTCCTCCCCAGACCACCCCACTCCAACCTCAAAGAGTCTCCTCTGGAAAAATTATTTTGAAGAGTGCTTTACCTTTTCTAGCGTTTTCCCTTCTTTCTTCTCTTTCCTCTTTTAATTCCTTTCGCTTCTTTTTTTTTTTTTTTTTTTTTCTCTTCCTTTTGCCAGCAGCGGCCAAAAGCTTCTCTCTCCCCCTCAGCCCTGCTCGTGTCAGAAAGTTTCCAGGCTGGGGGTTTATGTCGCCTTCCTCAATAACCTTCTTCTGTCAGACCCAGGCAGAGCTGGAGTTCGAGGCTTTGCTAAAAAGTCTCCTTTCAGGAAGTGAGCAGTAATAAGAGAGTGGCTCGGAGGCAGCATGTATA
>VXBA01002737.1:291631-382411 GCA_013399895.1 Serilophus lunatus
AGAAGAAAAAAAAAACCTCTGCTCAGGAATTTTGCCAGGATTATCCAAAAAAAAAAAAAAATCCTCAAACCCACAAGGCTGGAAAAGTCCCGCCCTGACTGCTGACATCAGTGCAGAAGGCAGGTCTTGCCTGAAAGAGTATAAAACTAATCAGCTCAGCCTTTCTGAGAAGGAGCAGGCAGAGACCTCTGGGCAGCCCCAGAGGCTCCTCAGAAGATAAAACATCCCAATGAAAGGATGAAGCAAAGAGGTCACGCTGATAGTGGCAGATAAAACAGGATTTTTTGGTATTTTTTTTCCTCAACAAGGAAGACTTTTCCTATCCTTTGTTTTAAGAGTAGCTTTCAAAATGCATTTAAAAACCCTGTGAGTGTCTGAGGCCTAAAAGGCAGCCATGCTCCACAGAAATGGTAGGTATTGGCTTTAAATTAAAAAAAAAAAAAAGCCCTTAAGAATTCCTTAAAGTTTTAAGAAGTCCCTTCCCTCTCAGGTTACATCATTCTCTCCCTGCTGGCTCTTGTGATGCCGTAATTCTCTTGTTCTGCTGCCACCGTGGAGTGTCCCACAGAGGACAATCCATCTCCAAAGTAAAGAATAAACATTGTAAATAATAAAATACTCCTTGTTTAAAAACAGAGACCTCTCAGGACACATAAAACAATAAGCAACAATATAAGGCAGGAGCTCATTTCCTTCTTCCTTCTGAAGGTATCTTTGGGATTTGAAAGCTGAATTTGTAAGTCTTGGTAGAGAGAGAATTACCTGGCAGTTCTGCAAAAGTTATAAAAATGAGCTTTTCTGAGTTGCCATGTGCTGTCCTGATTTTCCCTGGGAAGAGAGAGGGGCCCTGGGGAAGGACACAGGGAAAGGACAGCAGCACCAGGCAGGGGACCCCCAGCCTGAGCCCTCTCTGGAGAACAGAGTGACCCCAAAACAGCCTCAAGGTGCTTTTTACATGAAGAATTCAGAGAGTGAAAATTTGCCAGGGAAAGAAGTAATGTATATTAAACCAAGCTCCCTGAACATGAGACCCCTGTGGCCAGGAAGGGATTGCAGGGGGTGTGGGACAGGGATGGAGGGTTTGCAGCCCCGTGGAGCGTGGTGTGGATGCCAGGTCTGCAGGACTGTGTGTCCTGCCCTGACCCTCCTGGGTACACACAGTGCCAAATCCACAGGATCCAGCCCTGGGACAGGCCTGGGCAGCCAGGGCTCTTGGCCATGGGCCTGGGTGCCACCCAGGCTGACCCAGGACTAGTCTGGAACCATCAGACCATTAGGTGGGAATGGAGAAGGAAAAAGCCACAAAGGCCTGGCCAGCCCCGTGTCCTGATCGGATGCTGGCCACGAATGCCTCAGCAAAGAGGAAAGCAAGAAGCTGTGGTACTTTTTGTGGTACATCCTCCTCCATCCTCTGCTATCAGTAAACTACATGAAGAGCTGGACCTAAGCCAGGAGCTGTAGCAGCCATAATTCATGCTTCTCCAGAAACTTGTTAAAACCCTTATTTTAAGCCCTCAGAACTCCACTCCTCAGATGGAGCAGCAGTGTCACCTGAGCAGGAGATGCCCAGGAGGGACCTCCTGAGCCTCTGCTGGCCTCCAAGTGCTTTGTGCTGCCTGGTAGGTGTGTTCATCCAAATAGCCCTGAGAAAACAGGGGGAAAACATCCTCCCAGGAGGAGATGATTGGAAGGCACCCAGAAGGATCTTCAAATCCTTGTGGGTCCCTTCTAACTCAGAATATTGTGTGGAATATGGTGGGAGAATATGGTGGGAGACCACGGCCCCCAGCTCCACTCTGACCACTCTCCCTTGCTGGCATTCAGACTGGAAAGGCCTGGCTCTCCACTTGAAAACTGAGTTCAAAGGCACTGGAACTGCTGGGCTGGATTTTTGGCCGGTTCCCTGGCTGGGTGGACAGAGTGGTTTCCTTCCTCCCCAGGCCACGCTGGCCATTGTCTGAGCCCCCAAAGCACATACATAAAAGAGCAACTAAACAAAGTATTTGGGGTTTAATTGAATGGTGCTGCTTCTGGCCAGGGAAAAACTAATTGCTCCAAGCGTGGCCTGGTGCCATCCCAAGGGTGTTCTGCTTGTTGAAAGTTGTCCCAAACACACTCAGTGTGGAGTGGAGAGGGAGTGAGGGGCAGATGCCCATCTTCCCTTCTGCAGTGAGTGACTCTGTGCTGCCTGTCGCTCTCCCTTCTGAGGGAAACTTGTTTTTCCCAGATTTGCAGTGTCTCCACTCCCTCCTGGATGCAAATACAGTGTTAGAGTCTCCTGACAAGCAAGGACACATAATCTGAGTGCTTGGGGCCAAGTCCCCCAGCCCTGTACCCAAACCCAGCCCTGAGGACCCTCATAATTAGACCAGACCAGCTCCAAAACTAGGTCTGACTCCAGTCTTGACCTGTCCCTGAAAGGGTGATGGAGCCACCTCAGAGCTGCTTAAACCAAGGCCTGCAGCACCTGCACAAGAGCCTAAAAAACAGGAAAAGTTAAAAGGACCAGATACTCACAGGAAAGAGGTGGAGGGGGTTTGGATTCTGCCCCCCCCAAAAAAAAGGTTTCACAGGCAACCAACGACCTCCACATTTCATCTCCAACATCAAGCAGCACCAACCAGCTGCACCCTCTTTCTGGGATGAGGACATGAGGATGAATTTCCAGGAGACACTTGAAATCCTCTCTGTCCGGCTCCCCAGCATCCACCCCCAGTGCTGGGATGGAGGGGACCCATCCCGGTGACACTGCACCCTCCTGTGGCTGCACATGGCAGAGGCTGCCCCGGGGCCTCCGGGCTCAGCACCAGGCTGATGGAAACCCCGCCGGGATGATGGACTGAACCCCAGGGAAGCACAAATCCCAACACTTCCAGGCCAACTCGGCGCCGTCGCTTCCCAGCGGTGCTGGCGGATTCCCAAATGCATCCAGGCGGGAACCAGCCTGCACGACACCCAGGCCAGTGCCCATTGTGAGGCTTGAAAAGGCTGCAGACTCTGTCCTGGTTGCTGTTAAAACACACAGGGAACGGTGCTGAGGCCTGATGGGGTAATTTTGTACAAGCATTTTGAACATAAAATGAAATATTTCTGTCTCTCTTGCTATGGCTGAACTGCAGGGTCTGGGCAAAGTTCCCAGCTCTGGCTCTACATCACAGCCTGGCCCCAAGTCCATGTTGGGACAAGCTCTTTGGCCACAGACTAACCCTTTTTATGGCTGTTCAGCACCCAACAGAACAAAGTTCCATTCAGTCCTTGAGCTACTGCTGGAATAAACAAAGTACTCGCCTTTGTTTGTAGCCCAAATCCTGCAGGTTAAGAACCTGTGAGTGAAACGAGCTGTAAACAAATGGGTTTGTTTTTCCACTGGTGCAGAGACATGTAAACTAATTACCCAATATTAAAACTCAGTATAATTAGTCCCAGGTGTGAAACAAAATTGGGTTGGTGTTTCCCAAACTTGTAGCTCCAGCTTGAAGGAGCCACAAGCTTTGAAAGCAGAGCCATCAAAAAGCGATTATCAAGATTATTGTACACAATCCCTAAATTTTGTGGGGATTTTGGGCAAAGGATGGGCAATTGCTGAGGGCACTGCAAGGCTGGGGGTGTTGGGGTGCTGCATTTTCACCAAAGTGACTCATCCTTTCTATCTCAGTATCTTACCTTGTCCTTGGAAAAACGTTTGGTTTGAATTTCTGAGTAAACATCATGAACATTTTCATGTCAAAATTTAAACAAAGGTCTCCTAAGGAGGTATTTGGAAATGTCATACCATGGGGCTGTGTAATGCTCAAGGACGCCTTGTATTTGCATATCTAACATTATTAACAAATTCTTTTATTATGATCAATCTTGAACATCAGAAAACTCAGCCTGCTGGGATCAGGGTCCTGATCCCAATTTCTTCTACAGTACTGAGTTTTCTGCTTGCAGCAGTGAGATACTTTGGGATTCCCCATTCATCTCCTTGGGGCTCACCTTTGCATTCAGCAGAAATTAGTCCAGGCCAGGCTGGACGGGGTGTCCTGGAGTGTCCTGGTCTAGTGGAAGGTCTCCCTGCCCGTGGCCGAGGGAGGGAACAAGATGGTCTTTAAGGTTCTTTTCCAACCCAAATCATTCCATGTGATAAAACATGGACACTTTTCTCTTCTGGAAAGACAGACATTTCTCTGAGGAGCAGCTGAAAGCCCTGTAAAATACAAACACCCTTTGGTGGAACTGGTGCTGGATGGTCCCCAACCCAGCTGTGAGTGTTATGGCCACTTTGGCACTACCAAGAACTAGTCAGAAAGCAGGGCATGAAAAACAGGCTATGAGAGGATTGTTGGGTTCCTGAGCCTCACCCTGGTCTATAACAAACCTCAGTTCCAGATCAGCCCTTCACAGAGGGCCTTTCTCAGTAGCCTCTAGCCTAGATGTGGAAAATATGAGGAAATTAAACTTTCCTTACTCCTTTGTGACTTCTAAGGGACACAGCCTGGCATGACAACTATTCTACAGCTCCCTGGCAGGAGGGTGTAGCCAGGTGGGGGTCGGTTCTTCTCCCAGGCAAAAAGTGACAGGATGAGAGGACACAGTCTCAAAGTGCAGCAGGGGAAGTTTAGGTTGGGCATCAGGAAGAAATTCTTGACAGAAAGGGTGACCAGACATTGGAAGAGGCTGCCCAGGGAGGTTTGGAGTGCACCTCCCTGGAGTTGTCCAAGGCATGACTGGAAGTGGCTCTCAGTGCTCTGGGCTGGGGGACGAGGTGGGGATCAGGCACGGGTTGGACATGATGATCTCAGCGATCTCTTCCAACCTTAATGATTCTGTAATTCTGTGGCAGAGATACTCATGCAAAGAGATTCACTTCCCCACAAACATCTGTTCAATGAACGAGAAGGGAAATTTGCTCTCCAGGCAACATCTTCCCCCCCTCGTTATTTGTTTAAACGACAAGAGCCCTTCACCACCTCCTTCTGATGTGTTTTCTTCCATAGCAACCCCATGCCCTGGCACCAAGAAGATCTCAGAGCTCTTTCACTACTCAGATCTACACAGCTTTTATTTTCTTTTTTTTCCTTTCCTGTGCAACAAGGAAATAGGTTGTGTTTCAAAGAAACCAGCAAACAGTGGTTAGTGAATGGCAGAACGCTACTGGATAGTGTGGCCCTCTTGTTTTCCACACATTTCTCACTCAGTGAAGGATATTTTCCCTCTTTGTTCCTCTCCTCCTTCAAAACTGCTGTAAGGAAGCCCCCAAAGCTGTTGGGCTCAGCTGCAGAACAGGTAAGAAGCACTTTTTTTGTGCCGTCGGTGCCTTCGGTCGCGGTTGCACGTCATGGCTGCTTTGTTCCTGGTCTTGTATCTCTCTGCAAGGGGGGGTTGGAGGGGAGAAGCTTTGAAATCTTGGTGTCAACAGGCCCAGTAATTCATTCTGTGACCACTCTCTGACCATCACTCTGCTGGTTCAAGGTTGGGTCTAAGTTAGGGAACATGACATTCTTTTTGATGTGCGTGAGGGGAGGTTTAGACAGGTCAGAAGATGCTGAAATGATGGTTTGTAGCTCATTAGTTATGGCCAACCATTCTCTTCCCTTTACCCCTGGACATGACATCAAAACTTTTCTCCTCTGGAAGTTTCTCTTTAAACTGCCTGTGAGTGGGAAAAGTCAGGATACCTGGCACCTGCTGAATAATGATCTGAATACTCACGAAGGACTTCAGAGATTTGCTGCTGGCCAATATAACAGCAAATACACTCAAAAACAGAGGCCTCTGGCAAGCTCACATTTATTTTCTTGGATTTCTTTGCATCTCCTCTGTTCCTGCTCTGTACTTTTCAGTGAAGACTGGGAGAGGTCCAAGTCCCATCATTCCAAACACAGCCTGTGGTGTTATGGAATAAACTAGAGCAAAGGAAAGTTGAGTTTAAACCTCCGAAAACATTTCCTAATGGACAGATCTATTAGGATGTGGAACAAACACCACGCAGACACAAGGGAAACCCATCACATAGGGAAGAACTGGAGAGGAGACAGGAGAAGGGATCAGGCGGAAGGTTCCTCACTGGCAGGGGATGAACAAACTGATCTACAAGACTGTGCCTTCTCATGTATTTATGCTTCTTGTACTTTCAATCTTTCATCATCCTTTTTCCTCTTGAGACGAGTGACCCAAGTCTCTGAAAATCTTGCTGGTGCTCCTGGGAATAGGATTTTCTAAAGAAACATGGATGATGCCACAGCAGTATTTAGAATCCACAGATACGTGCATAAATTTCAAAGTTAATTTCCATTAAGATCTTACCCAGAAACAGGGTTTCCTGGGAACTCTCAGATATCTAGGATGATGCCACAGTCTCTGTACTGCCCTGTAAAGCAACAGGCTCCACAAGAAGCAGAAAACCTTGGAATTTTCAAGGTCCAGACATGATCTAATCTCACTCAGTTGAAGCAGCAAGTCTGAAAGGACAGTTGTGTCAGTTAAGCCAGGCTTTCACTCACACAAACCCCAAGCAGGTGGGACTGGCAGCACAAAAGCAGAGATACCAAAGGCAGGGGAAGCCAATGAGAGGATTTTTTTCACCTCTAACGAAGTGTGGGTTTGAGTTGAGTGACATGGCTGGGAACAGAGAGGTGCATGAAGCAGCTGCTTGTAGGGCAATGCAGAAAATTCATCCTGAGGACTGGAAATGCACACAAGTACAGATAGATGTTACCAAGTCAGTTAGAACCCTACACACTTTGATTGGCACTTGTTTTCTCAGGAGCCTCTGCTGACTCTACCGTAGTGTTGGGTGGGTTACATCAGACACACGGGTTAGGAATTAATATCTTAGAAACACAGAAGGATTTGGGATGGGAGGGTCCTTAAAGCTCATCCAGTCCCACCCCCTGCCATGGACAGGGACACCTCCCACTGTCCCAGGTGGCTCCAACCTGGCCTTGGATACTTCCAGGGATGGGGCAGCCACAGCTTCTCTGGGAAACCTTTTCCAGGGCCTCCCCACCCTGCCAGGGAACAATTTCTTCCTAATATCTAACCTAAACTCATTCTCCTTCGTCTTAAGGCCATTGTCCCTTGTCCTGGCACTCCAAAGTCCAAAGTCCCTCTCCAGCTCTCTTGCAGCCCCTTTAGTCACTGGAAGGGGCTCTCAGGCCTTCTCTTCTCCAGGTTGAACATCCCCAAAGTATAATGCTTCAATTATACTCAATACAGGCTCAAAGTATAATACTTGTTTAGTCCTTTTCTCACTAGTGCAGCAATATGCATTTTTAAACACAGTTTTGGTCAGTGAGCGTGCTTATTTAATCTTGTAATAAGCCAGGAAAGCAGGGAATGGGCACAGCAGAGACTGAGGCAAAGCTGGAGAAAGCCTTGAATATGAGACATATCAGGAGCCACAGAGACCATGGGCCGCTTCTGCAAACTCCATACAGAGACAGCAAACAGTTACAGCCTCACTAAGGGAGGTAGTAAGGATAAAGCATGAACTTGTCTTAAATAACTCCATTTCCTTACATCCTGCTCAAATAATGGGAGCAAAACCCCTTGGCTGTTATAGTTTAAAAAGAAAAAACAGTCCTGGGCAGATCCAGCCCATTATTTCTGTCTGCCTTGGTTTTACATTTGGAAAACAGAGATCACAAGCTGCCCGTAAGTGGAGCATTTCAACACCCAGAGCAGACCTTTCACATGGGAAATGTGAACACAAACTTCCACTGCCACTCACGAGTCACACACTTGCCCCAACACACACTGGTCACATGCAGACACATCCACACCCCTCAGAGCTGAGAAGATTTCGCAAGAACAGAGCTGAACCCTAAGACTCTGACTTCACCAGCCTCCAGTTGTATTAATTTTCCTCTTCAGAATTTCCTCTTCAGGAATTTCCTATGACCACCCTGTAATCCCGAGCAGCCTGAGTTTATGTTTAAGGCTTGTGACACGGATCAGTAAAGGGAAAATCTCACTCTGCTTTGAAATAGTGTTCAAAGCAGTCCTGAACAGCAGCAACTCTGCTGAAGCCCTTTCAAGACCATCACTAACCAGCAGGACAGTATTTTACAAGTGTGATTTTTTTGGACCCTTAGCTAGATCTTGCAGGATTCCTCTCTTTGTTGCAGACTAGATTTCAACCTTAGATTCATCTTTAGTCTTTTCAAACTCCAAACAGAATATCTGATGCTCAATAAACTTCACTGTCAGGTCACAGATGGATGTTGGGCTCTGAGCTTTCTACTTTATTTGCCCAATTTCTGACCTTAAATCCGGGAGCTGCCGGGTCTGCCGGTGCAGTGCCCTCAGCTCCATCAGTTCCCACTGGACTGATGGATGGGCTGTTCTGGCCTCTTTCTACACAGCTTGGAAGGTATTTCTCGGGATCTTAAACACGTCCTTGGCAATACAGGAGTCACCTCCTGCTTCCCTGTGAGTAGCAAGTTCCAAAGGGCAAATGTAGGGACCTCAAATTCCAAACCCAACAGAACGTTTCTTGCAGACTCTGGTGAAACAGGACCTCAAACTGACCATTGAAGGGAACAGGGTGGGTTAATCACCATCATCTCCCAGTTCATCCAAGGCCTACTTTGATAAGCCAGAGGACTGAAGCCTCTTTTGTCACTCTGTAAGAGCCTTTGGCTTCCAACAGGCTCCGGGTGCCGCTCAGCTGGTGACAGAATTATTTGACAGGGCCAGGTACACAAAAGCCTCACAGGATGAAGTTGAAACTTTATGCAAGACCTGTCACTTGTATCTCAAGAGATATATCCAGGTCGTTTTATTCCGAATGATCTGAAAAGTACCTCGGAAAGCAATCACTTCACCTCCCAAGTGCCTCTGAGGGGACGGCACAAGACACAATGGTTGAGTTAATTACTCGAACAGATTTAGAGGTCTGGCAAAAGAAATGGAGCAAGAGGCTGCAGACCTCTGAAATCCAATCCTCTGAAAATCCAATGGGATTTTAAAACAGCACAAAAACTTCAGTTCTGAGGCTCACTGGCCATGATAAAGCAGATAGAAAGATGGCAAAGTGACCTTTCAAGGGCCATCATAGATCAGCTAGAGATGAAATTTGCTTACAGGGATGGTCAGCACAATGTGAAATCAAGTGTGTTACCAAGGAGGACTCCAGCCCAGGGCATTACTGGGACATGACCTCCTCTGCCTCTCACATCCTCACCTGCAGGAGAGGGACAATCCCTCAGCTGTCTGAAAATAAAGAGGAATTGAGATGTGGCACATGGGTGCAGAGCACCATTAGCACACCTTCATGGAGCAAAGCTCTTCTCACCATGGACAAAACCTCAGGTAAAGCCTTTGAAGGGACAGTGAATGGTCCTGGCTTTTAGGAGAATCACCCACCAGGTCTTCCAGGTGAGGTCACTGAGGCACAGCAAGGTTACAAAGCAGGCAAGAGCAATTTTAAAACTTTCCTGGACACATTACCTGAGGGAATGATGTGAGGCTGAGTCAGGGGAGGGCTAGGCTGGATATTAGAGAAAGGTTCTTCCCCCAGAGGGGGGTTGGGCACTGCCCAGGCTCCCCAGGGTTTGGTCACGGCCCCAAGGCTGCCAGAGCTCCAGGAGGGTTTGGACAACGCTCTGAGGGACAGGGTGGGATTGTTGGGGTGTCTGTGCAGGGCCAGGGGTGGGACTGGATGGTCCTTGTGGGTCCCTTCAAACTCAGGGTATTCTGTGATACTGAGAAAATCCTCTGTTGCAAGAGTTAAAAGCCACAAGCAGAACATTGAGCCTTCCAGTTCATCCACCAGGAGCATTGGCAAGGGGATGGACACGCTGGATTCTTCCCAGGGCTACTGGAAGGGTCTGGGTTGGGCAGCACTGGAATGAGCTGCAAAACAGCAAAGCAGAAATGGCTGAGCAGCCAAAAACCCAAGCTGCTGTTTCTGGGGTTATTCTAGCAACTAACCAGGAGTACTCCAACACCTGCAAAATGTCAGTGAAAATAGCCTCAGACCTTATTTTATAATGATTTGACCCAAACCAGTCACTCTCCCCAAGCACTTAGATTTGTCTGTCAACAATTAACTGGCCAGAAAAGCTGATGGCAGTGACAAAGCTGGAAGAGACACCAGACCCAGCATCAATCAGTCATTGACTCAAATCCCGAGCTCAGATCTCATGGAAAGTCCTTCTGTCTCTGAGATGCCCAAAACAACCACATTTTGCCCAGGTTCTCTCTCATTTTGGCCAAAAAAACCCCATAGGGGACTGAAGCCAGCTGTCTATTTTAAATCCTTCAAGTCTTTAAAAAAACTCAACCCCCCCAAACCCCCAACTTACTTGTGATTCTGAAAAGGTTCTTAATAACCCCTCGGCAGAAACCTATTGAGTATCAAAGTTATGATAAATTGGGCCAGTGAAGAACAAATTATTCATTTTTTTGGCTCTCCTACTCCTTCATGTCTCTTCTCCATCTCCCTAAAAAACTCCCAATGTTGGTCTCTGAACAGATCACAGTGAAATCTGTTGTTGAGATCTGCAGGGCAGGTGGAAAATGATGTTTTTCTGAGCGAAAATCATGACCCTTTTCCCGTCAGATGTTTGCGCAGATCCTGGAGATTACTTGTGAAGACCTACTCTTATGGTCTGCCCCTCAATTTTTATCTGAGACTTTAATCTTTCATGCACAGAGCTCAGAAGCAGAGGTGGGAGCACCCAACATCAATAATATATCACCACAAGAGCCTTGATTTATTAATACAGCCCCAGGGAGGAGTGTGAGACTGTGCATGTCTCTGCAAACCTGTGGAAGATGTGTCCTCCCAAATTCTATATCTAATGTCCAAGGCCCTGAAGGACAGAGGGGGATCAAAGAGGGTCCTGCCAGAGCCAAATTGTGCAGACTCAGCACAGACATTGGTGCTGTGGCTGAGCTGGGAAAGAATCCAGCAAAACCTGTTCCAAGGAACATCGTCTTGAAGGAGAAAGAGACAACAGCCATGAGAAAAGCCCCACAGCAAAACATGGCAGAGGAACCAAATTTTCAGGGGTGTTCAGCACTGTCTGCAACTCTCCAAAATTATGTTACAAGGGTTAAAAAGCACCAGCCACTTCTGGGAACTCAGCTGGGCCCAAGCAGGGCAGGACATGCCCTGCACAGTTCCAGTGCTCTGGATTTCCTGGAACTTGGACAGATTTCTACCTTGCCTATGCTGAATGCGTTGAAGAAAAACCTATTTGCAACTGATTGTTGCTGCTGTTGAGGGAAATAACAACCCTGCCACCAGTGTCCCAACACTGCTAGGCAGGTCAGCAGTGCCTGGAACATTCACCAAGTCTGGATGCAACACAGGAGCCCAGAGGGATGCACAGGATGATGCCCCATTCCTTGGACCACAGTGTTCACCTGGAGGATTTGTGTCAGTGAGTTATTGGTGTCCATGGCTGACAATGGGGGGCTGCAGGAGGGGGAAGCAAAGGGACCAGAAGGTTTTCAGTGAGGCCTCATTAACCCTCTGCTACTCCTTTTAGTGTCTTGCATCCAAGACAGACATGAGGAGGGATGTTCAGCTGAAAGGTCACCTCGAAGTTGTTTTTTCTTGGTGGAAAAGTTAAGGGAGATGCTGTGTTTTGCCTGTGTAAGAACAGTCTGAGCATGGATAGACACTGATTAATGCAGCCTCCCCTTGACAGCGCAGGAAGGACAAACACTGAGAACTTACCAGACCATGGAGAATGAGCTATTTTTTCACCTCAGTCATGATCACTGAGCCACATTATAAAAAAGCGCCAGACAATATTTACTGCTGTGCATGTAACCCCAGTCTGTGAGCAAGTGAAGGGCTTTGTTCTCACTGCAGTAAAAGACCACCAAAAATGTCAACAGCAACAGCAAAATCCTTCTGCATTCAGCGTTTCTCAGTTTTCCACAAAACACTGACTGAACTGGAAATTACATTGGCCCCAGAAAGAAACTGAAAGTAGGATTTTCCCTAACGGAACACAGGATTGCAGAAATTAGATATGGGAAAGTCCTATGAGCTCATCCCAGGTTCTTCCTGCCTGTTCTTTACAGGACATCTTCTGATCCCAGTGCTAAGTGAGTGGCAATGGGACTTCCTCTCTCTCCCCTCTTCCACATCCTGATGATCCTTCTTGTCTGGAAATATTTTGTGATAGCCAGACTTACTTTCCACTGATTAATATCTTCTGCTTTATCCCCATATCATCTTATCAGCACATCCAAATTAGTTTTTCCTTTCTGAAAGATACTTGTGCTCCTTAGATAATTCTACTTTGCTCTCAAATTTTCCTCCATCACTCTTGGTCGACAATTAATATGTGAACTCCACCTCAAGAGCTGCATTAATCAGCCCAATCAGACCCTTCATCTTTCACTGCTCTCTCCTGAACTTACCATGATTCCAACACTTTTAGGATCAAATCACCTGCAGAGATAAGTAATTTCAGTAGTACCAAGGTGCTGGGATCATGTCTGCCACTGGTACTGAGCCACAGGGGTGGTATTTATTTTATTATTAATTTTTAAACTGCAGGAACTATTTTGGTCTGTTCTGTGTAGAGGAAACTCATCTTGGTGTGTTTAAGAAGCAATGAGTGCACCCAGTACTCTGCCAGCAGTTTCTACCCTCTCTATTTACAGCCATATTCTCATTATAAAGGGCAGTGCTACATCTGCAGCACTGGTGGTGAGCACTAGATGCCCAACATGGTCCTTTTATCTGTTGGAATCCCCTTCATCCCTCAGCTGGGCTTTTAAAGCCAGGTTGAGCAACCCCATGACTCAGGACCATCAGAGCCCATGGCACTTGCTGCAAGCACAAAGAAGTTGTTTTGGTGTCTCAGCCAACCTTGGAGATGGTTATGTATAATCTGCCTAAATCCCCTCCAGCAGTGCCAGGGAAGGTTGTCTCTCTGTTTTGGTTATTCCTGTGCTAGCACTTGGAGCACAGGAGCTGCCATAGCCCAAATTATAAGGAGATTGAGCCATTAGAGAATGTCCAAGAAGGGACAAGAAGGTGGGCAAGGGCCATAAGGGGAAGCGTGTGAGGAGCAGCTGAGGGCACTTGGTGTGTTCAGCTGGAGAAGAGGAGACTGGGGGGAGACCTCACTGCAGGAATAACTTGCTGGGGAGGGGCAGAGGAGGGACAGGGACTGAGCTCTGCTCTGTGGGGACCAGGGCCAGGAGCCCAGGGAATGGGCTGGAGTTGTGTCAGGGCAGGGTCAGGTTGGATCTCAGGAAAAGATTCTTCTTCCTCCCCAGGGTTTGTCACGGCCCCAAGGCTGCCAGAGCTCCAGGAGGGTTTGGACAAGGCTCTGAGGGACAGGGTGGGATTGTTGGGGTGTCTGTGCAGGGACAGGAGTTGGACTGACGATCCTTGTGGTTCCCTTCCAACTTGGTGTATTTTGTGACCAAGCCCAGTACTGGCTTGAATGGGAACTGCCTGTTGGGTTTGGAATAGATAATTGGAAGAAATCTTTTCTGGTGAGGGTGATGAGGCCCTGGCACAGGATTCCCAGAGAAGCTGTGGCTGCCCCATTCCTGAAGTGTCCAAGGCCAGGCTGGACAGGGCTTGGAGCAACCTGGGATAGTGGAAGGTTTCCCTGCCCATGGCAGGGGGTGGAGCAAGATGAGCTTTAAGGTCCCTTCCAACCCAAACCATTCTGTGGATCTGTGATTCCCTTTTCCAATCCTCATTCTTTCCAGGAGGGCCTTGCAGAGCTGTGGGGGTAGCTTTGGAGGGAGACTATAAACCAGAATAAATGTATAAAGTGCTACATTTACATAGAGAGATTACCCAGACTGAGACTGTATAAAAAATATGTCTTGTAGAGACAGAGGAGAAGGCAGGTAGTTTTGGACAGAACAATTCACAATCTTACAGCACCCACCATATGAAACCAGAAGGTAGCCTGTGCTCAGTAGGGAGGTGTTACTTAGGGAAACACAGTGACCATTTCCTCTTTAAATTAAGGCAGAATAATTCAAGGACGGAAACCCAACCATGGTGCTAAACTTCAAGCTCAGCTATTACCTCTATTTTTAAACAGCAAAAACAAAGCCTAAATGCAGCTGTTAATGTAACAAAACCACTGTCACTTTGTGGTTGGAAATAGAGTTCTCAGCCCCTTCAGCACCTGGAGCAGGGAGCAGGGCAGAGGCAAGAAGAGGATGTTGCTCAGAGCAGCATCAAACTTGCTCAGTGTGTTTGGTCCTTCCAGAGAAGGTGCTTGCCCAGCACCAGCAGGGACCCAAAGCTGTGCATAATAAACTCATTTCCAGTAAGATGTGTCACAGTGCCCTCAGAGCCCTCTGTGTCACCTTCCCTCCACCCTGCTGGGGGCTGTGGTACTTATGGTAGTGATCAGGGAAGCAGCACATTGAGTAGCCAAGGAATGGACTCAAGCCATGAGCTCATAATCAGTCCCTCAGGTAAATATCTTATTTAATTTTCCTGCAGTTTGTCTCTCCCCAAATGCTCTGCACTGGCAGAAGTGTTCACAGCACCAAGGCTGACAGAGCTCAGGAAATGTTTGGATGATCCTCTCAGGCCCATGGGGTGATTCCTGGGGATGGACCTGTGCAGGGCCGAGGGTTGGACCGGATGATCCCTGGGGGTCCCTTCCAACCCACCACGTTCTGCGATTCCATGAGTCAATCTCCAGGCCTTTGATATTGTGTGCAAGTTGTTATTTCAGACCCTCACAAGGTGGTGCAGGGAGAGCAGGTAGAAGCAAGCAAAAAACCAGGGCCCTTCTCTAAGTTATGCACAAGCTACGGCAGTTTTTGGTCGTTGGCTCCATGAAACCATCTGCTGAATCCCAAACTCCAGCCACGGAGTACTGACCCCTCTCTGGTTCCTCGTCAACACCTCGGTGGCAGGGACAAGCTCTGTGCTCACTCACCCCCAGGACAAACCTCCTGACATCACTTGTTTAGGGCCATGGCTGAGTCACCAGAGCACAAGAGCCCTCGGGGATGTCAGACAGGAAACCGTGTGTGGTGTTTAACTCTGAACCTCATTAAGAGCAGTTCAGGATCAATGGGTCTGGAGCCAGGAGTGTTTTCCGTGGCTCTACAAAGGATCAGCAGGGTGTTTCCACAGCCTTCCAGATTCAATCCACATCCAACAGAGGAGCACAGGGTGTCTCAGGAGGGCACAGCAACTTTGCCTTACACAGCAGCCCAGCACCCATCTATTCCAGAGCTGCCCTGAGAGGGAAACTGCTCATCAGGGTCATTTGGCTTGTGAGAAGCTGCTACTACAGACCACTTTCCAAGAAATAACCACACAAGGAAAACAAGCCCCCCAAAGGATCTGAAGCTCAGGCCTTTATGACTGCACCAAACAGGCATGTCATCAGTTCTCCATGCTCTGCTGCACCACTTCTCTGGGAAGGATGAGACCCTTGCCCGCCCAGGGGGAGGTTTGGAGTGGCCAAGTCACAGCAGAGCAGCGAGAAGGGAGGATCTGAGAGCTGCAGGATGGGAGCAGAGGTGGCACATGGCAACTTCTGAGCCTCTGGGCACAGATAGGGGTGTCAGGCTGTGCAGGACCCCTCAAACACGGACTGCAGGAAAGAGCACTGGCTGGTGGCAGTAAATGTTTTAGTAGAGGGGACCCAAGGCAGCCTGTCTAGCTCAGATCCTGGGTGGAAAGTGGCACAGAAAAGCTGTCAGCCATTACCCTGCCACTGGCTCAGCACTGGCTGATTCCAGCACACAGAATCACAGAACCAGTGAGGTTGGGAAAGGCCTTTAAGATCATCCAGTCCAACTGTATACCTAACACTGTGAAACCCACCACTAACCTCATGTCCCCAAGTGGCACATCTACATGTCTTTTTAAATTCTTCCAGAGATGGTGACTCCACCACTGCCTGGAACTCTCTAATATTTTGTCTAAACATCCTCTGGCACAACTTGAGGCTGTTTCCTTTTGTCCCATCATTTGTTCCCTGGGAGCAGAGCCCAACTTCCACCTGGCTCCACGCTCCTGTCAGGGAGCCATGGAGTGTGAGCCTCCTTTTCTCAGACCAAGGCCACAAGTATTGAACAGAACCATCTCCTCTATTTTTTCTCCAGTAGCACTGGTGGGGTGGCATGAGGACCGTGGACAAGGATTTAGAAGGGAGAAGAGGGAGACTGCTCCATGGTGACAGCTTTTCTCTGGATCTGCTACAGCCCTGTCACTGTTAGGAGCCTTCAGACATCAAAGCAGCACCAGAACCCTCTGTGGACCTTGCAAGTGTTGCTGTGGAATTTAAAATTTCTTCTTCCAAAAAGGGCTGTGGGCTGTCCCTGGGGCCAAATGGCTCCAGTGTTTCACTTCATGTGGGAGGAGAACATCAGGAGGAACTTCTCCATGGAAAGGGTTGTCAGGCATTGGAAGGGGCCACTCAGGGAGGTGGTGGAGCCCCCATCCCTAGAGGTGTCCGAGGAAGGACTGGACGTGGCCCTCAGTGCTCTGGGTGGGGATGGGGCACAGCTTGGACTTGATGAACCTGGAGGGCTTTTCCAACCTTGGTGATTCCATATGGAGCATTTCTGCCCTGGGCTCCACAGTCAGTGTTGAGGCACTGTGGACTCACCTGCTCCATTCAGGGCCAAGAGCAGACAAAGTCCCTGATGGAAACCAGGCAGGTTTTCCTGTGGTGTTTCTGTGAACGCAATCACTTCAGGCAGGTCTGAGTCAGTGCTACTCCCTGAGAAGTAGAAAAGATGATTATCTTCACATTGCAAGAGAAGGCACCCTGTTTATGAGCATGAACATAAACGGGCTCACACTTTCAGAAGCTCCCACTCACACGTAGCTCAAGAGCTAATAAATGGTTGAGTAGCTGAGGTTTTAATGAGCAGCCAGCAGGGAGGTCAGACAAGCAGTTCTGGCCAGGAATGGGAGTGCTCATGAGGAAATCTTGGGAAGAGCTGCCATGGAGTGCATAAATAAAAATGAAACATTCACCAGGAACAATTAGAAGAATGCAGTCAGGTCAATTCCAAATTAAGTTTTTCAGGTTTGTCTTTGAACTAAGAAGTATTTAATGTAGAATCAAAGTTATTTTAAAGCTTTCTGTTATGTAAAATTAAAATAACAAAACCCAACAAACCAGCCTGAGCTCCAGGAGTCAGCTCCTCAGTTCATCCTCCTGCACAGTGCCAGCCCCTCCTGGGATGAATGGCTTGGAAAGGCAAATTGTACACTGCAGGTATTTTTCAGCCCTTCTATTCTTCCAACATAAATCTAGTTCTCAGGTCAAATCAGGAACAACAGAATGGAATCCAGGGAAGGGATGGGGGACAGCCAGAAGGTCCCTGTACATGCAAGTACAAGAGGGAAGCTGCTGCTGGAAGCTCACTCTTGCTTTCTGCCATCCCTCTGCACCTCACACCCAGCTCCCACCTCTAAGTCCTCCTCACACTTTCTCTGTGCCAAATCTCTGCTCAGCAGGCTCAGCCCTCCATCCAGACACTCCTCCCTGGGGACCAGCAGAGCTCCTGGAGGGCTCTGGAAACAGGAGGGTTGGGATAATCTTGGGAACAAACTGGTACCCAGGGCTCTACTAAAGCGCTGGGTAGAAGAGGCTGTAAACATTTATAGGGAAGGCACCACAAAAAGCTTCTTTTCTTCTATGGGATGGCCACACAGGCCAGACAAGAGGAGGAGAAAAGGAGACTCCACAAACCAGAGGAGCTCATGACAGAGCTGCTGTCCCACACCCACCCAGCTGCCTTCCCTGAGGGGCAGTAAAAGAGACCCCCCAGAGCAGTTCAGAGCCCCCATCACAGGCTGACCTCACCTCTCAGCAATGCCACAGGCACTTTCGGCTGCTTCACCCCACCTTCTCCAATTAAACACCATTTTAGGGAATTGTTAAAAACACCCTGCCCCACATTGCCAACACAAGCTTCAACAGCAGCTCCCACCACCACCTCCAAAGCACCCCCCTCTCGCTGGTTCCCCATCACATGGATCTCATCCTCCAGCCCTCCCTGCTGCCACTGGTCTCCCCTGGACAGGTCCCTCCTCTACCCCAGGCTGACCCAACCACCTTAAAGGCACAGCCCAGCCAGTCAGGGTTGTGCTATAGGGGCTTATTTGTGGTGTAAGGGATTATTTGTGTTATATAGGGTTATTTGTGTTATAGGGAATTATTTGTGGCATATGGGGTTATTTCCCTTATATAGGGCTATTTCTGGTATAAGGGATTAGTTGTGATATAAGGGATTATTTGTGTTGTATGAGGTTATTTGTGTTATAGGGGATTATTTGTGTTATTTCTCTTATAAGGGGCTATTTCTGATATATGGGATTATTTGTGGTATGTGGGGTTATTCCTGCCAGGACAATGAGATGGAAAATCTGGTCCTAACAGGATGCTGGAGTTTGCCAGGGCTGCCTCCAGTTTCACCAGTGCTCTTGGGAACTGGCTCTGGATTCACACGAAGTGGTTCTGCTGTTCTGAGAAATCATAAAATCAAACCAGTTCCTGTTGGTTCTTGTCTGATCTAAGCAAATAAGTGGCCAGCTAAATATAGACCTGATTGAGTGACATCTCCTGCCTGGCTTTCCTGTGTGTCATGGGGCACAGACCTGACTGCTCTTTATGTGGGTGTTGGATTTTTTTCAGGGCATCTTCACATCATGACACCTAACTTGCAAACATGGCCATTATCTCTGGAGCCCTGGGTTCCAACCCTGCACCCTGAGGGCTCTGTCCAACCTGGGGAGAGCACCCAAAACCAGCAGGAACACCCAGCTGCAGCCCAAAGGACAGAGATTAGGCAGGTGATGGAAAATTCAAGGTGCTGTTAGTTGACATTAATAACTGTGGAGAGTCCCTTGTGCATCTTCTTCTGGGAACTGGTTTGTTACATTCATAAAATCAGCTCATGAAATTAGTTCTAATTTTTGTCTGTATTTTACAGTGTGGGAAAAGGAAGTTGTAAGAGGTTTGTGCAGGTTTGTTCAGGTTGTTCAGGGATGCTCAGGCCAACACAGAGGCAGTGGCAAGGACCAGGGCTGCAGTTTGGAAGAGGAGCTTGGCTCTGCCCAGCAGAGCCTGGGCTGGTGTGTGGGCAATAGAAAAAGCCAGGATGGTTGGACAAACTTTTTAAAGCTAACAGGGGCTATACATCATAAAGTTCAAAATTTCTTTCAGACTTCAGGAGGTGACTTTCCCTCATGTCTGGGCATTTAGATGGTTTTTCTAATAAGAGTAATTTTCTACCAGAGTTCACCTGTGGCAGCAAGGCTTGGACGAGATGGCTGGCACAGCTTGAACCCACTCCTGGGTTCACTCTCATATCTCTGTGAGGGTTTCTTCAAGCACAGATCTGTGTTTGGAGAGAAAACGCAGCCTGTTTGTAACAGAGCATCCTGTGTAGGCAGCTGGAAATTTTGTGAGAGCTCAGATGTCAACAATGGCTTCTGCCATCTCATTTTCACCTGTCTGAACAACTTGTTTGCTATGATTTTCAGATCCTGGACTTTCCAGGAAAGAGAATCAGGCATGTTTGGGTGCAGCATCCTTGTACCTCATCACTGTTTAGCCTAGGCAGGCAGTGGAAATTAGCAGCACCTAAGAAAGCCATCAGCCTTCCACTGCCCACTCAGCATTTCCTCTTCCTTGGCTCATGAACGTGACTCATGAGCTGATTACAGTTAAAAACAAGAGCTGGAACCCTCACTCTCACATCCTGCAGTCCACCTTCCTGGGACCTGCCCTCGCCTGAGACCAGCCTGAGGTTGGCAAAACCTGGCCATCTAGGGGACTTAAGTTTTGGAACCTGTGTCTGGGGTGCTTTGATGTCTGGAGGTATCACTGGATTAGGATGGTATTTTTTGGTTCCAAGCACTGGCTCCAGTTTGTATTTGAGCCACAGGGTGTTTTCCTTTGCCTCTGTCCCAGACTGGCAGATCTGCCAGGACCCCACTCTGCTCCATTTGATGGATTTGGTGAAAGGGGCTGGTTCGTGCTGTGCCTGCCATGGTTTCACTGGTCCCTCACCCAGGCTGCAAATGCCACTGAGGCTTCCTGTTGTGGTTTCCTGCCTCTGTTGTGACACCTCCTCAGTGGAGCCTGCTCTCCCTTCCTGTTCTCATCAAGGCCATTTCAGGGCTTAATGAAGACAACGAACAAATAGGTACAGAAGGGCCTGGTTGGTATAAATCCAGCTCCTCATGGGTCTTTGCTGCCGTGAGCTGAGCAGAGCAGGGTAGTCACAACAGAATGGTTCCTCCTCAGCAGTTCCCTCCTGACCCCTTGTCTACCCCTCTCCCATTCTACCTTGTTTCCAGCCAACCCCTTTCCAGTTCCAGTGATCCCAGAGGCTGGCAGGAGGCAGATAACCCAGGGATGAAGAAAGCTGGGTAAGCCAGAGCAGGGCTGACCAGCCCAGGCACAGCTCCAGCCACTGCTTGAGAGCTGAGGCCACAGCACTGGGCTCAATCCATTGAATAGTGCTTCTCCCATCATGTTCAGTTAAATTGAGAAGCACCAAGGACCCTGAGATGAGCTCAGCTGGTCGCAGCATGGTGCTGATAACACCAAGGGTGTGGGTTGGATCCCCATATGGACCATTCACTGGAGAGTTGGACTGGATGATCCTTGTGGATCCCTTCCAACTCAGAATATTCTGTGATTCTGATTCAGGGTAAATTTCCAGTGTGCTGCCCCAAAACTCAGAGCTTTCTTTGCTCTGAACACTGGTGACGTGTTTGAGGGATGGAGACGATCACTCTGATCCTTTTGGGGTCATCATCTACGCAAAGACAAAATCAAAGATCCGGCACCAGGGAACAAATGAGATCCTTCAAATATGATGATGTTACCATTAATCACTGCAAATTGGCCTCTGTCAACACCCTCTGGGTGGGATTTTAGATGATTCAAGATAGAGATATAGGGCTTGTGTAGATATAAGCCCTAAAATTCTTCAGCAGTGACTCAGCCAACAGCGTGCCCCTTGCTGACAACAGGATCAGAGTATCAGCCAAATTCAGAAACCAACCAGAGTCAGGTATTGTGGGGAAAAAATCCAGAGATTGTTTAAAAGACAATAAGAGGAAAGTTTCTTCTTGTTCCTTCAACTGTCTGCCCAGAAACACTTGAGTTTATCTCCTTTTGCTGTGTTTGGTGCAATCATGTATCCAAACAGTTCTTAGATATCTCATGTTTTAATCTTACTGCACTTAAGATTTTGGCCTTCGAGACCTCCATGACAAAACTAATTTACTCAGAGAGGCAAAAGAATTTCCTTTTATTGTGAACAGGGCTGGAGAGAAAATGGTAGGAAGTAAAGGCTGAAAACTTTGGGATGGATGTGAGAAGCACATTTTTAATAGTGAAGGTAATTACCTGTTGGAGCAATTCACTATAGGATTCGGTGCATCCCTTATTGTTTGGAATCTTTGAATCAAGTTCAGATGGATTTTACTTACGCTTTCTAGGGGCAGTCAGGGAGGGGTAGAGGAATTATGTGGGATGCTGTGGATGGGGATATGAATGCACTCACTACTCCTATCCATAAGATGTTTGAGTTGACCCTACAGATGAGGGCTGAGAAACTTCTAGGCAACTGATCCTGGATCCCGACTTACTGTTTTTGCAAAATGACACATCACTGAAGAATTTTCTCTTCCAGGTCGAGTGCCAGCAGTGTGTGAACCACCCTGAGGAGTCCCAGGAACCTCCTGGAGATGCCCGATGCTGCTGCTCACCTGCCCTTCTACTATGGCAGCATTGCCAGGTCGGAGGCCGAGGAGTACCTGAAGCTGGCGGGAATGTCAGACGGGCTCTTCCTGCTCCGGCAGTGCCTCCGCAGCCTGGGTGGGTACGTCCTGTCCATGGTCTACAACCTGCAGTTCTACCACTACCCCATCGAGCGCCAGATGAACGGCACCTACGCCATCCAGGGGGGCAAAGCCCACTGTGGGCCCGAGGAGCTCTGTGAGTTCTACTCCAAGGATGCCGACGGGCTCTGCTGCGCCCTCCGCAAGCCCTGCAACCGCCCCGGCGGAGTGGAGCCCCAGGCCGGGGTTTTCGACAGCATGAGGGACAACATGGTGCGGGAATACATCCGGCAGACGTGGAAACTGGAGGTACTGGGCTTTTCCAGGTGTGGCAATGGGCAAGGGGTGCTTATGTACTGCCATTTTCACCCTGGCCCCTCTGTCACTGTCATCCCCCTCTTGCTCTTGCATCGTCCAATTGCTCTTGTCCTGTCTAGAGCAAGGTCCTTCTTGGAGGCTGCCAGCACTAAGAGCAGTCTTAATGCCTCTCTTTTCTATTTTTTTTCTTCAGGAACAGGTCTAAACCTTTTCCCAAATGTTCAGACTCTCCCTCTGAGGAGCAGGAGCTCACTTCACAAGCATTTCCCCATCTTAGCTCAGTCAGTTAGAGAACAGTGTTAACAACAGCAAACTTGTGGGTTTGATCCCTGTATGTGCCGTTCACTTAAGAGTTGGATTTGATGATCCTTGTGGGTCTCTTCCAACTGAGTATACTCTCTGATTCTGTGTCCTTCCCTGCTCTGCTGCCCATGGGATGCTGTGCTGCCCTCATGAGCTGCCTCCAAAGTTATGCTGCAGATGTAAATGAAACCAGACTTAGACTTTTGCACAGGTTTCCCTCACCGTGGAGTGGAGGCTTTCCCCATGTGGAGATTTTTGCCTATGTGGAGGAGGTTGTTTTTTTTTTTCCATTGGAGGTTTTACCAATGAGACTGAGGTAGCAGGTGCTGGATCAGCTCTGTTATTTAATTTAAAAATATCTAAAGACAGGTTCTTGCATTTTATTGCAGACTGGCTCAGGAATTGTTCTTATGAAATCTTTTTACAAAAGACCTTTAAATTTGGCCTATTTTAGGCCAAAGGTGCTTGACAGAATGAGGTGTTCTATAGGGTTTCTATAACAGAATGAGGTATTCTGTAGCAGAATGAAATATTTTGTGCCATAATTCTATAGCAGAACAAGGTATTCTAAAGGGTTTCTCCAGGACGCTGATCTGTGGCCACTGGCAGATAACACAAAGGACATCGCCACCTCCTGGCAAACTAAAAATGACAGTTTAGAACAGGTGTGAGCGCGGGGAAATTAATCGAGGGTCCCCCACTTGATTTCCAGACTGCACTGATCCTGCCAGGCTGTACTGTCTGGAGATGATGAGCAGCCAGGAAGACAAGAGCACTACAAAGAGGTCATGCTTTAAAGAAAATCATAGAATCAGGGAATATTCTGAGCTGGAAGGGATCATCCAGTCCCACCCCTGTCCCTGCACAGACACCCCAACAATCCCACCCTGTCCCTCAGAGCCTTGTCCAAACCCTCCTGGAGCTCTGGCAGCCTTGGGGCCGTGACCAAACCCTGGGGAGCCTGGGCAGTGCCCAACCTCCCTCTGGGGGAAGAACCTTGCCCTGAGATCCATCCCGAGCCCTGACACAGCTCCAGCCCTTCCCTGGGCTCCTGTCCCTGGTCCCAGAGCAGAGCTCAGCCCCTGCCCCTCCGCCTACCCTCGGGAGGAGCTGCAGACCCCGAGGAGTCTCCCCTCAGTCTCCTCTGCTCCAGCTGAACGAGCCAAGTGCCCTCAGCTGCTCCTCAGACCCTTCCCCAGCCCCATGTCCCTCCTTTGGACACTCCAACAGTTTTAGATCCTTCAGATAAGGATCTGCAGTGCCCAAACTGCTCCAGGACTCGAGGTGAGGCCCCCCCAGGTCAGAGCAGAGCAGGACAATCCCCTCCCTGGCCCAGCCAGTGATGCTGAGCCTGGTGCCCCCAGGACACAGCGGCCCTTTGGACTGCCAGGACATTCTGGTGGCTCATATTTAACTTGGCACCAACCAGGATCTCTCTCCCAGGAATACAAGGCTGAAAGACACTCTGTGAGCCTGACATCAAGATCCCCCACATGAATGTGATGATTGTCTCTTCCTGCATCAGAAAGTCAATGGACTTCAGCAGGACTCAAGGAATGAGGTCAATTTAGAGAAGCAAGGAATTCTGCTCTGCAGCAGAACAGTGTTCAACCCATTGTGGGTCACAGGCATTTTAATTACGAGTCCATCCAAGTTTCATGTGTCATCTGCCCCAAATGATGCGAAATGAATTGTGCTGAATCCATGCAAAGGTGCAGCAGAATGGCAGGAGGTCTCATTTCCCACTCTTTTCCAGGGGGATGCACTGGAACAGGCCATCATAAGCCAGGCTCCACAGGTGGAGAAGCTTGTTGCCACCACAGCCCATGAAAGGATGCCCTGGTACCACGGCAGCATCTCCCGGGAAGAGGCTGAACGGAGGCTCTACTCGGGGGCACAGCCTGATGGGAAATTCCTGTGAGTATCCAAACCTTGGCAGATGCTGTGATTCCTGCACTTTTTACTCTTTTCCCAGCTCTACCACCCTGTAGTTACTGGTTTCACATGACAGTCCTGAGAGGACATTTAGCTGAATGTGGTCAGGCTGGTTACAGATATTTCAAAGACAGGGGCTGAGCCCCCAAATCTGTTATTGCCCAAACAGTGTCATGAAGAGTCAGTCTTGAGCCTTATTTGATTGTCATGTCTCAATATCTCTATAAAGTGTGGTTGCTACTGCACCAGATGGTATGAGATACAGGGTTCAGGGGCTGAAGGTATTTAACACTGACACTTTGGCAATGTATGGCAAATAAAACACAGCAGAAAGCACCTGCTCTGCATCTCTGCTGAGGTGAGAGAGCCCTTAAATTAATTATCTCCTGAATGAGTTAGGGAAAGAAAGAACTAGCTGGAGAACAGTCCATCAGGAATTGTAGTGATAGGAGAAGAGAGAATGGCTTCAAACTGAGAGAAAGGAAACTTATATGGGATATTGGGAAGAAATTCTTCCCTTTGAGGGTGGTGGTGCCCTGGCACCAGAGAAGCCATGGCTGCCCCATCCCTGGAAGTGTCCAAGGCCAGGTTGGATGGTGCTTGGAGCAACCTGGGATAGTGGAAGGCATCTATGTCCATGGCAGGGGGTGGAGCAAGCTGAGTTTTAAGGCCCTTTCCAACCAAAACCATTCTGGGTTTCTATGATTCCATGAGAAGGGCAAGAAACCGAAGGTCCTCAGCCTCTGCAGAGGGGTGTTGGGGAGGTGACAATTCTAACAGTGGATGCAGGCACAACTCACCCACAACGAGCCCGAGCAACGAGCCCACTCCCCCTGTGACAATTTGCAGGGCAAACCCTGGAGCTACTTTTAATAGTTCTCCTTCCTCCCAGGCTGAGAGAAAGGAAGGAAAACAGAGCCTATGCCCTGTCCCTCGTCTATGGCAAAACTGTGTATCACTACCGTGTGGACCAGGACAAGTCTGGCAAATACTCCATCCCTGAGGGGACCAAGTTCGACACACTCTGGCAGGTACCGTGCTGGGGGTGCTGAAAAACTGGTGTCTTAAGGCATTTTTCACTGTTATTCTGACTTGGAAGGGACCCACAAGGATCACTGAGTCCAACTCTCAAGTGAATGGCCCATGCAGGGATTGAAACCACAGCCCTGGTGTTCTCAGCACCAGGCTCTGACCAACTGTAGCTGCCTTGAGGGACAGGAAAGGCCATATGGAGCTTTAAAGGCTTCAAGTGCTGGTTGTATGGGTTGTTTTCCCTTCCAAAGGACCTTTAAATTGCTCATCCCAGGCTGTCCCTCCTGTGCATCCCCCAAACTGCTTCAGGATGGGCAAAACTGTTGGTTGCACTTTGTCACTCCGTGTTTTAAGGGGCTGATTTTTGAGCAGAGAGCAGGGGAGGGCAGAAGTCTTGATCCAGCTGCCAAAATCTTTACATGGATGAAGATCCAAGTGCCAGGAGACATATCCTGTCACCCTCTGAGGGGTGGAGGCTTGGGGAAATCGAGAAGGGTGTGACACCCCAGCAAATCCTAATGAAGGTAGGATGAGTTTTCAGGGAATGGGACACATGGTCCAGAAAATCTTGGCATTGGAGAGTCCATGTCCCCTTGGTCCAGTTCTGCCCCACTGCACAGACCTCAGACCCTGCTCAGGGAGTGGATACTGGAGCTTCCTTCTGGGCAGGGCTGTCTGAGGGACATTAACTCTGTTTTGCTGAATTTTCCAAATTCCCAGGACGTTTTTACTCTGAATTTGATTGCAAACCACGACTTCGGGGCATTTTTCTGGCAACAGAACCATGCCAAGCTCCCAATTGCAGCTGAAATCTGAGCCAGACAGGAGGGAAAGAGAAAGCCTTGTGTCCCTGTGGTCCAGTGGCCAGGGCTGGGCTGGTTGTCTCCAGTCAGAGTCAAATCCCTACCGTGTTTGATCCAGTGGTGCTGCAGTGAAAAACTGCCTGGGATCCCCAGAGCTAACCCTGGAATTCCTCTGGGAAAGCAAAAATTTTCTCTCAGGGTTTATCAAACACCACAGCACTTACAAATCTTTCTGGCTGGGACAATAATAACATTATTGCACTGAAAATACCCTGCCCCTCTTGTGCTGGAGATTTTCTCTTTCTTTGGTCCTTATCTAATTTCCCAGTTTTTTCTCATCTCTGGCAGATATCCAGGTATACAAGCACTTTACTGTAAGAGACCCCTGAGTGAGACGAGCTTCTAGACCCTCCCTGCCATAAATCTGAGGGGAATCATTGCCATAACCCACAGAAGTTGCCTTCGACAGAAAAAAGAGTTGATTTTCTGCTCACAGTAATCGCTTTTTTTCTCCAATTCCTTCCACAGTTGGTGGAGTATCTAAAACTCAAACCAGACGGGCTGATTTTCTACCTGAAGGAAACCTGCCCCAACCCCAACATGCCAGGTGAGCTGACACCTCCCAGTACCATCCCTGGCTTGAGTTTACCACCAAGTGGTGCCAGTCTGAGCAGTGCCACCCCAAATTTCCCTTGCTGTGTCCAGCCTTGCTCATGGAACAGTGAGGTCTCTGCTCCTCTGACAAACTGGGCAAGTCTCACTTCATGTCATCTGCTGAAAGTGGCCACTCTCCAGGCCTGGGGTGGCACAAAGGCAGGAGCAGATGGGGGGGAATTAGTGATCCAAATGGATTTGGTGCTAAAGAGAAAGTCTGAGGAATTTCTGAAGCCAAAAGGCTTCTAAACATGACCTGCTTTTCAGGCAGCAGGAAAACTGCAAAGCTTGGTCCTGGTGGGTCCCTGGAGTTGAACAATCCAAACCAGGGGTCATTTTGTGCTGGTCCAAGTGTCACAAATGTCACTTCAGAGCCTGCCATGGGACCTGCACTCTCCTGGAGTACAGCTCAGCCAGTTCCTCCCTGAGACTGATGGAGATTGTCGGGTGTTCCAATGGCCCTGTACTTTCTTTGAGGGCTGCTTTGGGAATAACACTCATATCCAGACACATTTCCACCCCTTTTTTTTTTAGCTAAAGCTATGAAAACAGTTCTTTGAGATGCTCTGATCCTGCTTAGGCTCAGGCAAACTCCTAATAACATCTTCTCTCTCCTAATTTACAGCATCCGCAGCACCAGTTCCGCCAACACACCCCTCTGTGAGCGTAAGTTTTGGGGAGGATCTCTTTTATTAGTACCTCAGTGGTTTAATGTTGTTTCATTTCAAGCTTTGCAGATCAAACTCTGCTCTTCTCTAAAACCCAGTAACTCCAGTGGACTACATTAAGCCCAGCTGCATTGTCCCCTTTCCAGTTGGGATGGGGAATAGCTGGGCACAGCTACTGTTAGAGCTGAAAATGGTTTCCATTCATGCTGAGCTCCTTGCAACATGTGGGCCCATCCTTGGGGAGCTCTCTCCCCCTGCCAGCCTTGCCAGGCAGGAGCGAGGAAGCCGTGGTTGGATTCTGGGAACACTCAGCCTGCTGGCCACCAGCCAGGCCTTTGTGCTCCGGGGCCTCGGGGCTCGTCTGTGCTCAATCACTGCTCCCAGTGCTGAGCTCTGTTGCAACCAGGGAGTTTGGAGGATCCAAGCCCATCCCAGAGCCCAGTGGAGGCTGAGTGAGGCCTGGGCTCTCACCCAGGCTCTCAGGGGGCTTTCACAATCCGTGGTGGGCTCACATGTCACAGAATCACATGGTTGGAAGGGACCCCCAAGGATCCTCCAGTGCCACCCCTGTCCCTGCACAGACACCCCAACAATCCCACCCTGTCCCTCAGAGCCTTGTCCAAACCCTCCTGGAGCTCTGGCAGCCTTGGGGCCGTGACCAAACCCTGGGGAGCCTGGGCAGTGCCCAACCCCCCTCTGGGGGAAGAACCTTGCCCTGAGATCCATCCCAAGCCCTGACACAGCTCCAGCCCTTCCCTGGGCTCCTGTCCCTGGTCCCCACAGAGCAGAGCTCAGTCCCTGCCCCTCCTCTGCCCCTCCACAGCAAGTTGTCCCTGCAGTGAGGTCTCCCCTCAGTCTCCTCTTCTCCACCTGGACACACCAAGTGCCCTCAGCTGCTCCTCACACCCTTCCCCTCAAGGCCTTTCACCATCTCAGTGTCTCCTCTGGACACTCTTTAATGGCTTCCTTATATTGTGGTGACCAAAACTGCAATGTGATGGTGACTCTGCTTCAAGCAGTGGTGGACAAACGTTCCCCACTTTTGTCACTCTGTTCTTGGGACAGGGCTGGACAGTGCTCAGAGGGACCAGTCCTGGGGCAGGCAGGTGAGCTGGCTGATAGCTGAGCTTCCCTTCCTGGCTGAAAGCAAAGTGCAGAGCCTTGGCTGGGATGACTCCACTGCTGCAGGAACCCCTTGGGATGGGGAAGGCAGAGGGGGCAGAGAGCAGAACGCAGCCCTTTGTGGGTGCTCAGTAAACACAGCACGTCCCCCAGGACTGGGTCACTGCAGGAGGGTGCTGTACTCAGGCTCCCTGGCACTGGATCCCCCCAGGGCCTGATCCCTGGGACTGGAAGAGAAAATTTGGCTTGATACCACTCCAGTGTCTCTGTGCCACCTCAGGGACTTTCAGAGGCTCTGTTGGGGTGCAGGGGTTCCCCATCCCTGTCCTCTGCCTTTCAAACTGAAGCAGTTTTCATGTGTTCCTTTACCTACTTTATCCCCATTTCTTTTCCAGAGAAACCTTGGGCCTCTCAATGCAGATGGATACACTCCTGAGCCTGTAGGTGAGCACCTCTGAGAGCCCTGTCCTGCTAACAGGGAACAGGACCTGGGGATGCCACAGGAGCTGTGGGGGTGACCTGTAACTCCCTTTCTCACAAAGGCATCCAGAAGCATCCTAGACATTTTAGGGGTTTGAGCTCACAGCCAGCTCCCAGTAAATCAAGTCCTATCACATTCCCTGTCTTACTCAGTCCTGTCCTATCCTCATCTTCCATCCGGCCTCCTAAATAATCCATGGATTCAGCTGTATTTCAGTGGGATAAAGTCCTACCAATGCCCAGGTCCTGCAGGGGCTGATGTGTGGTGTGGGAATGCTCAGACACCTTTCCCTATCCTGTCTTCTTCAGCAGCTGTAATTGGGAGAGTCCGTGGGTTGTGAAAGGAAGGGAGATGCTCAGGAGGGAGGATAAATGCTGGAGCTTTGAGGAGAATTGGCCGAGAGACCAGAGAAACCTTCCCAATCAGTGAGGGAGAGAGGGATGGGATCCATCATTTATCAACAACTGTATCCCTTGGGAAGGTGCAGGGAAGTCCCGCCTGCTGCCCATGGACACCAGTGTCTACGAGAGCCCCTACAGTGATCCTGAGGAACTGAAGGACAAGAAACTTTTCCTGAAGAGGGACCACCTGATGATCGATGAAGTGGAACTGGGGGCAGGAAACTTTGGCTGTGTCAAGAAGGGAGTCTACAAAATGAGAAAGTGAGTGTTGCCCTGAAGGGTGAGGAGGAAGCTGGAGGGGAGTGATGTGGGCTGGGCTCAGGGGTGTCCTCAGTGACCCTATTTCTAGCTGGAGGGACCCCAAAGTGATAAAGGGGAGGAGGTATAAGAGATAGTCTGGAAAGGCATTGATGGTGGATCTGAGGGTGGAGTCATCACCCCTGGAAGTCCTCAAAAAAGAGGGGACTTGGCATTTTGTGGTGTAGTTTAGTGTCTGATGGTGGGACTCATTCATATGTTGGTCTTGACAATCTTGGAGGCCTTTTCCAACCCTTACAATCCTAGGATATGGTTCTATGACTTTCCATAGACTTTAGAGGCAGCTTTATTGCCTTGAGCGTGTAACCTGCCCACACACACCCAGGCACATAGCTGCCACTTCTGAAGGCATTTCCTGGGTTCAGAGAACAAGTCCATGCTCCTGAGGTCATCGCAGTGTACACCAGGTCATAGGAGTGAGACTGAGGAGATGTGCCATCCTTGACTCTATTGCTGGCTCTTTCTGAGCCCACAAAGGTGCTCTTTGCCTACTTTGTGCCTCAGCTTCCTCCTTGAAAAGTGTCAACAATGACACAGATCTGTGTGTGAAGTGATGTGTCTTCAGATCTACAGATGGCAACTCCTGGCCTGCGCTTACAAGGATGGGGTGACCCTTTTGTCTTTGGCCTGGGATACCAGGATGGTGCAGGGCCCTGCCAGAACGGGCTGTGGGGAGGTCAAACAGTGTCACATGAGAAGTGTTCTGCATTCCTGGCTGTGATACCTGGGTCCAGCTGCTGCTCAGCTCACCCCATGTGTGTTCCCTGTGCAGGAAGCAGATTGATGTGGCCATAAAGGTGCTGAAAAGCAATAATGAGAGGACAGTGAAGGATGAAATGATGAAGGAAGCCCAGCTCATGCACCAGCTGGACAACCCCTACATTGTCCGCATGATTGGGGTCTGTGAGGCAGAGTCCCTGATGCTTGTGATGGAAATGGCTTCTGGAGGGCCCCTCAACAGGTTCTTGGCTTCCAAGAAGTGAGTATTGAATGAAATGTGGTTGATTTTCTGTTGCCAGGGGAGCTTCCCTTTGTAGCTGGAGGGAAGCTGATAACAGCAGAAAGAGATGTCTTTCCATGTGGGATAACAGGGACTGATGCTTCTGGAGCAGAGATGTCCACATTCATTCTCCCTGGAAAACTTGGAGGGGACCATGGGGACCTTTGTTACTGAATTGTCTTTTCGTCTTCCCCAGGGATGAGATTACAATCAGCAATATTGTGGAGCTGATGCACCAAGTATCCATGGGGATGAAGTACTTGGAGGAGAAGAACTTCATCCACAGGGATCTGGCAGCCAGAAATGTCCTTCTGGTCAACCAGCACTATGCCAAGATCAGTGACTTTGGGCTGTCCAAGGCTCTTAGTGCTGATGACAGTTACTACAAGGTAGGTGTGAGCACAGCAAAGGATGTGGAGCCGGAATCCTCCTTGGATGGGAGGCTCAGACCCCCAGAGACAGGAGGTTTGGGCTCCTCACAAGTCTGGCTGCACAACAACATCACAGTCTGGCTGCTCTCACTGCTGTGACACTAAGTGGGGGTTTGGATGACCAAGAGAAGATTCAGAGGGATGCAGAGGTGCAGTAGGATTGATAGAACCAGAGCAAAGAGCAGGGAAGAGAAGGTGATGAAGGGTATTCCAGGGCTGATCTTCCCAGCAGTGTGAACCAGTACACAGCCAAGAGATCCCACCTGGAATCCTGTGCCCACAAGAAAGGCTTTGATTTGTCAGAGTGAGTCCAGACAAGGCCACCAAGTTATCAGAGGGATGGAGCCCCTCTGCTCTGGAGCCAGGCTGGGAGAGCTGGGGGTGTTCACCTGGAGAAGAGAAGGGTCCAGGGAGTCCTTGGAGCCACTTCCAGTGCCTAAAAGGGATCCGACAGAGCTGGAGAGGGACCTGGGAGAAGGGTCTGGAGGGACAGGATGGGGGGAATGGCTTTAAGCTTAAGGAGAGAGGGGATAGAGGGTTAGATGGGATATTGGAAAGGAATTCTTCCCTGTGAGGATGGGGAGGCCCTGGCACAGGGTGCCCAGAGAGGCTGTGGCTGCCCCATCCCTGGAAGTGTCCAAGGCCAGGTTGGAGGAACCTGGGACAGTGAGAGGTGTCCCTGTCCATGGCAGGGGGGGTGGGACTGGATGGACTTTAAGGTCCCTCTCAACCCAAACTATTCTATGAATCTGGGATTAAACTGAGCCCTGGGGCTGGGGTGCAGGAGGGCAGTGGCACCCTGGGTCAGCATCCTGCACTCTGTGTCCTGCACAGCAGGGCCTGGACTGGGATTTGGAGCTCAGGATTTAGGGGATTTTTTGAGCAGCATGGGATTGCACTTGACACAAACATCTACAAAGCAGAATTCAGGTCCAGCTCAGGACAGTCTGTGTGTCTAGGTGGAAGTGTTCCCCTTTGCTTTGCTACAGGCCAGGACAGCAGGAAAGTGGCCCCTGAAGTGGTACGCCCCGGAGTGCATCCACTACCACAAGTTCTCCAGCAAAAGTGACGTGTGGAGCTACGGTGTGACCATGTGGGAGGCCTTCAGCTATGGGCAGAAACCCTACAAGGTGATTCAAAAACCCTACAAGCTGAGGCAGAGCTGGATCTGTCACGGATGGATGACAGAGTCACAACTGACACTGCTTGGGATGGGCTCTGGAGGCTGTGGGGGGGAAGGGACCAGCTGAATAAGGTCTGGAGTCTGGGCGGGGTAGGGGGATGGGGTCTGCAGGATGAGTGGGTTGGGATCTTCAGGCTGGGCAGGATGGGATTTGCAGGATGAGTAGGATGGGATCTGCAGGATGAGTGGGATGGGATCTTCAGGCTGGGCAGGATGGGATTTGCAGGATGAGTGGGATGGGATCTGCAGGATGAGTGGGATGGAGTCTGCTGGATGAGTGGGATGGGATCTGCAGGATGAGTGGGATGGGATCTGCAGGATGAGTGGGATGGGGTCTGCAGGATGAGTGGGACAAGATCTGCAGGATGAGTGAGATGGGGTCTGCAGGCTGAGCTGACCACAGCCTGAGACACTAGTGCTGGGTGCTGAGGTTGGAAACAGTGAAAATATGGGGGGTGTGGTGCTTTACCCCAGGTCCACCTCTAATCTGTCTCTAACCCCATTGCCAGATCCAAAAGCATTAATGCATTTCCTACTTGATCTATCCCAGAAAATGAAAGGCCCAGAGGTGATCAGCTTCATAGAGCAGGGGAAGCGCATGGACTGTCCCACAGACTGCCCAGCAGAGATGTTTGCCCTCATGCAGCAGTGCTGGACCTACAGGTGAGGCTTTCACCAGCTCAGCTCTTCACTGGGTGACAGGTCAATCAGAATCCCAAAATGGTTTGGGTTGGAAGGGACCTTAAAGATCTTTTTGTTCCACCCCTCTGCCATGGGCAGGGACACCTTCCACCAGACCAGGTTAGAGCACAATGTCTGGATGGTGAAAACACAAAGCAAATGGTGTCTTCTGCTTTGGTGTCACTCCCCAGTCCATGATGAAGTTTTTAGTATTGTCCCCCTCCAATTACCTGTGCCAGTCCTGGAAGATGTCCAAGCTTTGTGTCTTTGACTCTCTCCATCCCAGAAAATCTCAGCTGCCCTCCTGAGCACTGCTACAACTGGGCTGCTGTACTCTCCCAGGTTCCCTGTGTTTGGTATCCTCTCATTGCATCAATTTACTCTTGACCTTGGATTCTATTTGTTCCTTTCTGCCCTTGCAGATGGGAAGAACGTCCAGGATTTGTAGCTGTGGAAAACATAATCCGCTCCTACTACTACAGTATTGCTGCCAAGACAGAGAATGGACCAGAGACAGAGGACAAGTCAAAAGCAGCTCTTCCTTGAGTTTCCTTCTCTGCTCCTCAACACATACCCATCCTGCCTGGGACCTGGAAAGGCTCTTTGTGAAGTTTTGCTTTAATCTCTCAAATGCCAGTTTTGTTCCTTAAGTAGTCCCAGAACTAAAACTGGCAGATGATGCTGTCCCAGAACACAGGGACACTCAGCTGTGCCTCATGCCAACAGCAGGCTATGATTTCTACCTCCAGCCTGATCCAGCACAGGGTGGTATAGACAGTATTAGAGCTCCTTCCTACCCAATTCCAAAGCTATCCCAGGACCCTCCCTCTTTGGAGATGTTCAAAACCCACCTGGACGTGTCCCTGTGTCACCTGTTCCTTGGCAGGAGGGTTGCTCTGAGTGATCTCCAGAGGTCCCTTCCCACCCGAACCACTCTGTGATTCTCTGATTCTGTGATCTCAGAGATTTTTGCCTCCCGGGCTTCTTAACAATGAACTGTGTTGGCTCCAGCTCTGTGTTGGATTTTTCCAGATACATTAACAAAAAATTCTTTCACAGGCAACCACCAAGGACACATTTCTGGTGAGGTTTATGTGGGGTGTGACACAGGGCAGGGAGCTATCGAGTCCCTTTCCCGTTGGCTTAGGGCAAGAAGCAGCTGTTTTGCTGCTGGGATAGAGAGGAGCAGTGGGACAGGACTGCAGGGTCCCACTGGTTTGTCCTTCTGCCCCTGCCCAGCTCCTCATCCCCCAGGCACTGCCAGCTCTGTTCAGCACAGAGCACGTGTCGACACACCCTCCAAGGTGGTCATGGCTCCTAAACAACCAAATTCTAGGGTCCATTCCTCACCTCCTGGGTCCCAACTGGCCCCTCTGTGCTGATAAAATGAACGTCTTGTTTTTTCAAGCCTGAAAACTGATCTTCCTATAAATAAACTATTCTATATTTTTAACATGCCTACAGCTCGAATTATTGAACTGTGACAAATGTTGGCAGCTGCTTCAAGCTGACAAGAAAATAATTGTAATTTCCTCCTACTTGGTCAAGGTTTCACTCCTTAATGGTCTCCTTGACCAACTTGGTCACCCTTGGGCTGGTTTTTGCTGCAGAGATGGAGTTTTCTTGCAGCTTTTCTTGCAGCTCAGCTGAGTCCACTGTGGAATCCACCTGTATTACACCTGCCCCCATATGGAGATCACCAGTGGTGGGGGGACTGTGGTCTGCACTGCTGCAGAGCCCAGAACGGTTGTGAGGGTTGGAGAAGCAGAGTAAGCAGAAGATTAGAGCCCTGAGACACAGTGAATACAAAAGCTTATCTCTTACCATCTCCTGGTATCTGAAAGCCACACAGCAGCTCACACAGAGCACCTTGGTTAAACAAACAGCTGCAGTCCAGGGGCACAGCCCTGGTCTAAAGCCCTAGTGGGAGGTGGATTCGGTCTGGAGAAAGGTTTCCTGGGTGTGAGGCCTGAATTAACCTCAGTACTGCCTGTTCAAGCAGACAGAGGACCCATGTCTGATGAAAAACACCTTTCCCCTTTCCTTGCTTAGACCAAAGCCTCCAGAGACACCAATTACTAATGTGCCAAAGCATCTTCTCTCTCCTGTGAGCTCATCCTGTGTGTTGAACTAGGGATGTATTATCCCTACCAACAGAGAGGAAAACAGGTATCAGAGGAGAAACTGCCTTTTTCCTCTTCATTCAGTCAGTGGCAGAGACAGGAAGAAATTATCCCAGATGTCATGTTTTCCTCTCAGAGAAAGTAGCTATTTTGCTGGAAAAGAGAAGGTCCAGTGTGTTTTCTACATGAAAACCACTGTCAAAGTGCTTTGTTTAGATCTTGCTTTCAAATTAAATCCATTTTCTGGTTTGACATGATTTCTCATACTAAGTTTTCAGCAAACTTGCTGCTATTTTTTTCAAATAGGAAAGAAAGTACCAGAGAAGTTGCATTCCCAGTGGAGCTTCTGGTTTAGTTGGAGACAATTTCAAGGGAGTGTGTGTATGCACACCCTGACAGACAGGACATAAACCCCTCAAAGTTATGCCAGAAGACTAAGGACAAGAGTTTATGCTCCAACCTGGGCTGTGGATGTTGCTCTGGCTGTTCCAAGAGCATCACAAAATGTCAGGAGTTGCTGGAGGGGTGAGAAAAGGAGTGAGACAACCAGGACTTGAAGTCACAGGGCTCTGTGACTCATGCATCTTTGTGACACCTGCTTTTCGGATGTCAGCCCAGAGGGGATTCTTCTTAGAATTCAGGCCCTGCCTCCCTGCTGGGCATTCCCGGAGTGCCATCACAGCATGGGCTCAGCAAGACACATCTGGTCCCACAGTGCCATGGCGCTGCAGCCTCTCCTTCCCCATCCACCACATGGATCCTCTCTCCTTACTCACTGCTGTCAGGTCCAAATACTGAAACACTCTCCTGGACCTTCTGGCTAACCCCAGAGGCTCTGGGTGTTGGGGCAAGAGCCAGGGAACTGATAAGATAAAGGCAGAAGTTGTAGTAGGCACAGACTCGGAGCTTGGTGCTGTGTGGCTGATGATGATCTCCCATAAACTTCCCCAAATCCTCTTTTTTCTTACTGACCTCTCCTTCCCCCCTTCTCTCCACTCATCCACCTCCTTCTGTTTTACCCAAACCTTTCAAGCTCTCCTGACTCCTGCACTCTCCAGCTTGCCAGGGAAAAGATGAACTGCACCTTCTAGCTGAGCACCCGCAGCGATAACGTGAGACGTGACAAAGTGTTGGTGACCATGATCAACACTGTGTAACACCCCATCATATCACCCACGCTCATCTATCTCATTCCAACCTATCTTGTCACTAGGACACCCATCTTATCACCAGGACACCTATTTTATCACCAGGACGTGCCTCGTTATCAGTTGCACGTAGCACGCAGACAAACTGACCCTTCTATCTCTCCCAGCTATCAGGACCTTCTATTTTGTTGAGCAGCACAGCAACATGACTAACACAGCTCTGGGCTCACTGGCCTCTCTTTCAGAGCCCTAAATAATTTATTGAGTCAATGTAAAAGGATATTTTTCAAAGCCAGTACTGGCTATTTTCCTCTCTCCCACAAGAAGTGCTGCTTCTGAAGTTCCTCAGGGTTGACCTCCCCCACGAGCTTGGCCAGCACTTAAATGTTTTGCAACCATAAAGTCAGAGGAACTGCTTTTCTTTAACCACCTGGCTGGGGCACTGGGCTTATCCATCAGCTTGGAATTCTTGTAGCCACAGAGTCAGGAAGTCCAGGGACATGTGGGCAGATGGATGTGCTGGCAGAGTTTGAAGCAGCCTTGCCCATCAGGGCCTGGCCAGGGCTTGCTTTGTTTCCACTGAAAGCTTTGACTGAATCAAAACCTTTCCATGGAACACTTCAATTCTGTCTAATCAGCATTTTCAGATGGAAAACCCTTCTGTTGGAAAATTTCCATGCACCTCAAGTGATTTACTCCTGGGGCAAATGAGCAGCATGTGGGTGTAAAGCAGGGTCATGTCAGAGGTGCAGCAGTTGCCACATCCTTTGGCATGATGTGAACAGGGATGTGGTGAAGCTGCTCCTTCCCCAGACCTGCAGCATCCCTGGGCCATGTCATATTGGACAGAACCCCATTTGGGCCACGTGTCAGTGAATTCTGGGAATTAAACTGGAATGACAAACCAGTCATGAACCTGAAATAAATAGAGAATCCTGTCTAGACATGGAGAAGTGTGAGAGGTGGGGATTGGTCTCTTCTCCCAGGTAAAAAGTGACAGGACAAGAGGAAGAGGCCTCAAGTTGTGCCAGAAGAGGTTTAGATGGGATATTAGGGAAAATTTCTTCATGGAAAAGGTTGTAGAACATTGGAACAGGCTGTGGTGGAGTTACCATCCCTGGAAGTGTTCAGACACCACGTGGATGTGGCACTTGGGGATTAGTGGTGACACAGCAATGCTGGTTGATGGTTGGCCTTGATGATCTCAAAGGCCTTTTCCAACCTTATCAATTCCATGGTTGTGTGTGAACAACCATCTCTGCCTCTTATTTATCCCTCTGCCTTTTTTTTGCTCCCCAGAGCTGTGTTTCCAGAAATACTCAGTTAACCCGATCCCTTGGGAATTTGTCTCATTGTTTCACAGCAATGCCTTCCTCTTGTAAAATGAACACTCATTAAATCTGCAGTTTTAACACAGTGTGTTCTACTGCAGCAAATCTCACAGAAAATAATAGTTTCATTTGCTATTAAGAAGCACCTCATACCCTCAGAAAGGAACTCAAGGTCTTTGTACCAATTAAAAAGGGAATTACAAAATGCACTGTCTTGCTCCAGCTATTTTAATGGAAAATTTAACTTGCAGATATTTAAACAGTTTAAGAAAGCAAAACAAAAGTACTGATATGGAAAAAAAAAGTTGCAATGATTAATAAAAGATAAGACATCTCCTACAAGCAGTGGAAAAGGAGAAAATGGTTAGTTTTGTGTGTTTGTGTTTTAATATGAAGAGAAAGAAGGGTGGAAAAAGTGTTTGATGGACTAAAAATGGATTAAAAACAGACACAGGAAGACAGCAGATCACCTAGATCAGAATCCATTTTCCCAACAGCAAAGCAACAAAAATCAGCAAAGAGAAAATAAACTGTACAGAAGTCTCAGACTTGATATTTAGAGCAGCCTGTTTTAACACCTCCTGAGCTGTTTGGGCATATTCAGAAAAATCACAAATAAACTTACACTGGGAGGAGCTGCAAAGAGAGAGCAAAGGTGGAGAAGGGTCAGAGAAGCTGCTAAGTAAGAGCAGAAATAATTACATGGGCTCAGATGCAGAAAGTGGAAGGTGAGGAAATATTTTGTGATATAATATAAAAATCTGCTGTCAGAGAAGGAATTTAGCCAAGGGCAGTTGAGACTTGGCACAATGAATATTTCAGATTATATTCCAAGGCAAGTGCAAACTATAGGAACCATGTTTTGAAGGGGATGTTAAATTCCACTTTGCCATGTTTAATCCTGATTTCATTAAAATAATTTGCTTTAGTTTTGTTATTTTAATTTTAGAAAGGAACAAAAAAATCTCTCCTCTAGGTTTGCTTAATTAGATTTTCTCAATCAAGCACCATCTTTGATTGTAGCTTCCCCTAATCAAGAACTCTTTTCACTGTGATTTAGGAAATTTTTATTCTTTGGTTGGTTGTTTGTTTTAAAACTATAATTTAGGGATTTTTTATTCTTTATTTTCTGGGTTCTGCCAGTAGAACAAGCAAAGCCCTGAAAGTGGCCTAATTTACTTCTCACATCCAACATGTTTTGCCCTACTCCACTCAGGAATCAGAGCCCAGGGGAGGATGGACAAATCCATGGAAAGATGGAAATGGGAGCTCACACTGATGGAGAAGAACATGCCTTCCATAGTTCTTACAGTTCCATAGTTCATAGTTTATCACTCTGGCCCTGAGATGAAGATCTTTATCACAGTCTCAGACTCCTCCAGATCAATGTAAGGGAAAATCAGTTTCATAGGCAGAGCTCAAATAAGGAGGGAATTAAGTGTTGGGAATTTGTGGAGGTCATTCTTCCCAGCATGGCAATGGAAGGAGGATGTAAATGTTCCTCCTGAACAGTTTCCAGAGGACAGTATGACCCATGGTCAGAACAAAGCTGAGCTTCATTTTTCCCTTTTGGCATTTTGGTTTTGAGGCTTCAAACCACAGAACAACATCTCTGGGGCACTTTGGATACGTGCAGAAATAGTCAGGGGTGCCCAGAAAATGTTTTGTGTGTGTCTGTACACAACCAAACACACCTGAACACACCCAGACACGTGTGTGCAGGTCTGTGTGTTCCCTCACACAGTGACAAAGGCTCTGCTCTTACAGTTATCACAGAAATAGAGAATGGTTTGGGTTGGAAGGGACTTTAAAGGTCACCCAGTCCCACCCCCTGCCATGGGCAGGGACACCTCCCACTGTCCCAGGTGGCTCCAACCTGGCCTTGGACACTCCCAGGGATGGGGCAGCCACAGCTTCTCTGGGCACCCTGTGCCAGGGCCTCCCCACCCTCCCAGGGAAGGATTCCTTCCCAATATCCCATCCATCCCTGCCCTCTGGCAGTAGGAAGCCATTCCCTGTGTCCTGTCCCTCCAGGCTCTTGTCCAAAGGGGATTCTCTGGGCGTCTCCTGGGTCTGAATAACCCAGTGAAAAGTCCTCCCCCTGCTCTGCCTCTCTCCCAAAGCTGTTGCTGCACTCAGAGAGCTCAAGCTGCTTGTGCTGCTCCATTTCATCCCCAGGGCTTTGAAGGGCATCGTCCTCCAGCCCAGCACCCAAAGAGTGAAGTGCTGGCCCAGCCCAGTCCCAGGGTGACACCACACATGTCACAGTGTTTTAATACCAGCAGCTGCTGCCAACTCTCAAACAATGGTCCAGGCGTGACAGAAAGCACCGAGGAGCTTCCCAGCCCCTCAGGCCAACGATTTCCCAGGGATGAGTCCTGCCAACATCCTGGATGGAATGCACATGACTACAGTGATAGGAGCAAAATCCATCCCAATTCCAAAACCCTTCAAGACCAGAGCAGTGAGAACCCCGCTAAGTGTTGTATCATCCAAATCCCCCTCATCCTTCTGGCTGAGTTTCCTTGTCTATCTGAGTTTCCTTATCCACAGCTGACTTTTACATGATGGTTTTTACTCCATTTAGGCTAAAATGAGCAGTGTCTTGTTATTCAATCCCTGCAGCAGTTGGCAGAATGGGTTGAGGAGCTGCAGACAGGCTCTATTCTTCTTGGTAGCTGGGCTGGGTGATCACTGAAGGCAGCTGTGCCTTAAAAATGCTTCTTGTGGCCCTTTCTGCTCACACTCCATCTCAAGCAATTACACAAGTAATTCCTCTCTAAACCAGTGAAATGTCCAGGTAAAGCCCAGCTGAGCTGCAGTGAAGGTGGTGGCAGAGCAGTGATTTATTTCTTGGGGTTCAGGGAAGACTGAAAAGAAGCCAAGAGAGAGGGAAGGCCCCAGTGGTGACACCAGAGGAGGAACAAGCTGTGGTTGCTCCTGTGGGCACAGGGGTGAGGGGAGGGTTTGAAGATGAGGTTCAGCTGTAACATCTCACCAGGAAAGGTGAGACCCAACTTCTGAAGGTTTCTGCTGTTCTGTGAACAGCACTGAGTGTGCTCAGCCCTGCCTTGAGTTAGGAAGAGAAACAGAGCTGGGTTACAGGTCTGGGAGCCACAAAAGAGCCCCCAGGGGAGCTGGAGGTGTTGTCCTTGCAGAGGAAAGTCTGGTGGTCCCAGGATTATGTAGGGCTGGTTATAAATTTTCTGTCCCTGGCCATGATTTTGACAACAGAAAACAGAAAAAGGTTTGGTTTTTGGAGAAATTTTCCTTTGCAACTTTTGGAAGATTCCTTAAAACCACATCTGAAAAGTAAAAAAAAAAAAAGAAAAGTATTTTGGGACTTTTTTGGGCTGCAATGTTTTGATTGTCCAAGCTGAAAACCACTGGGGGAAAAGGAGAACAACTGAGAGTGGTTTCCTAACTGCTATTATGAAAATTCAGTTTTCATTGAAAATTGAGATTTGCTGTGGAAAACTTCTACTTGGTGAAAACACACATTGCTGTGGAAAACATGATTTGAACAAAACATTTCACACGGCTCTTTTCATGCTCCCAGTGCACAACAAACTGCACAGGGATCAATTTACCTGATCTATGAAAATCTGAAATGGAGGAATATCAGCTTTTACAGCTGGATGTGATGGGCTCATCCATGTTCACTATCCTTCCTTAAAAATCACTATATTTCCTTAAAAATGCTTTTTACACCTCTCTCTTTTCAGAACAATTAATTTTAAATGTAGCTTTTCAATTTCAGCTTCTAGGGCTAATAAGGATCTTTATGTCAGGATCTTATTCCTTTACAGATAAAACCCAATTCTTTCTAAATTAACATTTTCTGAAGAAAAAAAAGAAAAAAGCCCATGAACCTATAGCATTAAATCCCAATGGAAAAAAAAATAAGTAAAATATTTTATTCTTATCCTGCTTAAAATTAATATTGTTTGATCTGTCAAGCCTGACTGAAGTGTTAATTTTGGGTCCCACTCTGCTCTGAACTGATCCACACACAGTGGCTGTTGCTCATCAATAAATCCTGGTGGAGATGTCTCTTGGTTCCCCTTGGATCCAGTTCCTGGTGGATTTTTTTGGCTGAACATCACATCAAATTGAACTCATGATGAACTCATCCCAGAGAGAAGAACAGGGATGTGAGGACACCAGGTTCCCATGAACACCTATTCCCCATGAAACCTATGAATGGAATGCTGTCTTGGGAACTGGACAGGAGGATTCATCTGCAATAATTCTGCTCACAAGAAGTGACTTGATGGATGTTACAGACCCAGAGGTGGGTGAGGGAACATTCAGCACTGCACTGGGTTGTGCTTGGGTTGAAGGTGCACAGCTGCCACCCACTGCTGATAAAGTGAGTGGTTTAATTTAAAAAAATTAATTGGAGGTGATCACTGCCCCTCTGTGATCAGATTCAAGGCTGTTAGCGTTGAAGGTTGGTCAGGATTTAATGTTTCTGGGCACAGAAGAGTTCAGTGAGTGACAATGGGATAGTGATGGAGAGTCTGGATCTTCCATCCCTGCAAATCACCTCCTCACATATGTGCTGAGTCCTGAGTTTATGTTCCTGTCCCAGGGTGTTCTGAGGGGTTTTGTCTCCACATCAAGCTGCTCACAGCAGGTTTTATGCTGTGTCTGACTGGCATTCCCAGCTCTAAGCAGGAGCACAGACCAGTCTGGGAGCACTGGAGCTCTCACAGGATCCCAGAATCCACAAGGTTGGAAGTGACCCCCAAGTGACCAGGTCCAACTTTTGACTGAATCCTCCCCATGGCCATTGAACTATATCAAAAGTGCCACATCCACTTGTTGTTTGAGCACTCCCAGGGATGGTGACTCCCCCTCTGCCCTGGGCAGCCCCTTCCAATCTCTGATTACTCTTCCAGTGAGTACATTTTTCCCAATATCCAACCTGAACCTCTCTTGGCACAACCTGAGGCCATTTGGCTCATCCAGAACACCCACCTTGCCCTGCCTTTGGGCACAGTGCAGAGAGATATGCAAAGATATATTTTTGCTTCTCAAGAAAATATTCTAAACTAAGTCAGAACCCTATAAACATCTATTTCTCCCCATTCACTTCAAAGGGAACCTTAGAGGATTGATATGTAACAAACCTTCATTAGCAGATATCTAAAGTTCAATGAAACCAGGACTGTCCTGATTCTCACTTTTGGGAGCAGTAAGAGAGAACAGTGACCTCTACAGCTCAGTCCCATTCCCAGGCCTGATTTCCTGGGAACAAAGATTCTCTCCCTTGCTCACACTGATCTTGACAGAACTAGTAAAAAAAAAATAGTAAAAAATAAAACAGAATAAATAAAATAGAAAAAAATGGAGAAAATAAATGGAATTAAATAAAAATTAAAATAAAATAAATAGTAAAATAAAATTAAATTAAACAAACCTTCTTCTAATATCCACCTGACCCTGCCCTGACACAGCTCCAGCCCATTCCCTGGGCTCCTGTCCCTGGTCCCCACAGAGCAGAGCTCAGTCCCTGCTCCTCCTCTGCCCCTCCCCAGCAAGCTGTCCCTGCAATGAGGTCTCTCCTCACTCTTCTCCAGCTGAACACACCAACATCTCTATCAACAGTTTCATCACTGAATTACAACAGAATGTAAAAGCACAAATAGTAAAAGTCTTGGTAAAAAAATAAAAAAGTAAAATTAAAAAAATAAGAGACAAAAAAAGTAAAAAAAAAAAAGCACGAAAAGTCCTTGGCAGATGCACTGAAAAATCAGCCATCTAAGCAGTGATCATCCTCACTTTATTGATCCCAGAATGGTTTGGGTTGGAGGGCACCTTAAAGCTCATCTGATCCCACCCCCTGCCATGGGCAGGGACACCTTCCACCATCCCAGGTTGCTCCAAGCCCCATCCAACACTTCCAGGGATGGGGCAGCCACAGCTCTGGGCAACACGCAGATACTGCAGCTGCTTAAAACTGCAGCAGAAACATCAGCGAAGGATGTGCTGAAGAATTCAGAGGGGGAATCGAACTGATTAGAACCAATTAATTCACCGCGGCTGTTACCAGCCGTTTGCCGGGGGCCAACACTCGGATCATGAAACACGTCTGAAAACATCCCAGCCCCGAGTGTCCTGCAGGGAATCCGCTCAGGCAGAGCCACCGCCAGGGCTGGGGCTTTGATCCACCCCCCTTCCCTTGAGATGATCCCGGTGGTTCCCTTCCAGCTCCGAACACTGGGATTCTGCTCCTGATTTACCCACCCTCTCACTTAAACTGGGATTTGCCGGGATTCATCCATCAGCCTTCCTCCCGCTCCTCCTTTCCCCGTCCCTGTCCCCACCTCCCTGAGCTCCCACTCGCCCTCCACACCCAGAACAGCCTTTTAAACTCGGAGCCGAGCAGAATCCCCCCTCCCTCGCTGACTTTTCGCTGTAAATGTTAACGGGAAGCTCGAAAGCGGCCGCAGGAGCCGCCCGGTGATGCCGCGGGCTCTGTCACCGCATGTCACCGCCTCTTACGTAATCGCGACACGACTGCAGCTTTCCTGGGGCTGCTCGTGCGAGAAAAAAAAAAAAAGGTGAAAAAAAGTAAAAAAAACCCCCAAAAACAAAAAACCATAAAAACCAAACCAGCCTGAAAAAGGAATCCAGGAGCCGCGGACACGCTGTGGGTGCAGGGCTGTCCCAGGCGGGGGAGGTGAGGAAGGGGTTGGGACCAGAGGAGTTGCTTGTGCCCCTCTCGCCCTCCCGGGTGAGGAGCCGATGCCGGATCATTGCAGGTGTTGGGTGCGATCCCCGAGGTAAGTCCTGGCCAGGTTGGTGCCGGGGAGTTCATGGAATCGGGGCTTTTTCAGGTGCTGTGAGGCGAAGGAGGCAACAGCCCACCAGAAGATCAATTCTGTGCTGGTCCCCGGAGCTCGGCAGCTCTCCTGAAATGTGGCTTGTGGCACAAAAATGGCTGGGGGGTTGATTAATTTTTTATTTATTTTTATTTTCCCCCTACTTTTTCATATTTCAAAATCTTTTTTAATGTCTTTCATTTTAATATTTAATTTCTCATCTTTTTGTCTTTTTTCCTTTTTCTTTATATCTCTCTTCTCTTCTCTTCTCTTCTCTTCTCTTCTCTTCTCTTCTCTTCTCTTCTCTTCTCTTCTCTTCTCTTCTCTTCTCTTCTCTTCTCTTCTCTTCTCTTCTCTTCTCTTCTCTTCTCTTCTCTTCTCTTCTCTTCTCTTCTCTTCTCTTCTCTTCTCTTCTCTTCTCTTCTCTTCTCTTCTCTTCTCTTCTCTTCTCTTCTCTTCTCTTCTCTTCTCTTCTCTTCTCTTCTCTTCTCTTCTCTTCTCTTCTCTTCTCTTCTCTTCTCTTCTCTTCTCTTCTCTTCTCTTCTCTTCTCTTCTCTTCTCTTCTCTTCTCTTCTCTTCTCTTCTCTTCTCTTCTCTTCTNATATCTCTCTTCTCTTCTCTTCTCCCTCTCCCTCTCCCTCTCCCTCTCCCTCTCCCTCTCCTTTTTTCCTCCTTCTTGTCTCTCTCCATGCACTCTATGCTTCCCTCCACCTGTACCTGAATTCCTCTTTCTCTAAACTTCTGGCACCCCGGACCCCTCCTTGCCACACCTGCCCTGTCACACACCTGGCTGCTCACACATATTGCATTTCCCGATATCTTCCTCCCTAATTTGTCTCCCCACCCTCAGAGGGAGTGATGGATGTGGTTATATTCTGTTGTATTATCCTACTTTGTTTTCCCAATTATTGAAGTTGGACATTTTTGTTGCCTGTTCTTCCCTATGTGCTTATTTTAGGAGCCAACTTTTGGTTTAAAGGGACTTGGACATAAATAATAATTCTCTTGATAAAAAAAACCTGTAAAGACATTTCTTGGGTCTTCCCAGACTAACAAGTGGCCACTGGGTACCCACCCAAAGGCTGGAACCTCTTGTTCTACATATGCCAAACATCCTTGTTGTTTCATACAGAATACAACAGTTAAATATTTGAAGTATCTAAGTGTGGTAAATTTTTTGCCAGTCTAAATTTGAATTCTACTGTGCCACAGCTTCTGATAGGCCAAGTTTTTTGGGAGAAGTCAAAGATTTGTTGGGAGAAGAGAAATCCTAAGCGCCAATTATCTCACGTCTAGAAATCTGCTCATCAGAAATAACGATTGCAGTAATTAATTGTAGGGTGGCTTCCATGCCAGTACAAGGGGAAAAAAATCTGCAGATATCAGGCAGAAAAAACTAATTAGTCCAATCTCTGACATTTCTATTGCCAAATGTAACGGATTTCTTTTTAAAAAGATCACTTTCAAAATTCAGGCATCACTTAAGATGCCTTGGAACTGCAATTCTCCAATAAAGAGATTCTAAACCATGAACTATTTTAAAAAAATCCACTCCAGTTCTAATTTTAACTTTGCAGAGTGTCTTTCAAAGATAAGTTCAACTGATGTTGAGGGGTAAAATCAAAAGTGAAGAACTTTTTGGTTTGCTTTGTTGGTGGGGTCGGGTTTTTTGTTGTTGAAGAGGAGCTTTCTATTCATCTCATTTTAGGGGCTCCTCAATGTTCCAGTTTTAATCCTCTGCACCCCCAAAAGTTAAACATATTTTTCTTTAATTGAAAGCTGAGACTTCTGTGTAATGAGAGACCTTCAGGAAAACAGCAGGTACTGGGAAAGTCTTGTTAAACTTGGGGATTTTTTGCCTGAGGAACCATAAAACATCCGTTCACCCACAAGCAACAAACGGCCCAAGAACTCAACCTCATCCTTGTGATTCTTGCCTTGATTTTTCACTGGAGAAGCCTCTAGAACACAGTCCAGTTTCTGCTGTCCAGCCTTCCTCATTCTTTATGATTTATCTCCCAGGGGTGTTCTCTGCTGCCTCGCTGGGTTGTGGTGCAGGATGGATTTGAGCTGGGCTCTCACTGTGCTGCCACCTCAGTGTGGCAACTGGGAGCGTGAAGAATTCCCTGAGCTTTGGCCTTTGGGGAATCAAGGACTCATCCTGTGCTCCTGGGGGTCTCTCAGGCCTAAGACCTGGGGCAGGTGAAGACCCTTTGCTGGGTAACCTGGTGTGTCTCACTGTGTTAAGGTCACAGCTCCCTTTTCCAAGCCAGTGCAATAAATCAAGTGAGACGCAATAACAGCAGAAAGTCAGATAAGGTGCAGTTAACAGCAGAATTTGGCTTTATGTTTTGAGAGCAAGGAGTATCTTTATTTTCTTGTGTAGTCAAGAAACTCCCACTGCTTCCACCTTGTGAAAGTGCACCGTGAATATTGATATTGCACAGAATAACCCAAGGGATGGGAGAGAGAGTTCACTGGGTTTTGCTGCTTTCTGTAAGATTATTAAAGCTTGGCTGCTGATTTCTGCTGCTTTGGCAGAAATCTGGGAGGAGTTGTGTGGCATTAGTGGAGTCACTCCAGATTTGGCTCAAGTATAGTTTCAGACAAAACCCAAACCCTAATTTAGAGCCTTCACTTTAGTTACCCAGAAGGATTTTGAGACTGATAAAGCACTGATAAGCACCCTGTTGCTTGGGGCACGGAGGAACTCCATGATTTAGGGTTGAAATGAGCAGTTTCACCTTTCGTGGGTTGTCACCAGTTTTGTGTGTTATAGAAACTCAGGCAGCAGTGACTCGGCCCCAAAAAAATCTTCAGAAGTTTTGTTTATTTCCTGTGATAACAGAGCAAAAGGGAAACCTCTGACAGAAAATCTTGATATTAACAATTAATGAATAGAGAGGTGATCACGCTGGGCCTTGGGTGCCCTTGGCACGCGGAGGAGTCCTGGTGGCCTCCAGGATGAGCCAGTAATGATGATTTGCTTCATTTAAAAAGAAAAAAGAAAGGTTTTAGAGGACATCAGATCCTATGACAGGATTTCTGCAAGAGAAGACAAGGATGGGACTGGTCCTGCCAGAAAATAATCACAGAAGAGTTTGAGTTGGAAGGAACATTGACGATCATTCTGTTCTCATGGTCAGGGACACCTTCCACTCTCCCAGGTTGCTCCAAGTCCAGTCCAACCTGGCCTTGGACACTTCCAGGGATGGGGCAGCCACAGCTTCTCTGGGTAACTTGTAAACATCATGAGATGATGAGAAATGTGCAGAAATCTGTGGTCCATGATAAACTCCACTCCTAATCTATCGAATATCTCTGCACGTCTCGGTGTGAATGGTCTGAAACAAGGGGGTAAACAATGAGACCAGTTTTATTTAATTTCTGTAGAAACCTTTGTAAATGGGACCTGTGATCAGCCCTTCTGGAAGTGTTTGTGCTGGAAATAAGAGCAGGAAAGTCTGGGAGAAAGAGGGGGAGAGGTGGATTTGCTTTAAGTTCATCTGTTTAAAGCAAAATAAATTCTCAAGGCTGGAATCTGGATGACAGCACAGCTGGATTAGCAAAGTCCCTTGGGATTTACTGATTGTGAGTCTCTGTGGCTCAGTGATGAGTTAAGGGTCTGATTCAGTTTTTATAATAAGAATAATTTGCAGTTGCTGTTGTAAGTAACCAATGAGCAGGAGAATGGAGGTGAAGCAGGTCCTGGAAGTTTCACTGGCTGAACAAATTATTTTGGATTGGGCATTTTGAAACAGATACGTGAAAAGATGGAGAAAACAATTGGGAATATCAAACATAGGAGAAGGCTGTGTTTCTTGATGTTTGTTGGAGAATGGATTTTGAAAATGGTGGGAAGGTCCTTGTCCTTATCAGGATTTGTTCTGCTTTTCCTCTTGAGGTGTTGCCACAGACTTTTGACTGTGTTGTCTTTGCAGCTTCCCCAGAGTGAGGGACTCTGTCGTTTGCAAATTATTCCACTCCATTTTTAAAAGGAGGATTTCATGTGCCCTCAAGACCTATGACCACAGATGATTGAATCTACAAAAGATTAGAAATGTGTTCAATTCTTTCCTGGTAGTTCTTGACTTCTAATTTCCCAGACAGAAAGCCACCAGTCTGTGAGTGCCAATGGCAGTCTTGCTTCATCAAGTATTGCTGGCCTTGTCTCAGCTCTTAACCTCTGCTTAACTTTAAGATTGAGCCTCTGTTAAATTTTAAATTTCACTTTAGGCCCCATCATAGCCTGCAATGGCATTCTTGAGCTGTGGAGAGGAAGGGACTTACCTTTGGGTCTTGGCCGCCTCTCACTTCTTCCTCATGACGAGGTATCACCGTAATATGTGGGGTAACCTTCAGATAATTATGAGCTTTATCTCTGAAAATCGATCTTCACTTTTAAAAAAACCTATTGTGACAGCAGTTTTGGTCACATTCAGTATGAAGCAGATGGAATTTTCCATTCCTCTGGGTAGGCAGAGAGGTGGAGAGCGGATGCAGGGCTGCACATCCTGCATGTCGTTCACGAGCCTCCAACTGCTCCTTCAACCAGAGTGTGAGCTCCTGGGCTTGTTCCTCTTCTCCCATCAGTTGTGAGAGTGAAGATCTAGTGACTGGAAAAGACTCCACCAAGGTAAATGCAGCCACATCTTGCTGGGTCCTGTCAGCACAGGAGTGAAAGCGCCGCTTAAAACATCCCCGCACAGGGACTGACAGGTTCATGCCTTCCATCTGTGGCATAAAGGTTTTATATGTTATTTTCTGCTTTATTATAAATGATGGGACACAGGTCTGATACTGATGGGTTGGTCCTGCAATCTGTGCACTGTTATTGTGCTTAGGATTGTGATCTCAGTGAGGTGGTTTCAGTAGCACTTGGTCATTGCCAGGTTGGGTTTGTTGGCATCAGTCAGAGTCAGTTTGGGGGAATTCCAGGCTGTGTCAGCATCCTTGGGTATGAATGAAACAGCTCAGATGTCTCTGTGCTGCCCTGTGTTGTGCAGTGAAGAAATGGCAAGGGGAAGAAGAATAATTGGGTTCTTCTTCTTGTGTGTTCCTGGAGCAGGGTCCACCAAACAGGTGCTGAAATGGAAGGAACAACTCAAAAATGTTTGTATAATACTCAGGTTTTGAGTTTGTAATGTTTGTAATGGTTTGTAAAATATCATTTTTTCAGACATGATTCGCTTTCCAAGGAAAGTTTTAGTTTTTTAAAAAAATCCAGCAAAACTCAGTATGAAAATGCTAAGATCTTAATTGTTTTGCTTTTTCATGGAATCATGGAATCATAGAATGGTTTGGGTTGGAAGGGACCTTAAAACTCACCCCTGCCATGGGCCACTGTCCCAGGTGGCTCCAACCTGGCCTTGGACACTTCCAGGGATGGGGCAGCCACAGCTCCTCTGGGCACCCTGTGCCAGGGCCTCCCCACCCTCCCAGGGAAGGATTCCTTCCCAATATCCCATCTAACTCTACTCTGTCCTGTCACTCCAGGCCCTTGTCAATAGTCTCTCTCCATGTTTCTTGTAGCTCCTTCAAGGTCTGCACTATTAGTTCTCCTCAAAGCTTCTCTTCTCCAGGCTGAATAATCCCAGTTCCCAGACTTTCCTCATAGGACAGCTGCTCCATCCCTCTGATCACTTTGGTGCCTCCCTTGGACTTGATCCAACAAGTCCAAGTGTTTCCTGTGCTGGAACCCCAAATCTGGTTACAGTTTTCAGCTGAAACACTTGAATCTCTGATTCCACTAGTTCAGAATTCAACTCCCCTGTCCCTGCCGAGCATAACTTGCCAAAATCAGTACTTTTGAACCCAAAGCATGAAATAAAGCAGAGGAAGAAAAAGGATTTCTTTAAGTCCTTTCCTAGAGTAAAAAAATTCCCCCACATTTATGAAATATCTTACTTTGAGCAACGGATGGATGCACATTTCCTTGGTGCAGAGGAGAGTGGAGTGGAGCAAACACTACGAAGATTTCATTATTCTGTGACTGTTCAGCATCAGCCTCACTGGGGCATTTGCAGACCCAGAAATGCAAAACTTGGTCAATTCTAGAAGATCATTGGCAACTTGGGGGTTTTAAGTGCTTTGCAGCACATTTCCAGTCTTAAGGTCTTTGTAGACCCACAGTAAAATTAAGAGGTCAGTTTGTTCTGATTTGAGCAATAGTTGAGCTGGTTTTGAGGCTTGTTACCATGAGATCAAGGAAGGTTCATGCAGCCCATGAGCTGTGATACCCAGCACTTCTGCTGCTGGTGGTTTGATAATTCAGGGTAAATTTGCATGGTTTGAAGCCTCTACCTCAAGACCAAAATACAAAATTAATCCCACCAAGCTCCCAACAAATCACCCGTTGTGATTAAGCTGCAGAGACAGGGATTTCGTATCTTTGAGCCAAGAAATTTAGTACAGCAGAAAGTTCAGTATGTCCTCCAGGCCCGGAATCTGTCGAGAAAAACATGATTTTGGGGAGTTCATCATCTGTGATTGTGGCCAGGTTTCAATAGCAATCCACTCCAAAGAATCCTTATGGGCTCTTGGAATCTGAATTTCGAACAAGTGCCCAAAGCTTCAGTGGAGACCAGATTTTAGAAAAGCTGATGGTGAAAACCCTCGATTTTGAAAGTCTGCGACACATTGACAGATTTGCAGCAACATTCAGCGCTTTGAGCCAACAATCATTTGATGTTTTCAAAACAGACACGCAGCAAACTGTGATTTTGGCACAGTGGGGTTGTTTCTGAGACAGTTTTGGTTTGAATTTGAGTTTAAAGCTTCTCAGCCAGTGATTCCTCCCTCAGCAGCTGCCACCAAAGTTGTTGTCCCTGAGTTCATCAGGTTCTGCTCCGTTCTCTCCTTTTCTGCTTCCTTTCATCACCAGACCATGTTATTTCCCACTGAGATACAAGAAGTGAGTAATAGCTGTTCCTCAACAGCTCCTGTTAACCACTGCTTTAGTGTGAATGTGAAATACTCAGGAATATGAGTAATTAGAACGACGTTCTTTTATCTTAAACAGGCCAGGAGGTTTAGAGAGTTCTGTAGTATACCACCAAACCACAGGTTTAATTTTTTTTTCTTCTTACTGAGATGAAGAAGCAGCATCAAGGATGGAGCCTTGTTTGTGCAGCACAGTGTCCCTGGGAGAAGTTTTCGGAGGTTTCTGTTGTAAATCGTCCCTTGGGCCTGGTTATTATTTTATTTTATCAGTGTAAATTCCTGCGGGTCAGATATTGCTGTAGTGGAATGGCTTGAGATTAAGCTGAGTTATGATTATTTCAGGAGATAATTTAAGAGCAGAAAAATAGGCAGCTCTCAAGCTCCTTTAAATTAATGTAAAGCAAAGGCAGCTTGGCTTAAACTCTGTGTTGATTTAAGCCCTAAATTCTAAATTCTATTTCCAGTTTAAAAAAGGCAGGTAAACTGTGATGTTTCCATGGATTGGTTCTTACATATGTGGATGCTGAATCGAGTGTGATCAGGAAACTGGGAATGAAAGTGTGATCCAAAAATTGTTTACAAGGCTGTAACTTTTATAATGGAATTATGTGTTTTATGGAAAATAACGGGAAGGTTCTTTCCCTTTGCTTGTTTAAAAGTTACATTGGAAATCAAGTATACTGAAAATCAAGTATATTGAAAATTGAGTACACAAAAAAGTAAACGTTATCTTGAATGTGTTAATTAAGTTATTAAGTTATATTGAAAATCAAGGTTACAATATAATAATTTATATTGAAATTCAAGCACAATGCACGTCCTGCAATCTGAGCATATGGTTTAATTTTAGGGAATCCTGCAAGGAGAAGTTGGATTTGATGATCGTTAGGGACCCCTTTCAACTGTCATGGAAAAACCACAGAAAATCCACCATTTTCACTTCAGAGTGAAGAACAGAAATCTCTAACACTGGGAAGATCTTCCAAGTCCCTCTATGCACTTTTATATTACATTGATTTTCCTATTTTATTAAAATATATGTAGATTTATGCTTAGATTTTCATTATTGTGGTTTTAGTGATGAATACTCCTCTCAGATGTCTTTTTAAATGAGGCTTCAAACTCAAAATCATTGTCAGTGTTTGTAGATATTAATTTTTGATATAAATTGGGAGAAATAAACACATGTGAACATTTAAGAAAAATTTTGCAACTTGTAGAAAGGGGAGCCATAGTGAGAGGTAGTAACAATTATATATTAAAAAATTAGGAAGTTGAGAATAATAAAATATATACATTCAGTATATTATTGAACTTTCTGTGTAATCCACCTCATCCTCTTGCTGTGTGATGGGTTTGAACTCTGGTTGGTCACTGATCTTTTACGTAATATTTCTTTGTGATTCCCTTTCCATTTTTGATGTCTGCATTATCCTGAGGCAACGAACTCGAAATTTGAGTTATGTTATACAAAGATGTCCTTTGTTTCTTTGAAGTCCAGCGCCTGATAATTCCAGCTCATGTTCTTTATTTGTGAAAAATATTGAGTTAACATTTCTGTTTAGAGAAACTGTTCTAATGGCCCTTTGCAGGATGTGTTTTAATTCTGTTCCATCCTTGGAAAACAGAATAAACTAAGGGTCAAGGGCTTGACACGCTCATGGAAAAGGAAGATTCACCAGCTGTTTTCTGAGGCAGTGTAGTTTGATTAAAGAAAAGTATGTATCATCTCCTAGATCTGCAATGAATCAGTTCCTGTGAGAGATAAGTTTTTCTTGGAGGGTTCTGCACAACCTGCTGGAAAGTACAATTGATCAGATTCTGCTCTGATCTGCTCAGGGTGGAGATAAGGGAAACAAGGGGAGATAGGTCGCAACGAATCTCTGAAGATGGTCTTCTGCCAGTGGAAGGAAAGTTTTACCAGAAACGAGAATCTTTTAACCAGGCAGGTGGAGACCACTTACAGCCCCCCAGTACAAAACATTCCTGCTGTCACAGAGGTGTGAATTAAACCAGGACATTGCACATTTAGCCCTTCACAGCTGATCAGATGCCCTGTAGAGGTGGAAAGGATAATTTTTATTTTGTATCTTCGTGTATTTAACAGTCTTTACATAAAAATGTGACTTGCTTTCTGCCTGCTCAGAAAGGCAAGAGACCGAAAAAGCTCCAAGGCTGCTCCCTCGAGAAGCAGAGCTTCCAGAATAATGCTCTGCCTGAACAGAAGCAGCAGGTTTAGTGCCAATCAGAATGCCATCATTTTACAACTCCTTTGGTGCTTTCTCTCTGTTGAGGGTGCAAATAACATAGAACACGGCCAGTGTTCTGGCAGGAGGTTGGTAAATACCTTTCACATTTACAGCTGCAGAAGCAACAGATACCAAAGCCCCCCAGAGAACACTGGTTGCATAATGCTCTTGACCAAAATGTTCTGCTGTCATTGCTGACATGACTGTCCCCAGCAGCCCTGTGGATACAGGCTCAGTGTCACTGTGTGCACTCATCTGCTGGAGGCTGCGCTCGAGAAGAGCCCCGAGACACTTGTCGTGTGGGTATAGGTGTGATTTTGTGGGCTGTAGATATAAATAACAGGTGGAGTTAAACTCTGTGGCCTAAAACTTGATGCTGTCACATACTGGCCCAGCTCAGGCTTTATTCCTTGACCTTAAAAGGCCAGATCCTGCCTCTGATAAGAATGTCCACTGCCTCCCACTTCATACTCAACCTCCTTCCAGGCCTTCCAACCTCCAACTAAGAGTAACTGTGCCCTCCCTCTGGTTTGATGCCTGCCTCTTCCCCCTGGGCTCAAACCTCAATTCTCACTATTCCACTTGCATTAAGTGCTGAAGTCTGAAGGAAATTCCCACCTTGGCACAACCAGTTTGAGTGTGAGGGACTGAACAAACATGGGAAAAGTTAAAAATCTGTTCTTGTGGTGACCAGGGGCAGGAGCCCAGGGAAGGGCTGGAGCTGTGTCAGGGCTTGGGATGGGTCTCAGGGCAAGGTTCTTCCTCCAGAGGGGGGTTGGGCACTGCCCAGGCTCCCCAGGGTTTGGTCACGGCCCCAAGGCTGCCAGAGCTCCAGGAGGGTTTGGACAACGCTCTGAGGGACAGGGTGGGATTGTTGGGGTGTCTGTGCAGGGCCAGGGGTGGCACTGGATGGTCCTTGGGGGTCCCTTCCAGCTCAGGAGATTCTGTGAAAATAAGTTTGTTAGAAGGTTCATCGTGACTTTCTGTTCTGTCTCGCAAATGCCTATTTTGTGTCCCTTTTTTCCCCAAGTTTAGTTTCCCAGCTCTATTGGACAGGGAATATTTGGTAAAGTAACCTTAAAATTTCTTACAGGATTTCCTTATGCCAGGCACCTGGAGCAAGAGAAAGACAGGGTGAAAACAACCTGCTTTGCCCAATGTGGGTGATGAATTTACACAGTGAAAAAACCACCTGTTGATTTTTGACTCATTCAACAAACAAGCCATGTCACTTCCTAACCTGAAACATTCCTGGGAAGTGATTAAGCCCTAATAAAACCCTGTAGTTCTGCCTCTTGGCACTATGAGAAACCACAAGTACACTCGCTGAAATTCTCCTTTTGATGCTTTGAGCTCAGAAGTAATTTTGATCAAAAACTGAAGGAATTATCTCAAACTTATTAATGCCAAAGGACATTTTGGTTTTGATTACGCTCAGAACCTTTGCACACTCTTTAAGGACAGTTGATAAATTAAAATACATGCATCCCAAAGGTATTCAATTACAAAACCCCACAGATTGGGACACAGATACTTTCATGTGACTTGTCCTGGTTTAAACCAGACCAAACCTCTGGTCATCAAAGTTGGAGGGTGAACAGATGAGGATTTGTCTCATTTGCAGGTCTGGGTCGTGCAGAGATCACTGTTGATGACAACCTGCCAATACTTAAGGTCCCTAAATCTGTATAAATAAATAATAAATAACAAAGAGCTGCTGCAGCATTTTTAGACTCATCATTCACATTTCAATTGTGCAATATTTGTGTAACTGTGCCTGTATGAAGGAACTCATTTACATATGTTCTCACACTGTTTGATTTTGAGAATAATCTAGTGATCATTTCTGCCTTATTTGTTCAGTGGTGTCTTGGGATACCTTAAAAAGGGATCTGATGCTCAGAAAGAGCTTCAAATTGAGAGTAGGTTTAGATGAGATATTGTGAAGAAATTCTTGGCTTTGAGGGTGGGGAGGCCCTGGCACAGGGTGCCCAGAGAAGCTGTGGCTGCCCCATCCCTGGAAGTGTCCAAGGCCAGGTTGGAGCAACCTGGGATAGTGGGAGGTGTCCCTGCCCATGGCAGGGGGTGAAATGAGTTTTAAGGTCCCTTCCAACCCAAAACGTCCTATGATTCTATAATTTATCATAATTTACATCCAAAATTTTGTCCTCCTTATGATTTATGAGTTGGATTCTTAAGGAATCACTAGTCACTCTTGGAAAACCTGACCATATAAATGAGCCTTTTACAGGAAACTTAGAAAGTGAAGAAGCCTGGAAGTTTTCAAGACCTCCAGACACAAATTACAACTGGGCAATATTTTGGAATTGTTTATTTTCCACACATATGTGATGCCCTTTGAGTTGTGTTGATGTGAAAGTTCATGAAGAAAAGTGGGGCACCCAAACATCAACATTTCTGTTTCTGTAGGTCCTTCTCTGAGCCCTTCTGTGTTCAGAAGGACAAACACTCCCTGCCCACAGTGGTGTCTTGAATGATTTGGAATTACAACTTCACCTTTTGCTTGAGGATGATTATCAATCATCGAGAACGGAACAATTCATGTCTCTCATGCAATAAATTGATGCAGCCCGAGAGTTGGCTCTTAGTCACGTGGATTATTAACCCTGTTGATTTTCCGAAGGTCACAGACCAGATTTTCACAGCTCACAGCATCCGGCTGCACAAACTTGTGCAACCCAGACTCTCAAAAGGAGTTTGAGCTCTCACTTCTGCTGTGCCTCTTAATGTCTCCATTTAACTTGATTCATAAATAGCTCTTCGAAAATTTCTGGCTTAAACCCGCAGAATGCTGAGTTTTAGATGTTATGTTGCTTTTTTGCCTCTGAGTTTGGGCAATTTTCAGTCTGAATAATTTTTGGGGGGTAAAAACTGGGTGGGGGAGCTGCTTTCAGCTGAAAGTGTCAGCCAGGCCTTTTCCCCCAACAGTCTGAGCAACCCTGCCAGGAACCTTGATGATGGTGTCCTATGACTCAGAAAAGCACTTTGCACTTATATAAACACATGCTATTTTGTGTACATGATGAACCATGAGTTCATTTCAGTGCTAATGAAGTGTCCTGCAACCCACCACAGCCTGGGAAGGGGCACCTTCACTGCTATTTGGGCCTCACTGTGGGTCAAAACAGGCTGAAATGAAAGGCCTTGTGCAGGGCTGTGGGGACTGAAACGTGGCCAAAGCTTCAGTGCATCAGTTGCTGATCAAAGTGAAACAATTATGCCTTTCTTCACTATTTTAGGGTAATCCTATGGAGTGATGGTTTATCAGACTTGGTACTGGTTGGTCCTCCTGGCCCAGCTTTGTGTTAGTTGGGATTGTTCAGCCTGGAGAAGAGAAGGTTTTAGGGTGTCTGAATTGCATCCTTGCAGTAGCTGAAGGGGCTACAAGAAAGATGGAGAGAGACTATTGACAAGGGCTTGGAGTGACAGGATAAGAGGGAATGGTTTCACACTGACAGAGAACAGGGTTCGATGGGGTATTTGGAAAACATTCTTCCCTGTGAGGATGGGCAGGCCCTGGCACAGGGTGCCCAGAGAAGCTGTGGCTGCCCCATCCCTGGGAGTGTCCAAGGCCAGGTTGGAGCCACCTGGGACAGTGGGAGGTGTCCCTGCCTATGGCAGGGAGAAAAAATGAGATGGGCTTTAAAGTCCCTTCCCATCCAAACTCTTTCATGATTCTATGATGACAAAGTGACTCCACAAAATAGTTTCCCAAAACCTACATTATGCTCCCAAAATGTGATTCCTTTCACCAGATCTAAGGTGCCTGCAAGGTCTAAATCAGACTTAGTCATTCTGGGATTTCCTACAGTCCCAGGGAGCTAAAGTGATCTAATGTGATGATCTATGTCATGCTAAGCTCCCTCACCAGGGATGGAAGGGACCCTGAAAAATCTGGTCTGCTGGAAGGTGTCCCTGCCCGTGGCAATGGAGTGAAACCAGATGAGCTTTAAGATCTTTTCCAACCCAAACCATTCTATGATTTGTTTACAGATCTATCAAAATCACAGACTTCATCAGCTCCAGCTTTCCAGGGTGGGACCAGAGTTTCTGGGAAAATTTGGGGACTGAGTATAAGGGGTAGATTTGCAATTCTGCTTCAGCTGCTGACTAAAGTACGTGACTGAAGTAAATCAGTTCTTCTCCCTGTGCCTTTCTTATCTTTAAAACAGGGGTAAATGACTCTTATTTCCTTTATGAAGCAGTTTGAGATTAGTGGGAGATAAGTACTAATTTCTATCATCTTGATTGAAGTTACTTTACTCAAGAAAAGTGTTTGTGATTGTTCACTGAGTTGGCAAAATATGTGGGGGTTTAACTCTGTTCAGTGATACAGATTTTTTGGGTATCCTGTGCTGGACTTTGCAGATGTTGGTGAGATGTGAGAGACCGATGTGCTGACACATCAGAATCTGAATATATTGCAAAGGTGGCTCTAAAATGACAGAAATAATCGAGGGAAAATATCTTCAGTTTATGTGTGTGGTGATGTACTCAGTGCTCCCAGTGTGACATAAAAAATAGACAGAGGTGGGATAATAGTAGTAGACATAAAACAATCACACAAGGAGATTAATTTATTAATTAAATTAATGAACATTTAGTGGTAATAGCTTTGTGTTCTAGAGAGCATCCAAAAGAGGCAATGAGGATGGTGAAGGGCCTGGAGGGGAAGGGTGTGAGGAGCAGCTGAGGGCACTTGGTGTGTCCAGTAAGAGAAGAGGAGACTGAGGGGAGACCTCATTGCAGGGACAACTTGGTGGGGAGGGGCAGAGGAGGGGCAGGGACTGAGCTCTGCTCTGTGGGGACCAGGGACAGGAGCCCAGGGAATGGCTGGAGCTGTGTCAGGGCAGGGTCAGGTTGGATCTCTGGGAAAGGTTCTCCCCCCAGAGGGTGGTTGGGCACTGCCCAGGCTCCCCAGGGCAGTGGGCACAGCCCCAAGGCTGCCAGAGCTCCAGGAGGGGTGGGATGATCCTCTCAGGCCCATGGGATGACTCCTGGGGATGGGCCTGTGCAGGGCTGAGGGTTGGACTGGATGATCCTTGTGAGTCCCTTCCAACTCAGCACATTCCGTGCTTCTATGACCCTGTAGCAGTAACATCTTTACGTTCTAATCCTGGCAGAACCCCAGCCGTGTTCCCCACCATGGAGAGCTTCCTGGCCCCTCTGAGCACCGTGGGAGCCCTGCAGCCCAGCAAGGCCCAGCTCCTGCTCGGCAAGGCCGGCGGTGCCTCCCGGCGCAAGCGGGAGTTCATGCCCGACGACAAGAAGGACAACATGTACTGGGAGAAGAGGCGCAAGAACAACGAGGCCGCCAAGCGCTCGCGGGAGAAGCGGCGCCTCAACGACGTGGCCATGGAGAGCCAGCTGGCCGCGCTCAGCAAGGAGAACGCCGTGCTCAGGACGGAGCTGCTCTCCCTCAAGCTGCGCTTCGGCCTCATCAGCCCCGACACCAGCACCTACCAGGGCTGCTCCCTCGGGATCTACCTCAGAGGGCACAGGGCAGCCTCCCCACTCCTCGGGGCCGATCCGTTGGCCGCGGAGTCCTGCTTTTCTGCGCAGAAGAGCTTCGTGCCCAAGGTGCTGGAGCCAGCTGACTTCTGCAAAAGCTCCGGCCCGCCCAGAAACATCCTGGGCTGTGACTCAAGGCCCCTTCCCATGGACTCACTGGGCCTTCAGCAGCCAAAAAGGTTTGATGCCTCCTTCAGCTCCACAGTGTACTCTCCATTCCGCAGTTACCACCGCCCAGACAAGTACCCTTGCCCTTGCCCTTGGTCAGGCAGCACCTGCTTCTTGTGCCCTTCCCCCAGTGCTGCTGAGGTGGGCAAAGAAAGCAGCACATCTGTGTCTGATGAAGAGGATGAGCAGCAAGTGCCCAAAACTTCCTCTCTCCCCCCCTGCAGCCTGCCCTGTCCTTCTGATGATCATCTGAAGGGTAGAAGCTATGCTGCCCTCCCTCATAAGCTCAGGATTAAAACCAAAGCCCTCAGCAGCTTGGAGGAGAATGGTGTGGACTCCCATTGAGGCAGCAGAGGAATGACCCATTATGAGGCCAGTGCAAGACTTTGGAAAGACACAAAGGGTTTGGAAGGATGGGGTGGGAGGGAAATATCTTATTCTCCAAAGAGGGACATGATTTTCCTTGCTGTGCACAAATGCCAGGGGGGCTTCTAGATCGAGGCTGCATCACTACAGCACACGTGCAGCTGCCCATGGCGTTCTTGCTGGGTGAGACCTGTCAGACCCTGTGGTCACTGAGTCCCACCTGGCTGCTCTGCTAGCAGAACAAGCTCAGCTGGGAGGTGTGAAGGGGCAGGAAGAGGCTAAGACAGTAGAGGTGGTTCCCACACCATGTAACACAACTACAGCTTCTTGGGGTGGCAACCATTTTAATCATCTTTGCTTCATCACTGCCTTCATCTTCACGGATGTGCCTAAAGTCTTAATTACTTAATATTGGAAAATGTTGATGGAAACAGGTTCTGACCCCTCAACTGTCTGGAGAGAAAAAAAAAGGGATAGTGACTCTATGACGATGGATTTATACTGATATGAAATGAGAGCAGGACCTAGTCCACTTTATTCCCAGTTTGTCATAATTTATCTTCAGAGACAATGAACTCTTTCTCTGTGACCAGACACAGTGTGGTCTAGAATGTAATTTCATTTATCTTTGCAACAGTTAAGAAGACTAAACTATTTTTTAATTGAAATGCAAAAAAAATTTTACTTTTGCTTCTTTCTTTTTAAACAAGACATTTTCAAAAATGCTATTTCTGTATTTGGAAATTGCCTTTATAAAACACAGATGAATTTTACCCGGGCACACGATGCACATATCTCACATATCTGCTGGGATAATTTCCCTGTCCATCCTGCCTTCTGACTGCTTTGCCTTTGGGAAAGCCTTGGGAAAGCCTCTGAGGAAGCCTCAGTGGGCAGCAGCCTCACAGAGGGTTCTAGAATCTATTTGATGTTGTCCCTCAGTCACCTCAGTTTCCAAGCCAAAGATAATTCTCAGGGATATATTCCATATATAGCTGTAACTTTCTGTCCTCAGTTCTTTCATGCTTTTGTCTTTTTTTTCCCCAAGGAAAGGAGGCTGATGCAGTTTGGATGTTGCTGTGTCTGTCAGCCCTTTTTTGACATGTTGCACAAATATAACCCAACCTGATGATTCCACCAGCCCAGTCTGATGGAAAAAGACAAATCTCAAAGCAAATAAGCAACTCCAAACTGTTCTCCTCTGCCCTGAATACACACTGCAATCTCAGTGGCCCTAATGACAGAAAAATTGCACTGCCTGCTCAGACCTGCTGGAAACCAGAGGTGACACTGAGAGCTCAGTGTCCTGGCTGGGAGTCTCCTCTTCGTCAGTTCTGCTGCTCACAGGACCATCCTGTACCTTTTTGTTTCCCTCCCTCTGCCCTGCTCAGGTGAGACCCCACCTGCAGAGCTGCCTTCAGCTCTGGAGACCCAGCACAGGAAAGACTTGGAGCTGCTGGAGCAAGTCCAAAGACATCAGGATGATCAGAGAGACAAAGCAGCTCTGCTGTGAGGAAAAGCTGGGAGAACTGGAATTGTTCAGCCTGGAAAAGAGAAGCTTTGGGATGACCTAATTGTGGCCTTGCAGTCCCTGAAAGAGTTACAAGAAACATGGAAAGGGACTATTGACAAGGGCCTGGAGTGACAGGACAAGGGGGAATGGATTCACATTGAAAGGAGGTTTAGAGGGGATAATAGGAAGGAATTCTTCCCCATGAGGGTGGGCAGGCCCTGGCACAGGGTGCCCAGAGAAGCTGTGGCTGCCCCATCCCTGGAATTGTCCAAGACCAGGTTGGAGCAACCTGGGATAGTGGGAGGTGTCCCTGCCCATGGCAGGAGGGGAAATGAAATGAGTTTTAAGATCCCTTCCAACTCAAACCAGTCTGGGATTTCATTAATACTTCAGGCTTTGGAGAATAAGGACAATTATCAAGAGTGTTCTTTTAGAAGTAATGTTATAATTAATAAAGACTTGCAGAAATAATAACACCATGTGAAAGGACAAACTACACTCCCTGGCACGGGATGGAACAATCCCTCAAACTGGTTTGGAGAGGAGGGCTCAGCGTGTGAGCTGTGCTACTTGAGAGGTATCAGCATGTGCCTAATAAAACTCTGTTTCCAGAAGCTGCCAAAGGTGTCTTGGCCTGTCTGTTGGGACTGCATCCACACTGAAATTTCCTCTCAGGAACAGCCAGCATGATAAATACATCCCGTGGAGAGAAGCCCTGCTCAGCAGGAGCACAGGTCCCAATAAAGGGCACAGATTAGATGAGCTGTGGGGCACACACCTTCCTGATTCCTCTGCCTATAAATGTGTTTTTCCCCTATGTGTGTCTCTGTTCTCACAGCAGGACCCCAGTTCTCCAGCAGAGAGTCCTCCTGCAGCCCCCACACTGCTGGATGGTGTGATGGGTTCACACACAGCCCACGACCCTTCGTAGGGATAATCCACAAGGACCAACCCAGCTGACTTTGTTACTAACTCCCTGGATGAAACACCCATCATCTTTGATTGTATCATGAGCTGCAATGTAGATATTTTAGAGAAGATGACATATAAGAAGCCTCCTGTTACAAATAGGTAGGACAGTTCCTAAAATATTAAGACTGAACAGGTGCTCATGAGCAGGAAGCTGCAACTTGAGGACAGAAGACAGCAAGCCTTTTTAACAATATCACAACATCTATAAAACAGACACTGGAGCTTGCTAAATATCTTCATTTCCTCCCCTTCCCCTTCAGAAGACATTTTTCAGTGTTTACTAAAAAACAATATATATTAGACATTCTGAAGCTACAAGACAAGTATTTTTCAAGTTAGTATAATGTTTCAAAACTGGTTTTGGTTCAACATGAGAATAAGAAAAAAAGACTATGAAATACCACAGCAACACACAGGCACTAACTCTAAGTCTACAATGAAATACATGCTGTTGACCAAACTCTGTAATTTAGTTGGAATTTCCCCCTTGTCATATTAAATAACAATTACAAAGAAGTAGTTACAACTTTTATCCTCAGCTTCAACTGCAAAATAATAAAAAAAAGTTGTTTCACAAGAAGGCTGCCAGAGCTCCAGGAGGGTTTGGACAAGGCTCTGAGGGACAGGGTGGGATTGTTGGGGTGTCTGTGCAGGGCCAGGGGTGGCACTGGATGATCCTTGAGGGTCCCTTCCAGCTCAGGAGATTCTGTGATTCTACAAGTGTCCATCTCTCACAGCTCTGTGCTGAGGTTGGTGCAGAAAAATGGGCCGAGCTTCCTTCCTGTAGCTGCCAAGGCTGGGGCAGGAGGGTGGCAGCTCTCCTGTACCCACTGGCATGAAGGGAAACCAGAGCGCAGCAACCGCTCCTCAGGTGTGAAACTTGACGCAATGATGCTTTCAGATGAAAAGAAACCACAAGTGGTTCCATTTCCTGGCTTATTCCCTGTCCTCTCTTCCCCTCAGAACTGGTAAGAAGGTGGCTCAGAAAGTTTTTTGCTGGAAGGAATTGCTTCCCCTCAGCTCCTGCCATTCCACATCCTTGCGGTACCCGCTTTTTCTCTCAGCCAGCCAGGGCTGCAAACATTGCAGGGTGCAGCAAGTGGGTGTGAGTGAGCTCACCCTGCTCTGGAGGATGGGTTTGATGCTTGCAGGGAGGGGTGGCCCCCAGGACCTGCTGTATCCCCTAGTCGTGCTGCCCCTCCTGATCCTGGTGTACCCTCTAACCCTGCAGTATCCCCTAATCCTGCTGTACCTCCTCATATTGCTGTACTCACAGTCCTGCTTGTACCCTCTGATCCTGCTGCACCTCCAAACTCTGCTGCCTTTCCTAATCCTGCTGTACCCCCTAATCCTGTTGTTGTTCCCTGCTGTACCCCCTAATCTTGCTGTATCTCCTAACCCTGCTGTACTTCCTATCCTTCTTGTACCTCCTAACCCTCCTGTATGTCCTAACCCTGCTGCAACTCCTAACTCTGCTGTACCCCCTAACCCTGCTGTACCCCCTAACCCTGCTGTACCCCCTAACCCTGCTGTACCCCTGAATCCTGCTGTACCCCTGAATCCTGCTGTACCTGCTGCCTGCAGCCCAGGGAGAGACAATCCTGAGAGATTTAAACCTGCAGGTGCCCAAAGGTGACTCTTTGTGGGGAGCAGGCACAGTGCATCTGAAAAATGATGAAGAAATGAGTAATGTTTCCTGTTTGCTGTGTCCCTGCTGTTGCGCAAACCAAGGGCCAAACATGGTTTGGAGCTGGGGCTCATGGCAGTGTGATCTGTCAGTGTGGAGGGGAGAGAAGGGTGGGACAGCAGCAGGAAAAGCAGCAGGAGAGTATGAAACGGTGTGAAGTGAACCAGCCCTGGCCCCACCCTTGGCTCAGCTCACACTTTCTTGCAAACCTTCGCCACTATTTCTCTTGCTCCAGGTTTTGCTTTCCACCCCCCCCCCCCAGGGCCCCTCACCCAGTGGAGATGCAGGTGGGAAGGGGGTTTCCCTTCCCTCCACATCTGCAATTCTTCTTGTCCTAAAGAGTTTCCTACCTGGGGAAGATCCATCTTTCTCTCTCCATTATCCCGTCCCCAAATCCCACATTTAATAACATCCTCAGAGAAGAGTCATTATTGTACTAATTTTTTCAGAGGAGGCTGTGAGCCTTGCCTGGAAGGCATCTGACCTGCTTCTGCTCAGCCTTAGAAGTTTATTCTTTAACTAGTCTTTGTTCCAAAGTAATCTCAGGCAGTTTTCAAACTGGCTAATTACTGGGCTGCTATATAATTTAAAAACCCCTGTGTTCACCCTAAGAGGGGGAGACAAAAAAATATTTCTTGCTTGTATCTCTTTGGAAAACTATTTTAGTACTTTTTTGTCTGTTTACAAGAATGGGAAATTTTTTCCTTCAAGTTGGCAGGAGGCAGCTGAGAGGGACACGTTCCAGGTATCTTGATATACATCAATGGGAGACCTAAAGAATTTAAACAGGGGAAAATTGCTCACTGGTTTCCACAATGCAGAATGAAAGTGGGCAGAGGCTTTAAAAAAAGCCAAAGGATGTATTTTATTTTTTTTCTCATGCAGCACATGCTTAAACCAGGCAACTTATTACTACAGGATGGTGTGGTATCATGAATATAAATGAGGTCAAAGCTGTGAGAGTATTTCAAGGAGGATTTGTCTGTCAAGAGCAACTGGACACTGAGTGGTGGGGAAACTTTGGCTAAGGACATTCCAAAGCTCAGCTGCTGCTCTCATAGCTTTAGAGTCAAGCTGGATGGAGCCAAAGTCTGATCCAAATGCTCTTCAATCCCTGTGCATTTGAAAAGGAAATTTCTCTGTCACCTCACACAGTAAAGTCCCAAAACCCCTGAGAAATCTCACACATTTCAGGCTCCATTTGTCACAATTTGCAGTATTAGGCAGAGAAATGACTACAAAGTCTTCCCTTAAGAGCATGAGTTAATGCTGACCTTTAGCTCAGGCTTAGGACTCAAACTGAATCATTATTGACGTAGGAAAAGTTAGCAATGACTACTGGAAAGAGATGCTGCATTCAGAGTCCCCTGCTGACAGACTGTGGAGCCCCTGGTTGCACCTGTAGGGGCAATGCTGTTCCAAAAATCTGTCTGAAATTCCGTCTTGGTTATATTTCCATAACTATAAAATAATTAGAAGGGAAAACTCCAAACCATATACAATTATCAGTGTTAATCAACTGCTCCTTGTATTGCATCTTGTCCCCCTCTCACACAGGGGACCAGACTCTGCCACGGGCAGCTAAAACTCAGGCTCAAACTGTTCTTGTTCTCCAGTAGTCTTCCAATTTAATCTTATGTGAATCCTAGAGGTTATTTCTAGGAAAGTGTGTCCGTCTTTTTGTGGAAAACAAACATCATGTTCTCCGTTGGTGTTGCCACCACCAGAAATCCCAAGTGACCTTGGCAGGGTCAGGGCTCAGGTGGAGCTGCTTCAAAATCCCTGGAGGACAGAGGGTTGTGATTCTTAACAAACCCCAGTCAGGGGGTGATTCCTGGTGCCTGGGGGGCTTTTTGAAGCGGGGAAGGGTGAGAATGGGAGAAGGAGGTTGAACATCCCTTCTCTGCATTCATGGAAATGGTCCAACCCTTGTGGTGAGTCACAGCACCTGGACACTGGGGCTGGGGCTGGGTGGTGTCGTTTCCTATGCAGAGAGATCGTGTGGGGTTGGAGGGAGTGACCACAGCCAGCAAGAGCATTTCTGCCCTTTAGCTCTTGCTGCCCTTATCAGCTGCTCCTTGCATGGTTTGCCTGCTCTGAGCTGCTGGATTGCACCCTATTTCTTTCCTGCTGAACCTTGACTTTATATCCAGGTGCTTTCTTTCCACGCTCCCCCACAGGCCTGTAATTCCCCTGATTGTAAATCCCCTGCCTGTGCTTTGCACATTTCACTAGTTGTGCAAACTGGTTCCAGTTCTCTCCCTGGCTTAGTTCCCCCATGTTTGGGCACTTTCTGAGCAAACACAGAAAACTGTTTTGAAAAACTGGGTTTAGCAGGAAGGAAATTGGAGATTGTTTATGAAATACCATCAGGAAGACACACAGGATTTTCATGCCCATGTCTCTGTTATTGGAATAGGCAGCAGCACCTCAGTAACAATAAATTGCACAAGACAGTGCTTCGGTGCTTGCTTTGTTGGTTTTCCAGGGGATTAAGTCCTGTGGTGGGAGATGTGCATGACCATGGACTTCTTGGCTTGATTCATCCAATGGAGATTTAGGGATGATAAAGTTCAAAACGTCTATGAGGTTCATCCATCCTTCCACTGCCAGGTCAGACTAAAACACAGCTGGAGAACCAGTTCTTATATACCCACAGGCCAACACCTGGGGTGACCTTCAGACTCCTGTGCCAAGTTAATGGGAGCTCCATCCGTTGGCTTGAAAAAGGATAAAGGAGATCCTGCAATTTATCTCCCTTTGGTGCAAAACACCGGGAGTTGCTGTCTAAAGTCCTTATTCCACCAAATATCCTTGTCTATGTGCAATAATGTGCAGCAATGTGTTAAAGTGAAGCGATTATTAGAGATATTTTGGGTGCAGGGGAGTACACGAATCAGTATTTATGCAGCTGCCTTCCAGCTTCCACCTTTCTCTTATCAGATAAGATAATTCAGTCTTTTAAATTCATGTTTGTTCACAGAAAAAAAAAAAAGATAAGAAAAAGAAATATGTCCTTTGCATTAGCCTGCAGAAATTATGTTGTCAATTCAACCGAAGAAGTGTGAATACACAGAGTTATTCATCTTCAGCCAGGTTTCTGATATCAGTTCTGCTGAAGACCACAAGCTTTCAGTTCTGGTGCACGACGTTACTCATACCTGGGGAGTGCTAAAACATCAGAGGAACCTCAAAAAAACTATTCAAACAGCAACACTCCAGGATGAATCAAGCTTGCCTGACTCTTATTTTTATTCTTTCCAGGCATTCAAAATGTCAGTTGTGATGTGTTTGAGCTGAGTGGAGGTAAAGTAACAGCTGAAAAACCTGCATCCAAACTCCACCTTGGCACCCAACTCCACTTCAGTCCCCAAACCTCTAGAAAGAGGTGGACCAGGTGTCTCCACCCCAACTTCTCCTCATGCCTCGTGCAGCCCTGGCTCCTTGGGATGAACACAGTCCCAGTGCCCTGCTGAGGAGGGGCTTTCTCCTGACTTTCATCCCCCTCCCCTGATTTGTAGAGAGCAGGATGCTGAGCTCCATGTCCCATCCATCTCTCAGGGTTGTGGTGTCCTTATTTCTGCCTCATTCTGCCCAAACTCCTTCACTTAGAGATGGCTGCAACAGTCAGCTTGGATGAAGTATGAACCAAGCCTTCCTAGAACTCCCCAAAATGTCACTTTTCTGGGTGAAATCCTCTAAATGTCCTCAGAACTCAAATCTTACTGCAATGGGTTAAACCTGCTATTCCTGTGCTGCTGTTCTATCCCACTTTTTCCATGGATCCAGAGCTCTGGGGCTGGCTCAGCACTGGTGCACACAGGCATCAACCCCCAGCATCACATCTGGGACACAGCTGGAGTGGTTTTAAAGGTGTGGAAACAATCAGATGCCCATGGCAGAGGGGTTGGACTTGGATAATCTTTAAGGTCCCTTCCATGTGCAGGTACTGCTTTGGCCCAACAAAACTCAGCAATTTTGGTGTCCAGCTGGATTATCCAGCTGTGGTTGTACCATCTGCCCCCAGGTGAGAGGGAGGTGCTGCCCAGGCAGAGGAGAAGCCTGACTGAAGATTTCTTGCTTGCAGATGAACCAGTTGTATCGTGGCAAGAGATGTGAGAAGCTTTTTCCTTGTTTCTGTGTATTAATATCCCTCTGAAGGAGGGAACACCAGTGTCAACCACATCTGTGCACAAGGGCAGCAGCGCGTGGGACACCAAACACAGGAGAGGAGGCTCTAGTTGTTAGAAATTGAGATTCTTTTTGTATCTGCAGGTTTAACCCTTCCAGTGTTGGGTTTCTTCTTTGTGGTCACCAGGGACAGGAGCCCAGGGAAGGGCTGGAGCTGTGTCAGGGCTTGGGATGGATCTCAGGGCAAGGTTCTTCCCCCAGAGGGGGGTTGGGCACTGCCCAGGCTCCCCAGGGTTTGGTCACGGCCCCAAGGCTGCCAGAGCTCCAGGAGGGTTTGGACAAGGCTCTGAGGGACAGGGTGGGATTGTTGGGGTGTCTGTGCAGGGACAGGGGTGGCACTGGATGATCCTTGGGGGTCCCTTCCAACCCAGGGCATTCCATGATTCTGTGCCCTGAGCCTCCCTGTGGTCTGACACCACGTCAGTAACCCTGAATATTTAGTGATGACACACGGAGTCGTGGCATTGGCTGCCAGAGGTTCCTCCCATGGAAGAGATCAGAGGAAAAAAATTAGGGTTTTATTGATCCCCCCAGATTTCCTATGGAATGCAGCCACAGGATGTCAATGCTGCAATCCAGATGTGGCCTCCTGGTCACCCCCAGCTCCAGATGTGCTGCCTCTGCACTCTCTGCTCCCCAGCCAAAGGGCAGGGAAATCCCTCCTGGGCCCTTTTCCTGCTCATCAGCAATTACAGCTGGTGAGGGAATTTCTTTTTTCCTCCCTGGCAGGTGAAAGACACACAGTCTGATAATGGTTTTCATATTGTCAGCATTTCCTTTCCTCCACCCCTCAAAATGTCAAAGGTTTAAATTTTAGGTTGCACCTATTTGGTTCTTGTTTCTGTAACCAAAATGAAAGAGGGAGGGGAATCTCTTTACTGTAATTCGTTTGACAAAAGTTGTTTGTTTTTTGTTTTTTGGTTTTTTTGTTTGGGATAAAATAACCTTTCCAGGAAATGTTTTGTCAGGAGTAGACTGGGGTTATTTAATTGATTCCTTAATTTCCAGTGTCACTGTCTGTCTTTGCTAATCTCCTTCTGGACCAAATGGGAATGTACCTGGGGGGGACACGAATGAGGGGCACCAGGGACTCATCCCCTATCTGACTTCATTCCATTAATGCATAAGGTAGACAAATAAGAAAGTTTTGATGCAACCCAGGCAATTTCCCTCATTATTTCATCATTTTTCCTGCTGGTATAAATAACCTCCCTGAACTGCTCAGTGTTTGAAAGTAGTGGGAATAAAAGAAGCTTGAAAATCAGGAGTTAAAGGAAGGGCAAAATACAAAATCCAGAAGGGAATGGAAATGCTTCTGCATTATTTATGTCATGCCTTGAAGAACCAGGGAAAAATAATCCTTTTTGGTGAACACCACTATGAAATTTAAGAGTGATCTTCCCATAGCTTATGCCCCAGGGACCTCTTTGAGCCCCATTGTGGCCCCAAAATTCTGAACAGCTGCACACTAACACAAAACAACTCCAGAATCCTGGGTGGCCACATATTTATCACAAGATGATTAATTATGTTTCCAGCACAACTGCAGGTCTTAAAGCTCCTGAGTCCCAACCTGTGGCAGCAAGGACTCTCCCTACCCAACTGGGTAGAATTTTTGAGGTTTCACTTAAAATCTGTTTATTATGTTATCTGTTATGTTATTTTCTCTGTGCTTGGAGGATGCTGTTGGTGTTTGGGGGATTCAGAGGATGTTGAGTGCGGCTGCACTGCGGGAAAGGCTGATGATGGGAGATGTGGGGGAGGCAGCTGGTGCTCACAGCACCTCACTGACCACACACCCATCACCTGGGAAATAGGGGAATTCACCTCCTGTAAACACTCAGCGGGTTGGTTTTAATTTCTCAGCCTAAATCCAAGCCCAGGCCCCACTTGCAGGGCTGAGCTCTGCTGCCTTTGCTGCCAAAGCTGAAGAAGCTGAGCTGGATTTGGGGGTTCAAATATTAAAGCTCCTTGGGGCTGTGAAATGTGGAGTGAGCTGTAAGATTTAAGTTATTTAGGTTTTTAATAATCTTTTTGACCCAGATCCTGAAGAGCTGGGAATGGGCTTCATTGAGTGGGACTCGGGACACTTTGGGGATATTTGGTGATGAGAGCTGAGGGCCAACTCTCTCCAGCTGCCTCGCAGGAGCACAAGTGCTTCCTCTCCTTATTTTCTGAGGCACTTGGCATTGGAGCACCAGTTGAAAACTCTCAATGAGTCAGTCACTTACATGAGAAAAAAAAAAGCTATTTCTGTTCTTAATGCCTTTGAAGTAGAGGCTGCAACTTCTGAGTTAAAATGAGACTTGATAAGTAAAAGCTCTCTTAAGTAAAAGCTCTCTTAACTTCTTTCAAGTAAACAAACAAATAACTGGGTGCCCAGAGTGAGGAAGTCAGAGGACAAGGAGCTGTGCTGCTGTGGGCAGCCACAGTGATCCCTCCCTCCCTGTGGGTTTCACAGCTCCCTCCACACCCCCAATCCTCCCTTGGGAAACAGGGGTGGGTTGCAAGCAAGAAGTGGCACAACACTTTCTTCCATATCTCAGGGATTCTTCTCCCTTTCTCCACCTTCACAAGGCGCCTCTTCTTCCTCCCCTGGGCTCAGCCCCTCGTTGCAGCCTCTGGCCATGGGGCTGCCTGGCCTGAAAGAGCTGCCGGGGTTCAGGCACAACTGGAGGAGCTGCACTCACAGCTCAGCCTTATCACACTTTTCTTTAGACTGCTGTGGATTGGCACACTCGTTTCTCTGGACTATGATGCTCTGGGGGGGATGTAAAATTGAGGCAGGGGCTCCCACAGCCATCCCCAGCTGGTGCTGGAGCCTGACTGGGAGGTGCTGGGATGAGCTGTGCCACAGAGCCCTTGTTCTGCAGGCAGGGACCTTCCTGCACCAGTGCCCAGCCCTCAGCAGCTCCAGAACACCGTGGGGTGCAGATTGAGGGGGAGAATGTGATGTCAGGGATATTAAAACAATAGATTGGTCCTGCTTCTCCCTGCAGGACCACGAGCATGAGATGCTCTCTGGGAAGCAACGAGCTGCATTTCCCCCTGTCCCACGTCACCACTCCAGCTCTTGTTCTTGCCCTTGCAGCTGGAACAGGAGGCGATGGTGTGGATGAGAGTCACTGTCCCTTGAGAAACCTGCCCCTGGACTCAGTGCTGGGATTGCCACGCTGGTGGGTCTTTCCCGCAGCTGGAAAAACAGTTTCCAAGCAGGGAAACAGCTGCGTGTGTGCAAAAACCTGTAACCACGGGGCAGCTCAGGGTGATGCTCGTGGCCAGCTCCCCTCTGCACGAGGGCTGAGGAGCTTCAGCTCCAGGCACCTCCCAGGGAGATCCGGTCCAGGAATGGAAGGAACGAGGCTGATTTCCAAGTCCCGGGTGCCCCAGAGAGCTTTGGCTGCAGGAAAGCCCGTGGCAGCACAGGGATGGGGGGTGGTGGGTGTGGATGGGGCAGCTTTGGGCACGAGGTGTCACACAACAGCCACAGGCTCTTGCTGGGGAAACACAAGTGACTTTGGCAGGTGAGGATCGGGCGGAGGAAAAAATACGTGAGTGAAAGGGAAAGGAGTGGAAAGGCTGCCTTTAAAGGTTAACACTTGCCCCACTAGAGAGGAGGTGAATGTCTGTGCTCTTAAATAGCATTTGCTGACGAAGTTGTCTCACAGCTATTTGCTTTCATTTTTTCTTAAAAAAACAATTATGTCCCTTTTTTTTCCACTGTACTTGCTCATAACCTGTTTAGCAGGGAGCCTGATGTACATCATTGTAAGATCTCTGGTCGTCACCATCTTCCCAGTGTGGTAACATTAGTTCACACCTCCCACACTCGTTGCATTTCTTTAATATAGCAAGAAAAACCTGGCACAAGAGTGAGATTACAGCAGAAAAATACTTTCCACTGAATTACCACATTGTTTTGAATAATCTCAAAATCACACCAGCCCTTTCTTCCCGGTCCCTGACTTCCCTGAGATGTGAGGATGAGGGAGTTTTGCATCTCACTAAAACACACCCATGGGGTCCTGGTGTGCTGCTGTGACTGAGGAGCTCAGGACACCGGCTCTGAGCTCGTAGAGCTTCCCTGTCCCCTGCAGGCCCTGAGCTCATGATGTGCTGCAAGGTTTGTCCATAGTGTATTTGCTTTATATCACCCAAAAGGACTCATGGGATAACCTGGAAGCTGCCACCAGCTCTGAGCTGGGCCAGTCTCTTCGGCACAAAGATGTTGTGTCCATCACTGCCCGGACAAGGTTGTCCTTGATTGCAACTGGCCACGATCCCAGTGCTGAGCACCAGTTCCTGGCATCCTGCTGGGTTGTGCCAATGTGCCAGACACAGAGTGTCACCCACTGATGTGCAAGGGCTGTGTCAGCCCAGAGCATCAGCAGGTGGGTGTTTCTGTGGTGCTGTGCAAGGCAGGTTGGAACACAAGAGCTGCCCCAGTCCTGGTGCAGAGCAGGAAGGGTGACCGAGGGCAGGGAGGGCTCTGACAGCACTTCAGTTCACACACTCAAAAAGTCCCTGAGCAACCACTGCTGCCTTGGGGCCTCTTCCCAAATACTCGAGTCGGTGAAAGGAGCTGTCCTCGTCCATGGGAAAGGGCTGATGGGGGACAGAAAGTACCTCCGGGAAGACGAAAGGGTGATCACAGAATCACAGAATATTCTGAGCTGGAGTGGACCCATCAGGATCATCCAGTGCCACCCCTGGCCCTGCACAGACACCCCAACAATCCCACCCTGTCCCTCAGAGCCTTGTCCAAACCCTCCTGGAGCTCTGGCAGCCTTGGGGCCGTGACCAAACCCTGGGGAGCCTGGGCAGTGCCCAACCCCCCTCTGGGGGAAGGACCTGTTCGATAACTGCAGTGCCCAGGAGTTCCCAGGGGATGTTGTAGGGGGTGTTGTGGGAAAAGGAGCTTCTCCAAGAGCACTCACAACTCATGGTGACAAAGCAGAAAGGCAGAGAACAACTCCCCTCTCCTGCCTCTGCCCTCACAGTGAGCTGAGGGTGACTGAGGAGGGAAAGGTGCTGCTGTTCCAGCTGTTGCTGAGCAGCAATAGAAGGAGGGGGTTTTGCTGGGCTGCAGCACTACAGCTGTGCCAGCTGTGCTGTGGGCAGGGCAGTGCCTGCTCAGAGGGCTGCACCCACCACGGGGTGACCAAAGGCAGGGTTAGAGCCCCGACCATGATAAACCTTTAACAGATGAAGAGACAGCCTGAAAGGCAAGGTCTTGATGTTTCAGCTGATACCAGGGATGCAAAATAACACCCCTGGGCTGTGGCTGGTCCACCTGTGTTGCCCTTTGAGCTCACAGGAAACAAACTGGCAGCTTGTTACCCCACAGGACAAGGGGCCTTGGTTTGGGGCTGCACTGAGCACATGATGCCACCAGCTCAGCCCACAGGTGAGACCTGGGGAGGCAGCAGCCAGTGGGTGTCCGGGGTTGGGAGTGGTACTGTGAGATCACAAGAGCTGCTCCTTCCTCCAGGCAGCCCAGATCTGGGGCTGGGTTTCTAGAAACAGAATTATCTGTTTTCTCTGGAAAGTTTCACGGGAAATGAAGTGGCCAACTTGAGTCAATTTGAGAGTCAAACACTCTTTACTTGTCAGAGAGATGTGGGAAAGTATCCTGCAAGATGCCTCCTGCATCCCTGTGAAATCACCCCTGTGGCATCCCTTCTGCATCTCTCCCACATTCCTGTGCCATCCCTGCAGCATCTACTCTGAGCTCTGCAATGTCCCTGTCACATCCCTGCCCCATCCCGTGTCCCTCCCACATTCCCAAGTCCCCAGCTCATGGTTGTGCCTTTCCTGGCCTCCTGGGACACCTATGGAAACCCCTTCCATGACCTGGGAGAGGTGTCCTGATGCTGTGGTGCTCCCAGAGCCCAGGCCTGAATGGTCCTGGTGCCACTGGAGCTGTGCAAACATCAGGATGTGATTCCCTGCTCCAGGCTGAGCTGGAGCTTTGGGGAACTCTAGCCCACGGCCCCTGCAGACCTGGGGGGTAACACATCCCCAGGGGGAGGGAACACATTCCATGGGTGCATGGGTGGAACTGGGAGGAATATGACAAGGGGAATTGTGACATCACCCAGATCTGAGGTGGGGCCAATGGAACCCCTGCCATGGCAACCCTGTGTTGTGGGGTCTCACCAGGCACCGCTGCCCTGCCCCAAGGGGACCCAGATGTGCCTTGCTGGGGGCGGTGCTGGGGGCTGTGCTGGGGGCTGGATGGCTCTGTCTGCACCCTGGGAATGCTCCCTGTCCCCAGGGACAGCACTTGTGGCTGCTGCTGCTTGGCCTGGTCCCCTGGAAGTGACAGGGCAGGGGCAGGGGCAGGAGCAAGGTATCCCTGGGAGCAGGAGCTGCCAGGACTGCAAGAGAACCTGGATGTGGAGATGGTGTTCCAGGGTGGGATCGAGGTCCTGCACTGCAGGGAAGCTCTGGGGACCCGGTAAGATGAACTGGGAAGGGATGGTTACAGAGGGGGGGGAGGCACCTCCATCCCCAGAAGTGGGATTTTCCACCTCTGTGCCTTGAGCAAGTTTAGCACCCCCAGGATTCTCTGGGGTTTCATCTGCTTTGTGGCAGGATGGTGGTGGAAAAGCAAATGGTGCTGTGGCTCACAGCAGCTCAAGTGTTCCAGGAGGTTTCCTGATCTGCTTTTGGACTTTTCTTTGTTTTGTAGCTCTTCCTTGTAATGCTCTTTGACCAGAAGCCGCAGCTCCAGGGGTCTCCTCAGGGGGTGTGATGTGCCCAGGGCTCCTCCTTTGTGGCTGTGGATACACACACCCCAGGAAACCAGCTCCTGGTGTCCTGCAGGGCTCATCACTCCTCGGAACATCCTGCTGGATGTTCTCCAGAGACAGCAGCTGGTGAGGACCCATCTGGCACCACGTGCTCCTGCCCTCAGCCACGGGTGTCACCTCAGCTGGGGCTGGGGCTGGGGGTGAGGAGGTTCCTCTCAGGTGTTGAGCAGTGTACAGGTGACCCCAGGCCGTGCAGGTGACCTCAGGCCACAGGACTTCTGTGGAGTAGTCACTGTCTGGACTTCTGCAGCACAAGCTGCTGAAACCTTGCATTGCCTCCATTCTCCTCTCACTGATGCTTTGGGCAAACTCCCAGCTGAAGCATAAAAATGCAAATTCCTAATTTTTTCCTCCTGCTGCTGCAAAATATGGTGCTTTTTACCAGTCGAGGTTGTGCAGAGGAGAGAGGAGCCCCCAGGCCAGCAGTGGCTTAGAGGGAAAATTATATTTTTTCCTTGCAAGCTGATGGGGAGAAATAGAGTTCAGTGATTGGTACTGACAAAAGGATGCATTTGCTGATAAAGCAAATATTTCACAAATGAAATTCCTGGCTGGGCACAGCAGGGCTCTCCTGACTGCTCCAGGCTGAGCTTCCCAGTGGAGCAGGGCAGGAGAAAGGCTGATGAGATGCAATTAGTGATGAAGGAATGAGGGGGGTGAGCAGGAAGGATGTGCCCTCACCTATGGAGCTGTAAATCCCAGCAGGACCAGGTGGGTGATGGGGTGAGTGCTCTGAATCCTGCTCTGGACAAGCAGCTCAGTTTGTTCCTGTTCTTTCCATGGAAGATGGGACAGAAGGGAGTTCTGCTGCTGGGACATGGTGCTGAGATTACAGAGGTGTCTGAATGTGGGAGTCTATGAAGGGTGTCCTTGCTGCACAAAGGGGTTTTTGGCAGCTGTTTCCAAAGCAGATGGAACATTTTCCTGACTTTAAGAGCCAAATTGAATAGGAATTTCTGTGGAGAATGATGAGAAGCAGCTGAATCTTATCTCTGCAGTTCAGGCTTGTTTCCAGTGTTCAGCACAATGTGTTTAAAGAGCTGAAAGGAGACTGGTGAACTGTCTGTGACTCCACAGCAATGACCAAGGCAGTGCCAAGCAGGTCCATAATGGGAGAAGAGGTGACTGGGTGCTGCCAGGTGCCAGTTCACAGCCTGGTGGCTCTGAGCTGAGGGGCATGAGGATAAATGCAATGACAGAAACACTGAAGAACAGCTCTGGTGAATCTGCAGGGACAATAAAGGCAGCAGGAGGGCAATGCTTGTGCTGGGGGAAAGCAACTGTGTGGAGGGAGGTGCTGCAGGGAGACCTCGATGGAACCAGCTCTGGGGCAGATTCCTGAGGTCAAATTAGCTTCTTCTCCCCCTTGTGCTGCCCCTCTTCAGCCCCAGTTCCTGCCTGGGGACGGGTCACCACAGCCTCTGGGTCACTGCTGGGCTGGCCCAGCCTCAGTGGGGGCTCTGTTTGGAAAAGCAGCTCCACAGCAAATGTGGGCTGGTGTCCAACCACAACATGGAGCTCATTGCAACACGAGGCAGGGGGTGCTGAGAGTCCTCCTTCCTCTTGGACTTGGGAAGCAGCCCCTATGGGCACCCTTGGCCTTTTCTCCCTGCAAATTGCTGCTTGCTCAGGTCTTCTGCTCGTTTTCCCATCTCAGGTGTCCTGGTGCCCCTTCCTCTGTGTGCTTCAGCTTTAGTTTTGGCTCTTTAGTTTTAGGGGTCAGGGTTTGACTCCCTGCCCATGATGGGAAAGGTTGGTGGGGTTGGACATACCTGGCACATCCTGGTCTGCCAGTGGTGGCTGTACCAGGGAGGTGGGAATGCTTGGCATGTGTCCCCATTTGAACAATTCCTTAGGGAAAGGAGGTCTTGCAGAGAGGTTTCCTTGGCTCTTTGGATCCCCTGCACACAGGTCAGGAATTGCTGTGTTGCATCCAGGCTAAAGCTTTTCTTATGTCAGCCCCTTGTGCCTTTCTGTGAGCAGACACAAATGTGCTCCAGGTTTGGCCTGAGCCTTGGGTGCTGTCTGGAGCTCCCCTGGGAATCTGCTGTACTTTCTGCCTTCCCTTCTGTCCCCAGACAGGACAGCAGTGACAGCTCTGCTCTGCAGCGTGTGCTGGGCATCTCCTCTGGTTCCAGCAGATCCTGGGGAGAGCCTGAGGGAGGAGATGATGTGGCTCCTAGTGCTGAGAGGCAGCTCTTGCCCCATGGCCATGCTGTGAGAAAGAAAATTCAGAGTATCTATGAAACAGGTCCAAAAAATAGCACCCTCCTCTCCCAGTGTGTGCTGGCTGTCATACTTGCACACTTCCACAGGCTGTGCTGTGCTGCTGTTGGTGTCACTCGTGTTTTTGGGAGTGAGAGACTCCACAGGAGGAGGGGAACCAGACAGAGGCACAGCAGGAACAATTGGATGAAAACCCAGGGGTTTGCTCAGAGCTCTCAAGGCTGAGCTCTACTGGCCTGAAGTTGTGTCAGGGGAGGTTTAGGTTGGATCTCAGGGCAAGGTTCTTCCCCCAGAGGGGGGTTGGGCACTGCCCAGGCTCCCCAGGGTTTGGTCACGGCCCCAAGGCTGCCAGAGCTCCAGGAGGGTTTGGACAACGCTCTGAGGGACAGGGTGGGATTGTTGGGGTGTCTGTGCAGGGCCAGGGGTGGCACTGGATGGTTCTTGGGGGTCCCTGCCAGCTCAGGATACTCTGTGATTCTGTGTTTAGGCTCAGCCCTGCTCTGTCACTCAGCTTTTCCTGAGTCCCTGTGGTCAGATTCCGAGCTGGGAAGTCCTTCCCACTCACAGAGTTTCTGTCACAAGGTGGCAGCTCCAGCCAGGACACACCAGCTGACAGGGACACCTTCAAAGGTGTTTGGCAAACAGCTCTGAAAAGTGTTTAATCTGATGTTTGCTGACATCACTGGTGCTTGAAAACCTTTGTTTGATCTAGCAAACAGGTTTCTAATCCTCTGTGTAGGAAACTGGTCCAACCTGTCACTGAGGAGCTTCACTTTGAAAACAAAAAGTCAGTTTGGTTGTGTGGAAACCTGCAGTGGAAGGATTAATGACTAATCGTGGTTTCATTAGTTCTGATGCTTTCACTTTCAGCAGAAAGACAGTAGTAAAATAATTACACAGAGATCAGCACCTTCTCCTGTTTCCTGCAGAAAACTGGGGCAGAAAATGGGAACTTGGGGCAATTCTGTCTGTGTGAGATGGGCTGGAGGGGCAGAAGAAGGTCCTGATCTCTGTAACATCAGATCCCACACTATGGGATGACAACCAAAGAACAAAACCTCAAGGATTTCTGCAGGGCAGAAGCACTTTCTGATTTGGGATGAAAAGTGTCAAAAGGATGATTTGAGATGAAAAGATGCAAAGGAAATACAACTTCATGACAGCAAACATGGCATTTATTCAAATGGAATCAGCATCAATCTCCAAAGACACAGGCTGGCTGTGCCACACTCAGATTTAACAATGTATCTGGACCTCATCTCTTGTCAGAATTATAAATAGAAATATTTTAATTAATTTAAAATATTTACATTTCAAAAGCTAAGTAATGAAAAAGCTAAAATCTAGGTGAAATTTCTAAATCTACAACAGTCAGTCCCTCAAAAATCTATAAATTAGTATAATTTTAAGCCTTTTTCAGAAAACTGACATTAACACTGAAGGGCCTTGCAAACTGCAGTTCCTTATTGTAGAATTTTATCTATTTGTAGTCTTTGTCTTCTGTTGGTTGTGCAATAATATAAAATTCTGCAGTGCTTTAAAAAACACTTTCCTCAGCATCTGCATTGTTGGCAGTTTCCTGTAGTATGAAAATAATTATGGCAATAGTGCAAAGATTTGTCTCAAGATGAGAGAAAATGCTGAACATAATTTATTAAAGAGACATTTTTCTAGTATTTGTAACTATTTTTCCTTCATCAGTGGACGAACAGGTCTGTGAAAACCAACTTCCTCTGTCAATGCACCTTTCCTGTGCTCAGATGTGGGAAGTACAACCCATACAAGCCTTGTTGAACCTGGTAGAGGTGTGACTTTCTTCTTAGGCAAGAGATGACCTGGAAGGAAAGAACAAAATTAATGGCAAAAAAAAAAAAAATCTGTGCTTTTTCCATCATTAGATGCCTCCAAACCACGCTGCCAGGTGGGAATGGGGGGACTTTGGGAATAAGGTGTTTGGCTAAAGCTGTGAGACCAACACTGGCACAACCCCCAGCTCTGAATCTGAGGGTTTCCCTCTCCTAAATCTCCCTGGCTGTAATTTTCACCCCTGAACCTCTAAGGACAGTAATCCTTGTTCTCTGTGGATTTGGCTCTTCCCTTCAGCTGCTGCAAAGCAAGCAGCTGCTTTTGAAACAGTGCTATTAAGATGCTGATCCCCATCAAACCATCACCGAAGATGGGAGGAGGATTTACTCTGCCCTTCCCAAGGATATGCAGTTGGATCACAGCCCTTCAAGGCTCCACAGTCTGTAGGTTAAGGGCATTGAATACAAAATTCTGGTTGTGATTCCCACAAATTATTAAAAACGTTGACTTTGGCTCTTCTTTCCCTTTAACCTGCTCATTCTGCAGATATTTGAAGAGGGAAGGGGATTCCCTATTCCACCTGCTCCTGATCTTGGTGTTGGCCTTACCTTCTCTCAGTTGTGATCCTCTGATTTTCTAGAAAGAATATCCTGCTTCCTTTCCTAGAAATCTAGTTAGCTGACTATAAATTCCCTTCCACTGTGCACAAGTCCTTGAAAGAGTTGGCAGTAACTGAGGGAGGATTTGGCATCTGATTTGCTGTTAATGTGCCAGGTATTGTTCACACTGGGTTTCTTGGGAATGGGAATATCCCTCCTGTGAGTCCCCAGGTGTCTGGAGTCAAGGGAGAGGTAGGACAGCAAAGGGGACACTTACCAGGAAGCAGAAGGAGAGGAGGAGAATGAAGCCAAGCAGGGTGAAAAGGCAGATGAGGATGATTGCCCAGAACTGAAGCTCTGCAAAAGCAAAATAAGGGCAAATCAGGTTTCTGGACTCCTCCACATCGGATTCAGAGAGGCAGATCTCACCCTGAAGTTCAAAAGTACTGAACAGTGTGGAGGCCAAATTGTAGAAACTTTGGTAAAATTGAGTGAAGGTCCAAAGATCTACCACTTTAAATGCCACTTCAGTGAGAGGCAGAGGCCTCAGATGGTTTCAGGGATGTTCTGAGTGACAAAGTTCTCTCTTAGCTGCTGTCTGGACTCCTTTGGAGAAGGAGACAGGGCTAAAGGTGTCAGCAAAAGCTGTAATTATTTTGCCATTGTGTTTGTGGTGAATGGAAAAGCAACACTTAAGAGTATTTTCCCCTTTGTCCTGCTTACTGTTAGTTCTGAGACTGTAGCTGTGCTCACAAATGAATATCTGTCTGGTTTGGTTTTATTAATATTGCAGTTACCAACATTTAGTGGTGCTAGAGCTTTAAAACAGCTTCCCAAATTGCATTGTTTTTACCTGTCCTTCATTTCCCTCAGGCTGGCTGGCTCTGGTGGTACCCACTGTTTGCTGCCAGCCTACCAAGAGCCCCAGATTTTGGGTCTCTTCCATGAGTTTAGTCTCCATTTCAAGGGTCTAGTCTTTATTTCAAGGTGTGTGATGCTAATTTGTTGTAGTTCAAGTGCTCAGTGGCTGTAGGGTCGATCCTACACAAAAAGCACTTACCAGATCTTTGGAACTCTGGTTCCTCTGTCTTGATTGGAGAGTAACCTGGAAATAAAGAGTGGGATGGATGAGAAACAGAACCAGCTGGAGCTGGTTAAAACTAAGAAGAATTCCCCAAATGTCACTGCAGAGCTCTCACCTTCAACAACCACATTCTGTTCCTCCAGGTCATAGCTGGGGCCCAGCTTGGTGAACCCCTTTGTCAGGTATTTCAGCTCCTCAAACACCTCCTGTTTTTCCAAAGTCCCTTTTGGGGAATCCAGGAACATGCAGGTGGAGGAAACATCTGTGTATCCTTTCCCAGGGACAGGCCTGGAGGGTGACAGGCAGAGAGTCAATATAGAGAAGAGAGAAAGCAGAGCTGAGTAGGAGGAGAGGGACTCAGAGCTGGGTTAGGGTTAGATGTCTCAGATATCTCAGATGTCTCAGTGATGTTTTATTAGCATGGGATCACTTTTTGCCTCTTACTCTGGATGAGACAGGAGCTCTTGCAGCCTTATGAAATCCACTCACTGATTTAACCCATTTAGAAACACCATAAAGGCATTTCTAAGAGGTAAATCAACTCAGCTTCTTTGTTCCTCCAAAGAGGTGTTGAAGACACACAGGTTTTGTCCAGTTCTGCCGATTGCTTTGCTAATGTGTGTCAGTGGAATTTTAGTGTATTTAGAATGATTGTGTTTGTTTTCCTCTGGAACTGTTTGAGCTTTGCAAGCACTGAAACAAACCCACCTCCTTTGGACAGAAACCTTTTGTGGTAAAGGCAGAGCTGAGTGAGGGTGAGCAAAGGTGCTTCCTCTGCCTCAGCCAGAGCTCAAAGGTTGGAAGTGAGGTGTGAACACCCTGCCCTGACCCTGGATGCCTTCCTGAGCTCTGGGGACTCAAGGAAAAGCCACTTCTAAGCAGGATGTACCTAAAACTCTCCACAGTGCAGCCAACAAAGAAGTCCCTCAGGCGGCTGGTCCTGAACACATTGAGCTGATGGAAAAAACAAAACAAGTGAGTAAATTTAATGGATCCTTTGGACAGGGAGCTCAGGCTATTGCTGCTTGTTTTACCTCTTTCTCAATCTTCTCTTTGTTCACTTGGTACATCTGGGACCTGGAGTCCTGCAGCTGTGGGAAGTAGGGAAGGTTGGAGATTCGGAAATTCAATCCGAAGTTTTCTTTCCCAGACTTGAGGGGTGTTTTGTAAGTTGCTGCCTCAATTGCTAGTTCCAAGGCTGGAATTTGAGAGGAAACATCAGTATAAATTCGAACAGAGAGAAACTGAGGCTTTTCTACCATGCAGCATTGCCCTGCAGATTTTTCTCTAAGAAAGCTTGCAGTCTTATATTAACAGAGCTTGAGTTGCACTGGGGTCTGACAGGAAATTCCCATCAGTCCTAGAGCAATGTATTAAGCCAACCAGTTATTTGGGATGCTGTACATTGGAAAAAAAAAAAAAGCTGGAAGTCTGTTTAAGTGGTTGAAGTTCTGATGAGTAGTTTTCACTTTGTTTTCTGATTATTTAATATTGAATAGCACCTTAGTACTGAATAACACCTTAAGCCATTGAAGACTAAAGGACTGCCCTGAGCCAGACTAAATGTCTGAGTGGTCCAACTCAAACCCGAGTTCAGTGATTAAACTTGATAACAGATTTATTTCTGCTCTGATATGCCAGAAATTAGGGAATTCTGAGTTTGAGCTCTACTTACTGTCCACTGAGAATTCTTGTATCTTGTAGCTGCTCCCCAGCCACAATCCAGTTGCATTTGAAGTTCTGTCCTGGAAGGTCCTTTCAACCACAGTCCTGTTGATGTTGGGTTCAGGGTGGAAGAAGCACTGGCAGTCGACCACTATGGATCCAGTTCTGTGGGCAGAGGAACAGAGGTTCTGAGATGAAGAGGCTGATGATCACAAAACTTCATGTGGGGAAGAGTTTCCTGAGTGGTTTTTGCTACTCTGAGTGTTGTGTTTTAAAATAATCTCATGTATTAATGGTGTGGAATGGTCTAGTTTGGACAGGGACAGCAAATGAAGTACTATCTCTTCTCTCTCCAAATGTAGGTTATACTGCATGAATACAATGAAAGATGAGCAGTTTTGGTTCTTTAAAGCTTTTGCCTTGTTGGTGGGTCCCTTGTCCAAAGCTCTTTTCAGCCAGAGCAGGACACTACAGCAATACCTGAAGCCCACTATTAAAACCTGTTGGAGGTCAGACCAAGAGGTTACAGAATCATCAGATCCCATTAAGAGGATGGGAATCAGTAATTCCTGGGATACCCAGTGACCTGAGAGTGTCTGACAGAAACCCTGACAGAGAAAAACATCAGCCCATACCAAGTCAGGAAAAAAATCAAACCGACAAATTCTGGGAAGCCTGGAAATGACTTCTCAGGGCAGAAATTTCCAACGGGAGAAGGGAGGGGAGGAATTCTGCAGGGCACAGTGGCATTTGGCCATGGGGAAAGGTTGCCAGGGTGTGACAATCCTTCAGGAACAGTCAGGGAGTGTCACAGACCTCAGGCGGGTGATGCTGCAGCCCAGGAACTGCTCTCGCAGGTCACTCTGATGGTACAGTTGATTCATCTGGAATAAAAATGTTAAATAGTAATGAGCTCTGGAGGATGCTCTGAGCCAACAGGAGGAACTGCAACTCTGGAGAAACACCAGGTTTTGTGTTTTTTTTTTGCTGGGTGGATTTCATGGGAGTTGTTTTTTACTTTGGAATGTGCCTTCTGTTGATGGAATCTGACTCCCAGCCTGGTACATCTTCCTGTCTTATCTGAGCAAACTGGCAGTGTTAAAGAGCCCAGTCTGCTGACTGACAGCTGTCTGCTCATCCACACCTCACACAGAACTCAAACCACAAGGTGGCACAGCTTCATCTAAAGAGCAAAACCCATTCAATTAGAGCTTTATCAAGTTGTTGGGTTGGATTGGTGCTGAAGGGAATGTGTTGGGTGCTCAGCAGTGATTTATGGGTGTGTTGACCTCAGAGGTGACAGGGATTTGCAAACAGTCCTGGAGATGGGACTGCAGTGCTGAGTCTGTGTGCATTTAGCAGGTCACCTCAACCTCCTGTATTTCATAGTCCATGTCTTTTGTTGGAAATAATTTCTTAAGACCGTACAGAATCTCAGGATGGAAGAGACATGAAGATCATTCCATTCCACCTCCCTGCCATTGGCAGGGGGGACACCCATGGAGTGCAACATGTAACACAACAAAATCAATATTGATTTTGGCCAATCTCATCTTTTGGATTCTAGAATTGTTTGTTCCCAAGTGGGTTTGGGTTTGTTTGTTTGTTTTAAATTAAGACATAAAACTATGGCAGTTGCTTCAAAAATTGACCAAACATGATGGTATTTGAGCTGCAGCTCCTCACCTTGTTAGTGATCTTTTCCACTGCTGCCTTGTATTCTGGAGACTGAGAGTCTGGGTTGGTTAGATTTTCATTGACTATTCTAAAGCTCAGTCTATAGCCCAGTTTGGCTGGAGCTTCAATAAAGACAGGCTTTCTGGTGGTAGCTGTGTCTATGAGGGGGAAACCTAAAGAAGAAAGGTGGAGTGCATTTATTTTTACATCAGATCTATTCATGCCATAAAAACAATATAAGTACATCCCTGTTAACATTATATAAAGTAACAATGGAATTTGCCAGGAATTTATATGAGGGGTGGAAATGCTTCTAGAATGCCAATATCCTGCTTGGTTTTACCATGGTGTCAACACCTACAGAAAACCAACAAACCAAAGGGTTCATCAGTGCTCAAGCCCCAGTGGAGTGACAAGGAGTGATCTCCAGGAGATCTCAAAAGAGGAGTGATCTCCAAGAGATTCCAAAAGCATGATGGATACCTACCATTGACATACAGGCTGTTCTGGTCCAGGCTGTAGTGGCCCAGTTTGGTGACACCCTTCGTCATGGTGCTCAGCTCCTCATAAACCTTTTCCCTGTCAAACCTGGCCAGGCTGGCACTGTCCTTGTAGCTGCAGATGGCATCTACACCTGTGTCATCCCTGTGCCTCCCAGACCTGAGGAAAAACATCAGACACGTTCTTTAGGATGCTGCTGATGCTGGAAGAACATCCTGTGTGATTTGTATGAGCAGGAATAACACCAAAATCAATGCAATTGGGTTCCTACATCTTTCACCAGACTCTTTGGAATTGTGGTGATGACACTGAGATACCAAAATGATTTTACCAGCAAGGAAATCATGAATGGACAGGGAGGTGCCACTGGCTTCTGTTTTCTGACATCAGAACAACTGTGCTAACTTAAGCAAATTTAAGATTTATAAGACACAGATAAGGGTTAATTGCATTTTCAGGAGCGCAATGTGTTTTGTTGTGTTTTCAGATACTGTTAGTATCTGAGGGGAGGTGTCAGATGATAGAGCCAGATTCTTCTTGGTGGTGCCAAGGATTAAGATGCAACAGGCAGAAGCTGATGTCCAGGAAGGTCCACCTGAACATCAGGAAGAACTTCTTTGCTGTCCAGTGACTGAGCACTGGAACAGAGACCAGAGAGGGTGTGAAATGTCCCTCATGGGAAATATTCCAGAACCATCTGGACACAATCCTGTGCCATGTGCTCTGGGATGACATCCCTGGAGAAGGGAGGTGGGACCAGATGACTCACTGTGGTCCCTTCCAACCTGACCCATCCTGGGACTCTGAGTTTTACCTAAATCTCATCATTTTGCATCCTGTGTAGATGGAGCTTATGCTGCTTCTTTTGAAAAGAGGGTCAATCTGTCAGGGGAAAAAAAGAAAGTACAACTGAGAAATGGAAATCATGTGCTGAGTTTAATTCAGGGGCATTAAAGGCACCAGCACAACCTAAAATGGGCAAACCCAGAGCCAAACTCACATAGTAGTTCATAACTTTCACTGTGGAAATGAATTTGCGGGAACTTGGGACATCCAGCTCTGGAGTGTACCGGAGGTTGGTGAGGGTGAAATTAAGGGTGAAATTCCTGGTTGTTAGTCCTTGTGCAGTTGTTGTGCTTGGAGCTGTAACCAAAGGGGAGAAAGATTATTAATTTACTACAAAAAAGCTCCCTTCACTTTCGAAGACATTCCCAACCCTAGCAAGCTTCAAGGCTGCTCTGGATAATCTCTTCCCCTCTTAATAACCTCTTCCCCTCTTATTTTCTATGGGCACCACTCCTTGGACACCTTTCCCTGGAACTAATTTGGCAAAATACTTACCTGATCTCTCTGGTGGTTCGTTGTAACCTGGAGAGGAAATGCAAGAGAAAGGTTATGTAAGATCCATCCACTTAAGAGAATGAAAGTGGAGAGGGGATCATTAAATGGATGACTTGGGAGTGAATCACCACAACCAGGCCCCGAGGGTGTGAATCTGTTAAACAAACAAAGTTCAAGCAGAACAAGGTGCTTTTGTAAGAGTGATGACTACAATGAGAAAATGTCTGAGGCACTGTGTAATTAAATACTGGTGGGATAGAGATCAGGTGTTCATGTGCAGCTGAATGACTGAGGTCAAGGCTAAAATTAAGCCACTCTTCAGTGTAATATAGAAATTGAAAATGTCCATGTGAGAAGCTTTTTAAACCTTACACTTCATCTTACACAGAAACTCCCAGAGAGACCTCCTTAAGGTCACTCTTCTAACATTGAAGTGACCCCTGAGACCCCAGGTAGTCCCAGACTTCTCCAGTGCCCAGAGGAATGAGAAAAATCACTTACCATTGATATAGAGGCTCTTGTTGTCCAGCTTATAGATTCCTAACTTGGTGATGCCACTTGTCATGCTCTTCAGTTCTTGGTAAACCTCCTCTGGGTTAAACTTGGGCACTTGGGTGCCATTTCTGTAACTGCAGATGGTGTCTACTCCTGTGTTATCCCTCTTCTTCACTGACCTGAGGAATTGAATATCATGAACTTCTGCTTGTTATTAAAATATCTATTGGGAGGTTTTTGGTTGGTTTTGGTTTCGTGGGGTTTTTTTCTGATATAATTAAAAAACCCAAATAAATCTGTCCACAGTTCTCAGATGAACTGCATAAATTATATGGTCTTACAAAGAAAAATGCTTTGTAAGATAAGGACAAAACAAAAGTGCACAGAAGCTTTATTACAGTGATGGAAACTACTTGAAAAAGGAAAAGAACTGTTATTAAAGTGTCAGTCAAATGTAAGAAAATCCATTTGCTGCAGTTCAAAGTTAATCTTTCATCTTATTGCTCACCTGAATCCCATTACTTTGCAGCCAGAGAAATAGGGGCCAATGCTGCTCTTCTGAAGCAGGGGGTCAATCTGACAAGGAAAAGTCTTTGTGAATATGGGAAACTCAAGATTCTGGGTGATTTCAATGACAAACAATGGGACTTTGGCTTACGTAGTGTCGCATTATTTTCTCAGTGGAACGGAATTTGGCAGAACTTGGTGTCCTCATGTCTGTTGTGAACATGAGGTTGGTGATTGTGAAGTTAAGGGTGAAGTGCTCTGTTGGTGGTGCTGGGCTTTGGGTGGGGGTTGGTTTCACTGCTGGAAAAGAGAACAAAAATTACTCAAAATAACAGGATCTGCATAAGGCACAGGGCTGTTATGACGTTTCTTAGAGCAAAAAACTGCATAGACATCATGCACTTCAGACACTTTGAAGTCTCATAAACATTGCAGAATCACAGCCAAACAAAATCAGTTTATGCTTTTGAGTAGCTTTAACATGTCTTTAAATATACTTACATGACGGACTATGAGGTTCATTGTAATCTGAAAAACAAATGGATGATTATTAGGAAAGTATTCCAAGAATGTCTCATCAGGACTAAAAATGTTGGTTTCATTACAAGATTGTGGTTACTGAATCCATCACTTTTAATTTGGTGACTGACAGGGTTTTGCCCTTTAATTTTTGTTACCTGCTTTTGAAAGGTATATTTAATGCTCTTCATTCTCATTTCAAATTTGCCTGTGTCAATATTGAAGGTTGAACTTGATGATCTCACAGGTCTTTTCCAATCATAACGAGTCTGATTCTAACACAGAATCCCAGAATGGTTTGGGTTGGGACTTTAAAGATCATCTTATTCCAACCCCATGCTGTGGGCAGGGACATTTTTGACTCAGCCAGGATGCTCAGGGCTCCATCCAGCATGGCTTTAAACACTTCCAGGGATGGGACATCCTCAACTTCACCATGAATGATGCCTGGAGGGGATTTGTTACCGTCAACGTGGAGGCTCTGGCTGTTCAGGCTGTAGTGTCCCATCTTGGTGATGCCATCTGTCATGTTGCTCAGCTCATGGTAGATTGTTTCTCTGTTGAATTTGGGAGCAGAGGGTACATTTCTATAGCTGCACATGGCATCTACTCCTGTGTCATCCCTGTTCTTCTTTGACCTGGGAAATGAGGCATCATTTTAGGGAGTTTTAGCTGCTATTGAGAAATCCATCTGAACTTTTAGTATATGATCAAGACATATATTTAAAAAAAACCCACTCAGAGACAAAGCCATCATGTAAAAAAACCCACTGAGATGTGTTGGGTGTTGAGCAATGGGAAAGAATACTTTAAGAAGCAGGTAGTGAAGACTTTTCCCATATGTGACTCTTACCTAAAAGCCATTACTTTGCAGCCAATATAAGCAGAGCCAATGCTGCTTCTTTGGAGTAAAGGGTCAACCTAGAAATTAAGCAACATGTAAGTAAGTCACATTTCAGGACAAAGGTGAGAGATCAGAGATACTAAAAGAACTGTGCCCCAGCAGGACATGGTTTGCCAGACTTACATAATGGGACATGACTTTTTCTGTTGACTTGAATTTCTTAGAATTTGGTGTTGCCAGATCTGCAGTGAATGGCAGGTTGGTTATAGTGAAATTCAGTGTGAAGTTCCTCTCTGCTGCTGCCAGAGGTTGTATACTTTGATGAGCAGCTGCAATGAGAAAGGAAAATTAATATTTGAAAATACAATTTATGATCATCATCCCTAGAGGAAACACTACAGGAAAATTCTCAGATATTCTAGTTTGCTTCAGGGTTGGAATGTGGTTCCCCAACAGGGAACATTCAGAACACTGTTTCATAAATCTAACAGTGCTCTTGGTTGATTGATCCAGCCTACGTTTTTGGCTATTGCTAATTAGCAAAATCTCTTTCCTCCTTCAGGTGTTCTTTAGAGGTACTTACATAGTTCAGGCTGCAGTTCATTGTAACCTGTGGGGGGAAGAAAAGGGATATATTTGAGAGACCCTCTTTCAATTTGGAAGTTCTGGCACACAGTAGATTACAGAATTGGGATTGATTTTGTCTGAGAGCTCCCATGTAAACATTTGCTACAAAAAACTGATTTGTTGGCAATCTGGGCATAAATACACATTCATGCTGCTCTATGTTGTTATTAGGCTGCTGCTTTTCTTAGCAGTGTGCAGAATCCTCCCTTTCCTAAGGTGTTGAGAGGGAATTTACCCATTCCCTAAATCCAGTTTAGAATCACAGAATGGCTTGGGTAGGAAGGGACCTTAAAGATCATATTGTTCCACCCCCTGCCATGAGCAGGGACAACTTCCACTATCTCAGGTGGCTCCAACCTCGCCTTGGACACTTCCAAATATGGGGAAGCCACAGCTTCTTTGGGTAACCTGTGCCAGGGCCTCCCCACCCTCACAGGGAAGAATTTTTTCCCAATATCTGATCTTGAATATCACTAAACCGAATCCTTCTCGTTTTAAAACCATTCCCCCTTTGTCCCGTCATGACATGCTTTTATAAAGTCTATTTCCATCCTTCTTGTCAACTCCCTTCAGAATCTGCAAGGCCACAATTAGGTCACTCCAAAGTCTTCTCCAGGCTGAACAAACACAATTCTCTCAGCTGTTCCTCACAGCAGAGGAGCTTCATCTCCACCCATAGCAGGGGGTGGAAAACTCGATGATCCTTCAGGTCCCTTCTGACCCAAATCATCCTGTGATTCCCTGAATACGCCACATCCATATGGAAATCAACACCTTACCATTGATATAGAGGCTTTGCCGGTCCAGGCTGTAGATACCTAAGTTGGTGATACCATTTGTATTGTTTCTCACTTCATGGTAAACATTCTCCCGATCAAATGGGGAAGCGGCAGGATCTGTTTTGTATCTACACACAGCATCCACTCCAGTCTCTTCGGGTTTTTGTCCAGGTCTAGGGAAAATGGGATATATCTGGTTCTATTCCAGAATTCAATACGATGGGGTTTTATATTTATTATAACCAGGTAGAAAAGCTGGATTTTTTTCTCCATGATGAGTCTTTCAAGTGTGTTACCAAAATGGTGAGAACACACTTGAACTTCCAAGCATGAATTCAAGTAAATTTATTTTTAACACAGTTAAAAACAAGTGTAATGATTTCTTGGTCTTCCTGAATTGAGTGATAAAAGACGAATTAAGGGATTAGAAACCATAATGAAGAAGAATGACACATTTCTAAATCTAAATAATTATGCTTACCTGAAAGCCATCATTTTGCAACCTGTGTACACAGCATGAATACTTGTCTTTTTGAACAGTTGGTTGAGCTGAGAAGAAATGGGTTTTGCAAGTTAGCCATATTTAAATGAGCAAATTAGCTCAAATAAGAAATATCTCAAAATTCGTATGCACTCATTTCAAATTAATGAGGCCCACAGGGTCATGGTGATGGCACTTACAGGGGCAACTTACCATGCTGTTCATAACACGTTGTGTAGACATGAACTTTGCTGAGTTAGTCTTTGACAGATCGGAATTGTAGAGAAGATTGGTGATGGTGAAGTTGACGGTGAAACTCTGGAGAGTAGCAGCTGTCATTGGTGGACGGGAGGGAGCTGGAAGAAGGAAAGATGGTGAGAGAGAAGAGGCAGGTGCCAGAGTGTTGTGGCTCTGGCTGGAAAAGAACAGAGATCTCCTGCCAGCACTTCACTCCATGAGAAAGGCTTTTTGTCTCCCTGCTTCTCCCCAAAATCTTAAGCCCCAGCTCCCAGACTCCTTTGTCCAAAACAAGGGAACGTCTGAGAGGCGCTTACTGCCCATTTAAACCAGCCCACCTCTGAAAGGTACTCACTTGGCAGGACTGTTTGTTCATTATACCCTGGAAGGAGACAGAGACAGAGGGTCAGGAGCTGGAGGTGGAGA